>CM060608.1:35191296-35561296 GCA_030578255.1 Tiaroga cobitis | reverse complement strand
TTACTACTAGTACTAATACTAGTACTAGTTTTTTATTTTTTTTATTTAACCTGAATGTTAATGCATATTATAAACTTTGAACTGGAAAAAAATGAACTATAGTTGCATTCAGAAGGAACTATTTTTCCAGTGGCTCATATAAACGAAACAGTTTGGTGCTTATCAAAGTGATAAAATAAGCATTTTCATACTCCAGTAAATAATAACCAAGCTAAATATGACTTTTTCTTCTTTTTTTTTCTTTTGGTTATTTATAGGTTTTTGTAGTGTATATAGTCTTAAACTATTGACATACACTACCAGTCAAAAGTTTGGAATAATTCCGATTTATTTTTTATATTTTTTAAAAAAAAGTCTCTTATACTCACCAAGGCTGCATTTATTTGGTCAAAAATACACTAAAACAGTAATGTTGTAAAATATTATTAAAATTTAAAAGAGCTTTTTTATTTATTTAAATATTTTCTATTTCTCTTTGAAAACAAAGGAGGAATGTCAGTACTTGCTTTTTAATATCGATGACCATAATAACCCATTTTAAATCCCACAAATCACTAAAATGTTCTACAATTTTATACAGGTATTGGTATTTATATCAATTATATAATTCTTGATAGTACTTGATGTTGGATCAAAAGTCAAATGTATTACCAATTCCTAGTGATAAGACTTTTTGCCTGGTAACAATAAAAAGGGCAAATATTAATGAAAACTGAGCCATAGGAATATAATATAATTATAGGAATTATTATCTTAGCATAGAATTTTGAGGTGCTCTTTCGAACCACTCAGAAGTTGAACACCTGACCGCTTGGCAACACCTGCATGACCACCACCAACAACTTGGCGACAGCAAGCGCCCCTCATATTTTCTTGCATTTAATGTTTAATATATCTACATTCTTAAAAATAAAGGTTCTTTATTGGCTTCTATGGTTCATTGAGGAACCTTTAACATCCATGGAACCTTTCCATTGGACAAAAGGTTCTTTATAGTGGGGAAAACATTCTTTAGATTATCAAAATGTTCTTCATACTAAGTTCTTTTAATAACCGTTCACTGAAAGATTCTTTGGGGAACCAAAAATGTTCTTTCTATGGCGTCGCTGCGAAAACACCCAAATGGATCCATTATTTTTAAGAATGTAGCTTTAATTATCCTCACACATTGTGGTTCTGCACATGATTTCAACATTTTTTCCGGTCCATATTATCGACTTTTGCCCACAACGGTTCCATTCCTCTCACCTCTCTGAGCTTTTCGCCTTCTTGAATGGGATTTTGTCAGGGAAGAAAGCTCAGCCCAAGCCAAGAGCACCATGCTGTCCGGTAGCCCTGCGCTGACTCTGAAGGCCTGTGGATTGGGCTGCATGGATTCGACAGGTCCTGGAATGAAATCAAAGCGGTTAGCATGAACCAGACTCCTGGAGAGTAAGTGTAGACCTTTGCACACACTGCTCATGTATGTTACATCTCTCTGTTCAGGTCGGAGATCTTTCCTCCTCTAGTTCATTACCTCTCTTTTGCCCTCCTTGTCTCTGGCTTTGTGTTTTGCGCTGGTGGGAGTGTGTGCGTGCACGTGAGAAAGAGCGAGCTACTGCTCAGAGGAGGGGGAGTTCGAGGGGAATAATTTGACACAGTCTCATGTGAAAGGCCAGAAAGCGGGCAGTCCACAGCGAGCAGGGGTCTTCATACAAAAGAGTTTGGAGGGGGTCAGGCACAGCAGCGAGAGACTTAGAGAGGCCGGAGCCATGCTGGGAAGTGAAGCCGGTACAGAGATTCCCCTCTGGTCTGCAGTCTCGGTTTCTCATACCAACATGTCAGTTCAGAATGAGTAACCATTCTGATGGCCATGTGCGCTTCTGAAAAGCCTTTATTTTATTCAGAAAATATGAGTTCTGGACTAATCTTAAACTAACTAAACTAAAATGTTTGGTATCGTTTTGACTTTTTAAAGCCTACACTCTAAAAACAAATGTTTTGGAAAATTAAGTTAACCCAAAAATGAAAATGATCCCATAGTTTACTCACCTCGAGCCATCCTAGGTCGATATGATTTTCTTCTTTCAGCCAAACACAATCAGAGTTAAGGTCCTTGCACACCGAGTCTGATATTTTCGCACGTTACAAAGTAAATGCGACCTCACGTTGTGTCAATCACATTTACACACTGCCTGCGAAACTTTCGTCCATCATAAAATAATTTGGATCGAGTTTGATATTCTGTGTTTTTCCCATTCATAGAAAGCCTTTTGAGAGGTGTTTTTTGACAATTCAGAGCCACCGAATGACAAATACGAAAAAACGCATACGAATTTTTTGGGCTCTCTCTTTTTGGAGTGTGCAAGGACCTTTATAATAAAACATATTCTGGCTTTTCCAAGTTTTATAATGGGAGTAAATGGTACCCTATATTTTGAAGGCCAAAAAAAGCACATCCATCCATCATAAAAGCAATCTATATGGCTCCAACTTTATAACTTTATGAACTATAATCACTGGCTTCTTGTAACGGCCATACTCGAGTCTAGTTCCGGTGGAAGAGTGAACACAGAAATGTGTAAATATGTCAACAGAACTCATCAAATAATGTTTGCAACTTAAAATATTTTTTTAAATCAATAAATTAGACATTTTGTGGTAATAAGTCCCCTTCCCTGAATTTGCAAATAAACCTTTTGAGGTCATATTTTACCTAATATCAAAAGAAAAAAAAATGCTTAAAAATAGAAATTGTAGCTTTTTTTTTTTTTTTTCAAGAAAATTACGCACATTTGACCAAAATGCTAATGAATCTTTTTTTCATTATAGTTATGTGAATACAAAAAAACAATGAAGTATACTTAAAATGTAAAATGTTTATACATTATGTTAGTATTTGTAGTACAGCAATGATTTTATGGCAATTAATTACGGTAATCTTTTTTTCTTTTTTTTCCTTTTTTTTTTTATTCAATGAAATATGATCTAGACGGGGTTTTTTTTCCCATTCACACCTACTCTTTTAGTGGAACTGTAAAACACAAACAGACCCCAAAATAAGACCTCCTTACTTCAAGCACCTTAAAATTAGCCACTGTATCACAAATCACGGTCCTGTTTATCGGTTGCTTTGTGTGAGTGTGTGTTCCGGGATAATCAGGATCTGATCGCTGTCAGCAGAGTGTTTACGAGCTGCAAAGCAAGACAGGGTAGTGTTGACTTTTCCAGCGGGGGCCGTGATGCTCCACTGTCTCTCCTCCTCTCCCACTATCAAAAGGTCATTAGAGATAGCAGGAGTGCCATCAGGGCTTTGGGTTAGACTCAGGGGTCAGAGGTCAGAGTACACAGCTAAATCAAACCTGCGAGAATCCTCAACCTCGCACAGGAATGTGTGTCCTTATGTCAAAGGTTAGCTTATTAAATCCTGTCTGGAAGAGCTCATCCTACTGTACGGGTTTGGATTTAAATGTTTATGAATTTCGAACACAATAATATAAATATAAAGTTACGTTTTTTTAGAGTGGAATGCAGCAGCAGAAATGGGTCAAATCAACATCAAATGCATTTCAACCCATTTTGCAACCTGATGCATTGTGAAATAGAATATTCATGATTTTATCCATGTGAAATTGATTGAATCATTAAAATTGTTCACTATATAACGGGTTCAGAGGAGGGTGATTCAAAAGTGACATCAGACAAGAAGGAAAGTCATTGAAGAGGCAGAGAAAGGAACTCTTGATAAAACACTACAAATAAAAGTATTTTTTCAGAAATAATGAATTATGCACTGTAAGACCAGACTTTAGGTGTATTAAAGTACATTTAATGCTGGCTTTAAAGGGATAGTTCCCCCAAAAATGAACCTGTTGAACACAAAAGAAGATATTTTAAAGAATATCGGTAACCAAACAGTTTACGGTAGCCATTGACTTCTATAGTATCCCCCCTGTATAACACATATACAGTATTAATTGCTCCAAATAATTACAAAATGTGGGTCTAAACCCCGTTTAATCTTTGCAATTGCAATATGACAATAATATAATATGTCAATCATATGATATCATATCTATCATATCATATCATCATATAATGCCCAATTATTGAGCTCAGTTCTTGAACATTAAACCCATTTTGTAAAAGTCGCAGTACAGTATGTAAAAAACTCCCTTTACTGTTGTACAACACACGTAACCAATATCCCTTAGGAAGGCCATATATCTTAACTCAGACAGGTGTGTGTGTGTGAGAGAGAGAGAGAGAGAGAGAGAGAGAGAGAGAGAGAGAGAGAGAGAGAGAGAGAGAGAGAGAGAGAGAGAGAGAGAGAGAGAGAGAGAGAGAGAGATAGAGGGATTTAAACACCACGAACCCCCCCACCCATCTGGTTTGTGCATCACTGCCTGAGATTGTATTATCCATTCTGGCCTCTCAGGGAATTTCATCAGTATGTTACATTCACTTATTCACTCATCTCTCTGCACTCTGTTCTTTCTGTTCTCACACACATTCTTTCGGCCTCAAACATAAGTCATTCATTCGCATACACACACTCAGAACCCCACTTCTTTCCCTGGAGAGTTCACAGAGTGTTTGCCTTATGTACTTCCCTCATCCCATCATTATGTTCGGACCAACTACACTTTGTTAAGAAACAACAACTGTTCTGTTTCAAACCAGACAGATTCTAGACAGAGATTTAAGGCATCATAGGTGCGCTTCTTCACAAACGCTGTAAGTTAGCCTATGCTACATTGTACGTTACCTTGCTTTGGCCACCTTTTAAAGGTATTGTAGGTAGGAATTGTATAAAAAAAACTTTTTTCCAAATTTGTTTAAACTTTCTGTATTTATCAATGCACAATTAAAATGTAAGTACTCTGAAAAAGAAAGTATAAAAATCGAGTGTCTGTAGACCTCTCACGACTGTTTTAAAGACAGCTCATTATTTCCATTCACTCCACCCCCTCCCTTCTGGGCTCCTTCCAAAGCCACGCCTCCAAAACACATGAACGCGCGACTCCGACCGCTGAGCTGAAGACGCAGTGCATGTAGTGACATCATGCCAGAATCACATGTAACAAAAAAATCTAACTTTATCATTATGAAGATAAACAAATAAGATGTATTTTAGTACTCACTATCAAGTAGCATATTGATATTGGTAAAGTTTAAAATATATATTTATTGATTCGCTAACGAGCTAGTTATCTATAAAGCAAAGCTAAAAACAGGTTGCATGATACACGTTTTTCCATTGCCATCATTTACACTGTGATGAAGATGAGTTTCGTGTAACATTCATAACATATGGTGTTCTGCATGTAAGAGTTTATAATGAAAGCATTGTTGACTCTGATGAGGACTACACTCCAGAGACAAGTACCGCATCGTCAGGTCGAGGACAGATCCGGGGTCGAGGGATTTTTTGTTTAAAAACAAAACAAAGGCGAAAAAAACGTGCAGGTAAACTTCCAGGTGAACATGGTAAAAGAGTTAGACAGAGGGTAAATATAATTCTAAGAAAAGTTCCTGGATGCGGATCGGCCTACTATCTGTTAAACATGTATTTAGTTATCTAAAGCAAAATTATGCACAATTATGCACAATATAGCTATTATCTTGAGCTAGGCATAACGTAGACTCACTGTATTCCGGACACTTTGCACAGTAAAACGTCCCGTAAGATATCAATCCGCAGAAAGATAAACCTGATTGGCTCGTCTGTCTCTGGGGACATGCCTTCCACATGTTCCAAAGTTTGATTGACACATTTTGGACTAATCATTTTGGAGAAATCTTGAAAAAACTGCCGGGAGACGCAGTGTCCGGATTACCGTGAGGACTCACGGTGTTCCGGACGGCTGAAAATTTCTACTCACTGTGTTTCGGACAGTTAAGGAGTCGTCATTTCTAATATAAAACACATATACATTTTACCAACTATAAGTTGGTAAAATAATCATATTAATCTTCATAACTTTGTTGTATAAGCGTCTATACACTATTTTAATCGACGATTGCTCATGTGAGCATTATATTCTAACGTTAACGTTATATTTAAGAATTTTAAATGTTAAAAAAATTTAAATACCTTAAAAAAGTACAAATATTTGCAAATTGTAACTCATAATTATTTTATAAGACCATAAGAATGTTTTTTTTTGTCATTTTCTGGTGGGTGAACATGTTTTAAGAGCCGTTTTCTACGGAGGTATTTTCCCCTCTTCCTTTTGTCTTGCCGGAAAACCTTCCCCCCACCATTTTCTGAACAGTCATTGGTGTACGTTAGAAACTCACGTTGATTTCTTTGAAACGACTGGCTCTGGAAACATAGGATTGGTCGGATTTGAAAGAGGAGGAGGCAAAGATGACACGGATATATATATATGCCGTGACCTGAAAGTTTTTATTTATAGAATTTGCGAGAAAAGGTCAAGTGTCCGGAATACCGTGATGTCCGGAATACAGTGAGTCTACGTTATATATTATTTATCATCTCTCTACTACGGATCGCTAAGTAATGTTATGTTAGCTATATTAGGCAGCTACGTGTGCTAATGACACATGCTTCATGAAAACATAAAGAAAAAAATATGTATGATCAAAATACAAAAAGAAAGATTTACCTGTCCAGCAGAAATATAGCCATCCAGGCGTCACTTTTCAGCCCCTTGAGGTCTCTCAGTTCTCGCCATCGCTGGAAAGCCACGCCGATATTGGCATGCGTTTTATTTTGTTGTTTATCCAAAGACTTTTTGTTCATTACCTTTTCTAGTAACGTTACTGTCTTCCTTTTTTTGCCTGGTTTGCCTTCGCGAACTGCATATGTGAATTTTGATTGGTCTTTCTAATCTCTGCCATTGTTTTGCTATTCCTAGGTTCCGTGCCTCTTGAATTCCTCAAATCAAACGGATGCGCGCGCAAGTGGGCAGGTCCTGTGTGGCAAAAGGGTGGTTGCCATGGTTGCGAGAGAGTGACAGTCGCCTAAGCCAATCCCTTGTTTCGTCCCGAATTTAAATAATGAGCTGTGTTTAGTGCAGATTAAACGGTCTAGAGTCACTCGATTTTTATACTGTTTTTATCAGAGTATACTTACATTTTAATTATGCATTGATATATACAGAAAGTTTAAACAAATTTGGAAAAAAGTTTTTATAAAATTCCTACCTACAATACCTTTAAGGAAGCATCACCTACTCGCCTTCAAAGAGGAGGCAATCCCAGAATGCACTGTGATAAACTTAGAGAATCTGAACATTATAGATAGGCAGCAACTTTTGCGCTACACAAATAATTCTCCAAGCAGACTGAATTGATTTCAATAGACTATAGCATTAGCTTGTTGCTAAGCTAAAGGCACAATCCTTTAATACCAATACATTTATTTAATACAAATATATATTGGGTAAAACAAAAACTTATTGCACTGATATATTTCATCGAAACTTAAATACAAGCTTATAATCAACATTTCTCTCATTTAATTTTTTTTTTTTACAAGGTAGCGATTTTGTATGAATTTGTTTGGAAAAGTAAGATTTCTAGGAAGAAAGTTATCATGAATGTCCATCCCTAAACCCATTGTACAATAACGTATAAGTGAGATTGTACGAATTCATAATCAGCCACCAGTTAAATAGATATGAATTAAGAGTGTGTTGGTCCACCATCTTGGATTTATTTTTTCACTGAGCTTGTTGCAATTCATTTCAGGATTCTCTGTGAAGGACACATGTAATCCACATGTGAACTTTAACCACAGGCATATTCTTGTGTGATCCGGAAGTTTCCCAGAATGCAACTGTGTAACATATACATGCAGCCATGAGGCAGCTTTAAGAAAAAATGTTTGTCTTTTCTTCTCTGGAGGACATTGCATGGATATTGTAGACAGGGTATCATTAAAGATAAGCTGGAAAGGGATGACACAACAGGGCTCATCCGTGATGGAGTGAGGGAATGTGGAAGAGGGGAAACGGAGGGGAAGAAAGCAGGTAAAGAGAGTGAACAGCAGGGTTCAGTAATGTCTCCTTCAGAGTCGACCTCTCCGCTGATTTATAGCGCAGGGCTCCTGAGAACATCACAACACACTCACTCGCACGGCCGCATGTGTGTGAGAACATGCGGAGATACACACATGGAAGTATGTATAAGCTGTGGGGGACAGGAAGGAGTATAAATGCATACACTCGCTTGTCAACTGTTCTTAAACTGGGCTAAAACAATCTGGATCAGTCTTAAGGGTGCTTTGGATACAAATATGTATATTGCCAGTTTGTGTGTCAATCTGTTCCATTTCTGGTATGCTCCAGTCCAGTTTTTTCTCCCCCAGTTCTAGTTAAATCACAAAATAAAATGTAACTAAATGCACCCTGTTTCTGATATACATCCAAATATAAAAATAGCAAATTTGCATGGTTTGGGCCGTCGGTTATGTTGTTCTTTTTTATTTTATTTTTTTAGCATGTGTGCATATAGTACTATCACAAATGATGCATAATTGATTTTTGGAGATGGATATCATGTAATATAATCTTCCAAAATCCCAATTTAACTTCTGAATGTGACTTCATATCTGCAGTACTGTATAGCAAATTCACCAATGGTTCTTCCTGCTGATTTCGAAACTTTAAAAGCTCAACAAACATACATTTTTGCAATGAATTGTGCGTTAACAAAAAGACAAGAGCATTTGTCTCTATAAATGCGCACTTTAACACATTACTGTACACGCTTTACGTGGAGAAGTCGGATTTTGATTATTTTCTGTTGGAATTAAAAGTGTCACAATTCTGTCAACTAAGATTAGCTTGAATTAACATTCATTTTAATCATATACACTACTGTACTGTTTTTTTAAAAGAAATTAATACTTTAATTAATATTGCTACAAATAATTTATAAATAAATAGAAATTGTAAATAAATGCAGTTAAAAATGTATCACAGTTACCACAAAAAACAATGTTGTCTACTGATAATATTAATAAATGTTTCTTGAGCACATAATCAGCATAATAAAATGACTTTTAAAGGATCTTCTGACACTGATTATTGTTCAAATAAATGCAGCCTTGGTGAGCATAAGAGACTTAACATTAAAAAAAATCTTACCGACCTCAAACTTCTGAACGGTAGATTCTGGGGAAATTTTTCAGACATTTTTACCCCCAATTAGAGTTTGATTAGGAGCTCATAAACACACACACGTTGTGTTTTCCTGTTTTATGGTAGCTTTAGACATAGACATAATGATTTTATACTGTACAAACTGTATATTCTATCCCCTAAACCTACCTATCACAGAAAACTATCTGCATTTTTAGATTTTCAAAAAACATTACTTATGATTTATAAGCTGTTTGCCTCATGGGAACCAAAAAATGTCCCCACAAGGACATTTTGTCTCCATAATGTAGGGTATACCTGAACCACACACACACAACTTTGTTTCTGTATTTGTGTGGGGACTCTCCATAAACGTAATGGTTTTTATACTATACAAACTGTATGCTGTCCCCTTACACTAACCCTAACCCTACCCATCACACACAACTTTCTGCATTTTTACTTTTTCATAAATTTTTTTTAATGTTTTTTAATCCATTTCCCTCACCTACAATGTCAGGTTTTACTCCTTGTAATATGATGTAAAATTAACCTGTACACACACACACACACATACATATAATCTCATTCCGACTCTTATTCACACCGTTGCTGATGCTAACAAACTCTTCTTAAAACCTCTGAAATCCTCCATTCATTTGCAAAAAACAAGTAATTGGTTGGTTAGAGAGCACATCACATAGGCAAACATTCACACACACACATATGCTAATACCGTTTCAGACTCCCGCTTCTAATTGAACCGCTAATCCCTCGAACTGAAGTATTGCCTTCTTTTCATCACATCCGTCAGCTGATGACACCCGCTACACACACCTGCTCTGCATGAACCTAACCTGAGGGTGCATTCGAAGGGCACACAGGACGAGTGAAGTAATTAGATGACATCACTTACTAGCTGTCATGCAGCCGACCAATGGCAAACTAATAAAAGCAATAAAGGAGGCAGACACGGCTAAATACCGTCGTGGTTGTGACTCTGAATGGGTTGAACATGAGTGGGATTACTGCTCACACACTCAGAGAGAGAGGGCTTATCGGCTCTCATTCACACCCGTCGGAGGCGTCTGGGTGTTGTCATGGTAACAGGAAGTGAGAGGCAAGCCTTCAAGATGGCCACCAGCTTGCGAATGGGTGCATTCCTCAGTGCAGGGGTGTCCCGTTGGGTCTGTGTGTGGTGCTCAAGAAACTTATTATTATCAATGTTGAAAAGGGTGGAAATTCAAACATTTGTGGTGAGATTAAAAATGAGAGAAATTAATTATTTTATTCATCAGGGATGCATTCAATTGATCAAAAGTGACATATAAGACATTTATATAATGTTACAAAATATTCCTATTTAATCAATGCTTTAATAAATTTAACAAATTAGTGTAATAAATGCAAATAAATGCTGTTCATTGAACTTTCTAAGAATCCTGAATAAAGTATCACCATTTCCACAACAATTGCTCCACAACTATTTTCAACATTGATAATAATAATCAGAAATGTTTCTTGAGCATCAAATCAGCATATTGGAATGATTTCTAAAGGATCATGTGACACTGAAGACTGGGTTCGCGTGTTATATTCACGCTAAAGGGTGCCATGTGCGTAGTATTTCGACGTTTTGTCATATAGCGTCACCTATATGACGCCAAAGGATGAGAACGGGCTGAACGAACAGACATCTTCTCATGCATTGCACACACCCTGCTTGCCAAGTGAGACCAAATGTTTTCTTTGCCCATTAAATATGGTTCTTGCTCCGGTCTGTGGCGTTGGTAGCAGTATTCCCAGCTGCTGAGTGAATGTCATGCGTGTTTACTCAGTGTTATGCTGCAGGCCTGTTGCTCAGAGTTTTGGTTGGACAGGGATATGGCACGTTGGATTGGGGTTGAGAAGCAATAACATATGTAAACATGCAGGCATTGCAGAGACTGAGGATACAGACATGAATGCATGCATAGCATATTGGAAGCGCAAATAGAAAACTGTTACAGCACAGAGGGTGAGTGAAAACAGAAACATAGTGACATCATTTGAGAAAACATTTGAACAAATATAACGTAAATTTCAGAATGTTTTAGTATTTGGTTTGTCTCTTTGCTTTAATGACAGCAGCAATGGAAGCAAGAACATCTGACCGTAGGTACAAAGGAAGCCGCATGATCAATGCCACAAATGTGCTTGTTTGATAAATGACCTAGTGCAGAATCATAAACGTTTCTTCTTCATTTTACATACATTTTTTTTGTTTGAACTTTTTCAACATCCTAAAATTTCCTGTTTACTTCGAGGTTTAAATTATATATATATTAAATATATATTAATATATATTAACATATATATATATACTGTATATATATATATATATGTATTATAATATGTAGATATAATATATAGTAGTCAGCATTTGAAGTGGATCAAAAAAGCTAATCAAAGTTGTCCTAAGACAAGAATGGGTATTGTTCAAAATTCATGTATGAAAGGTTTTGATCCACTTCATATTTTGACAACTGTATGTATATGTAAATATATATATATATATATATATATATATATATATATATATATATATATATATATATATATATATATATATATATTTAAAACAGATTGTCAATGTGATCTCCGACTTATGCATATTGCAAAACATTTAGTTTCTTTTTTATCTTTTGCATTTTTTAGCATGTTTTATTGCATAGACATTTCCCTGTAAAAAGTATTGTGTTAGCACCATGGTATTTTGATAAATACCATAGTACTGTATGATAACTATACTCATATACCATGGCATTTAAACATGAAAGTATTTTAAGCAATAATAAGGCATTGTCATTATGGTCCACAGTATTATAAAATGGTGTTACCATGGTACTTTTGTCAGGGTTTTAAGCGTGAGGAAGTGTAAGGCGAGAGGTTAGAACATGTTGGCGACAAAAGATTCCCTTCAACAGGATGTGAGGCAGGAATCCTAGGCAGATGTGAAACCGGAGACCCGGACTGATGTCTTCATAATAATCTCCATTCACTCTCTCTCTCCCACTGTCTCTCTGTAATGGTCTCATCCATGCTTTCTCTCTTTCTCTCAGCCTCACTCACCACCAGAGAGACCCTCTCAACCCGTGGACAATCGGTTCCAGGCTTCCATTGCGCCTGTTTCAGCCCCATTCTCTGTGCCTGTTCCTAGGGCATAAATTGCAGCTCCCTGGGGGTGGATAGAGAGACAGCCGGCCATAGAAAAAAAAGAGATGAAACTGTCTGAAGAAGCTTCTGTTTCAAATTAGTTTTGCAGGACAGAAGGTCACCAAGAAAAACAACTCAAAAAGCCCCTGATAGTCCTTGTATTTATATAATATCTTTGCATATGAGATAGTATCACTTGCCCAGTGGCCGAGCGCAAGAACAGACTAAACAATGACCGGACTCTCTTGTCGACTGCTGGAAACACAGGCTTGAGTATAGCCCAGGCTTATGGTGTCCTGGTTGGGGCATTGAAAGTAAGTTTACAGGCCTGTTAAAAGTAAATAAAGAGCGCTTTCCACTGAGGCACGTATTTCACGGCCTTCGGTACCTCAGTCTCGTTATCTCTCTCTTGTGCCTTTGCTTTCATTCACAGTATTTCACAGCCCACACAGCGTGATTATTGCTGTAACCCTGCTCCTCTCGAAAACAGTGCTGTCCTGACGTCTCTGTAAAACTACTACAGAGTCAGGTCAGGTAACCGGTTAAACACAACTTTGTTCGGCAACCGGTTGTATACTCAGAGAAACAACAACCAAAAAACGTCTTTCAGCTTATTGGCACAGCCTAATTGTCTTTGTAGTATAGAATATAAGGGTCTCAAGTTAATACCATAGCTACGTTTCCAATTAAATTAGCGAGCGGGCAAGTCATTAGCTTGTAGCTAATCCACTCATAATGCCTAATACAATGCTTGTCATTCTCTTTTAGTATTCTTGCTCTCAACTACAGGATTTTATATTGGAGAAGTGGAAACCCTACACAGTACGGAATTTGTTCGTTGTAAAACAAATCGAATTGTGATGGTTTTAACCAATAACTTGGTAGATGAATCTTTTTCTACAAGAAATGTTGTTAAGGCAATGAGATGTTGCTGCTGTTTTGCAGTTTCAAGGTTGTTGTTTTAACTTTCACATTGGAAATTTGACCGACCCCCGGCACAAATCGGGTGAAATAGAGACGAGGTAAGGCAGGAGACAGGACAGTTTCTTATCCCGGTGCAGGACAGATTGATGGTGCTGCTGGGAGCCGTCAGAGGAAGGGAGTTATTGAGATGATCCAGGGCGAGAGGCTAAGCATTCTGGGTGAAAAGGGTAACAGGCACCCACAAATCAGGGAATCATGGCCCCTTTGACGTAGTCCTGTCTCATCCCTGTTTTCCCCTTCCATTTTTTTATGTGTCAAATCGTTGCTGATTACAGAAACAGCACAAGTTTCGACCTCAGTTTGCTTTTAGGTCTGATTATGAGTCTCACAAGTATCATGATTTCACATGATTTCACAGCCCCAGTGGCTCATGGGAAATGTGTGTCATCTATGCATGGAGGGGGCGTCCAGACGTCCCTCAAGTGTAAAATTGATTGCAATGGTGTAGTTTTGGTTTTGGGGGGCGTGACTGTCCAAACAAGTTCTCCTTGGCAACCCTGCTGATCATTGTACAGCCAGGAACCAAAGCCCTCTACCATAAAAACAACACCACATTCACATGCCCCATTCTCTAGCGATTACACCAGCTTACAGCCCTCATAAATAAGCAGAAATGAACCTGATCACACACTTAACCTTTAGGGAACTGATGAGGAACATCTTTAGCACAGCTTTACCAGGGCTTTAGACAGGCTCTTATTTTCAGAGATGTCTAATTCTCTTCCAGAATGCATCTGGTCAACTTCTGTAGATACCTTTTAGAATGGTCTCTTTTACAAAAAAAGTTTCATTACTCATTGCATTAGGTTTTTGAGATAATTATTTTTTTTTAATTAAGAAGGTACAGAGAATATATATTCCCATGTAGCTCAATGGAAGTTGCTCGGTTGTTGCATGCAGCCCCAAAATCTGACCAGAATCCTCATATGATTAGTCACTTCTCATTTCAGTCACACGTGCCTTTCCTGAGCTGTTGGTTCTTTACAAATATGTGCTCTAATTTGGACTAGATTTTGTGTGGCTGACAAAACTATGAATGCCTACATAGTTTCTTCAGTAAGATAAATGAGGTTTTGAAGCATCAATCTATAGATGTTAACTAAAGAACTTGAAAAGGTTCTTCTATAACTACATAGAAACTTGAAATGATTTTCCTATAGCCTAGGGCTTTAAACCTCTTTCTGGAACATTTATTTTTAAGAGTGTAGCTCTCTTGCGTTCCAGCTGCTAGAAATGAAAAATAAATTGCTTTGCAGTTTTGGCACGCATTATCATCAAAAGTCCGGTTCCACACCTACAATGTGTCTCTCTCAAGAGTTACGGCACATAGTCCTAATCTCCTTTTCTCCATTAATTTACTTCCCCTGTATTAGAGCCAGCCTCTCTGGCCCCGCTCCCACCACCTCTGACCTGTGTTCTAAACCGCTTGTCCTCTTGCCTCATTAAGAGGCGAGTGTTCACACCTCTCACCATGTTGAGCCCAGCTGTGAGTTACACCACGTTTGCAGTCACATATCCTACATCGGCCAAGTGCTTGGACTCAGGAAGGGGCAGCAGGGTGTCCTAGAGTGCCCTATAGCGCCCGGTTCTCTGATCTCAGCATTGCAAGCAATAAATCAGTCTGGAAAGGTTACGAAGGGAAAGCCCTCATTAAAGTAAGGTAATAAATGGAGAGAGAGAGATGTTTGGTGGCTAGTGTGGCGGAAACTAAAGAGTGGTAGCAGATATGCAGGTAAGACTGCACAGTAGCCCATTAGCTGGTTGTAGAGGTAATGCTTTTAAGAAAGGCTTTCACATCACACAGATTACTTTATGCGCAGTGTCAGAACTGTGTATTGACAGCACATGTGTGAAAGTGTTGTGCGATGAAGTAATGTCATTTTTTAGATCAAAATCGTGTTTATGGAGTTGGAACTGGTGTTAGCTTGTAATTTTCCTCAGTTCAGACATAATAATCGTGCTTTGTCCATTTAAAGTGTTGGCACACCCTTTGGGCCAAAATGTGCAGAGGGACATAGTGATGGGCTGTTATCCAACCTTCAAATAGGAGCTTGTTAATACATCAGTATTGATATAGTGCATATTTTCCTGGAGGTCAAACGTAGCGCAATGGCCAAAACCTCAACTACCGTCACATAGACAGACCCAAAGTGTTTCCGTTGAAATTCAGGATCTTTTACCCACACACAATAAAACAAACATGCTAATATTCATTGGCTGCTTTGGGCTGGTCACAGCAGGTAAGCTAATACTGGACTGTGTGGTTTGGCTGTGCTGGAGCGGATTAGCGACTAGTGAAAAGTGTGAAAGAACTCCAGTCTTTCCATTCTTATCTCCATCTGCTATCCAACCTCAGGGAACAGGGCAGCCCAGGCCCGGCCAAAAAGCCTACTTCCACCAGATTGAGAGTGAAAGAAGTTTGGAGAAAGGGGATGAAAGAAGAAGGGTTTCATGTCTGTCACCTTCCTCCCTTCTTGAGCAACTCCACCCTCAGTCTAAGGGTCTCGCTTTCCACAGCTTCCACTACCTGTCTTTCCAGCGTGCTGGCTGGTGGCACCATGACTGGTGGCTGTCTGATAATCTCAGTTGTGATGTAATCTAAGAGATTTACAGACAGGGACGTACTGGGAATGAAATTCAGCCCGGGACTTTAAGATGGAGAGGCCTTTTATGCGAGTGACCTTGTCCTTGGTGCACGAGCAGAAGGATTTTTTTGCAGTTATTTTAATTCTAATAGTGTTTAGATTACAAATTACACTGAAGACATTCAAGAAATTTTAGGATGACACCTGCCTCTTCAGGTTGTATAAGCAAGTCACCACTGCACTAACGCAACCAGGTCAGCAAAACCTAATCTCGAACACATAAATCAAGTCACAGTATGTCACGTGTACAGTCAGTATATAATATATCTATAAAAATATAACATGTAAGGGATAATTATCTGTTATCAAGAAACCGACCGCATTCTACATTGGAATTCTACCAAGCCGTGTAATAAATACCTATATTTAAATGCAAATATAAGCAATTTCAGTGTATAATAAATCACTCATATATCACTAATTGTGCACCTGTCCTGTCCACGCTTTTCAGTACGGAAAAGGTCTGTTCATTTGGCGCATTTAGCTGCCTCTTGTGCCAACATTTTTTTCTTTTTAATAATTAATTTTTCGGCCCCACCCATTTCTTTCTCTTCTTTCCTTCTTTTCGCCATGTTTACCGTCCGTCTCTGTTGCATTCACACAAACCCGCCAAACATGACCAAAAGTAAACTCCTTTGATCGGCACCTAGTTTGAGCCAATCGGATGTCAGGAAAAACGAGGATCAGTCCAAGTTGGGAGGGGCCGCTCTTATCCCCCCTCAGATTGAAAGTATTGGCGTGGCCCGGTCTGAAACACACACACATGCTGCAGCTGAGCGGCCGGTTAGGCCGGTCGCGTATCATTTAAAAAAAAAAAAAAAAAAAACTCTTTGACCACCGGCCTAAATGGACCGGCCGTTCGGGATTGCTCCCGGTATTCCCGATGGCCAATCCGCCCCTGTTTACAGAGGATATTTAGTGTCTTTGGCCATAGTACAGAGGAGAATTCCAGGGGGGAAAAAAACTGGAGATATAGATGCAAATGGGATAAGTTTTTTCAAGGGGACCTACAGTATTATCCCCTTTTTAAAGTCTTGATTTAGTTTTTAGGGTCTACTAGAATAGGATCTCATGCTTGAATGTTTAAAAATCATTATTTTTCACATATTTTGCATTATTGCAGCACCTCTCTTCCCAGTGTGTATGTAACGCTCTGTTTAGTTCCGGTCTCTATGAAGCCCATCTTTCTGAAAAGCAAAAATTAGCTCTGATTGGTCGGCTAGACCAGTGCGTTGTGATTGGTCAACTGCTTTGAGCATGTTTCAAAATTTGTCAAACCTCTTAGCATAACCACGAGTTTCAACACACCAGTAATGCAACTCAACCAGAACTCATAAACTTTGTAAATAAATAATAGCATGATAATAATAGCACCCCTTTCAAGAATTTGGTTTGAAATTATTAAACAAAATGCTCACACGAAAATTTTAATTCTGTCATCATATGCCCTTGTGTCATTCCAAGCCTGTGTAACTTTCTTTCTGTCATCGAACACAAAAGCAGATTTTTAAACATGTTGCTGTGCAAAGAGTTAAAGTTATATGTAAAGTAAAGTTCAATTCTGCCAAACCTCTTCTTTTTGTCTTTCACAGAAGAAATAAAGTCTTACAGGTTAGGAACGACATGAGGGTGAGAAAAATTGTGAATGCATTTTCATTATTGGGATGACCCATTCCTTTAACAACTTTCCAAAAAACAATACGTCTTGCTAAAGTCACTGTTTAGTCATTTTTCTGCTCATTCTCTTCTTGCTAAATCAAACACTAGTCAGCAGAGCTTCCTGTGCGGGGCGTTCCGGACACTAAAGGAGGAGTCAGCAACATGTTATCACACATACAAAACTGAAACACCTTAGTGTCATCCAATACTCATTTGAAGTGCTTGAGGAAATGGAAGGTAACAAAAACGTGTGGTATGGTTTCAGACTCTCGCTTGTGGGAAATATTTTTCCTTCTTGAAAATTTAATCAAAGGACAGGAAACGAAGAACGAAGAGGGGAGGAAAGAGAGACGGAAAGTGAGAATGGCGTCCTGTAGCGGAATGGATGGGTGATATATATATATAGGTGACAGGAATGGCAGTTTGGTTTTCATTAGGTGCTCTGCCACATTCAATAACTCTCTCTCTTTCTCTCTTCTGGTTTTGTTTCAGTATTTTGTTCAAATTGTGCAGGTGACAAAAGTAGTTCTTACTATAGAGTTGATGTCCTTTTGCAGTCGCTTTTTTCTTGGCTTTCCAACCTTCACACAGTCAAGCATACAATCTCTCCCTCTCTCTCTCTCTCTCTCTCTCTCTCTCTCTCTCTCTCTCTCTCTCTCTCTCTGGAAAGGTACAAAATTGTTCCTGCCGGAGGGGTGCTTTTTTCCTCCTGTGTATTTTTTTAATATCCTCTTCAGACTTGAAGTCTCCTCCTTGCCTTTTTTTTTCTTTTAAATAAACCCTGTCATCTACCCTGTGGGGGCTACTCTGGAATTCGACTTCAATATAAGATCTGTACCTATACACGCTAATGTGTGCCAAGCCTATGTGTGTTACAATGAATCTTAGGCCCAGGGGGGGAAATAGGGGCCTGGTGGCGGCAGGCAGGAATATGGGAACAGGGTGGGACTGGAGCTTTGTTTGTTGCCCTCTCCACATACCGATGTAAAATTGAACACCAATAAAATAAGGGCCAGATGTGCCTTCCTGGCTCGGACTTCAATTGCTGGCGACCCCGGTTGGAGCTCTGGTCATGTGCCATTAGGAGGTGGACGGGCTCTCTGGGGCTTGTTATCTCTCAAATGTGCCTGATGCCAGCTCTGGCCCGATAACCACATCCAGAGCATCTTTCTTCTTTTGCTCTCTTTCTCCTTTTCATGTCCTTATCGGCAAAGTTAGTCACGCCATGCCATACCTACTCTGAAAATTCCTTCAAAGCCGTTATGTGTGTGCGTTGCGGGGTTGATTGTAAACGGTTGAGACAAGTCTTCGCTGCTCCATGCAATTACTGACCTCTGACCTGGGGCTTAAGAGCTGACAAAATGACAATGTTCGTTACATTCATCGGGAACATATTGCATACATTTAAAACAGTGCGTTTATTAGAACCATCACAATATGGAAAAATGTAAAAAGAGTATCAATAACATACAAGAGTATCCATGATAAAGAAAAGGAAAATCTGGTTTAAAACACTTATCCCAAGTTCTTAGAAAACAACTTTTTGTATGGATTTTGGTTTTAGAAATAATATGGAAAAAGAAAAGCTTTCATTTAAAAACTCTAAAAGAGTCAATTGGTGTAACCATCAAGTAAAACGTAGTTTTTCTTGCACCTTTAGTACAGTATATAGAGTGAATGAGTATATACATCTTAATCATTTATAACCTTGACAAATATATTTCAAAATATTTATGAAAATAATGATTAATTCATAAATATCATTAGTTTTTCGGGAGTCACACCACATGACATTTTACAACCTGCAGCTAATCAGCTGCCTTGTCGTAAAAAGGTCAAATTATCTGATGTTTCAATGGACTTTCTTTCCTCAAAAGTCCATTGAAACACACAGTCATGAGGGTCTGCAGGGGTTTTCTTACAGAAAGTTTACACTCATCCACTTCACATTCACTTCACACACTCATTGGCCCGGTTTCACAGACAGGGCTTAGATTAAGCCAGGATTAGGCCTCAGTTAAGTTAAACCTAGTTAAACCTTAAATTAGGACATTTAAGTAGCTTTCATAAATGTTCCTTAGAAAAATACATTACTGTTGTGCATATAGAGACAAAACAATGGCACTGACATATTTTAAGATATATCAGTGCAAGTTGCTTTCAGTTTAAACAGCTCAAACATGCATTTTAGTCTGGGACTAGGCTTAAGCCTTGTCTGTGAAACCAGGGGGAAATTGTGTTGTGATTTCAGAGGTTTATGTGTAATATAGTGCTAGGCTATCCCCTGGCTCACCTGTTATCCAGCAAACACGAGGAGTGACTGTGTCTGCCGAATATTTTTCCTATTATTTGGTAATTAATTATTATTTGTTTTGAAGCATTTCCTAGCCTTTCCGAATAAGGTATTTGGCTTCGGACACGTCCTGATTTTGCATAGTTAGAAGTGTTCCCGGGTCAACATATTTTCTTGAACCTGGAACAACATTCCTGTCCAAAAATGGTTTCACTTTATTTTGATGGTCCCTTTAACACATTCTGTTGACTATAAGTAACATTGCACCTACATGTCTACTAACTCTCATTACAGTGTTAGTAGAGTATTAGTAGACTGGTAGGGTTAGAATAAGTTGACATGTAGGTGCAAATTTAGTCAGTACAATGTCTTTTGGGGGATCAACACAATAAAGAGTTAGCAGATATTAAGTAGACAGTACCAATACTCTAATGAGAGTTAGTTGACATGTAGTAGTACTCATAGCCAACATGTTCAAAAGGGACCTTAAAAATAAAGTGTTACCAAATTTAGTCCTAACCCTACCCATAACTTATCCCTAAAATCAGAGGGGAATGATAAATGAATAACACTGTTGTAGAAGCACCCAACCCTGGTTGTAAGCCTAAACTTGACACAAACTATAAACTTGTCCCTCAAATCTGATTGGCTGATTGGAATGTTGTTCCAGGATGTTGCACTTGGTGAAATCAAGTTATGTTCTGCTTTCAGGCACATCACTATTTATTTTATTTTATTTTAACAAATTAAGAGAAATATAAAAAAATGAAGTGTCCTGCTGTGATTGACCCAATTGCAAGTAGTCAAACACAATATATGCTGTGTATTTCACTATAAATCACATATCTTGGCTGCCTGGACCTGGTCCTGATTATTAAATGATTTGCCACCATGAATGCATCCCACATCTGTTTTCTTTCTGAATAAGAAAACAACACAAATGCTATAAAATGATCCATAATTCTTACAAGGACGCTCATTTATAAAGCCCCGCTGGCACGGCAAATGTTTCTATTCAGTGTATTTTGGAGTCATTGCATGCGGCATGGTGGGTGTGCCGCTAACATTAAGCTACGTGTGGTTGGTTGGGTGGGATAGTACAGATGCCAGCAGCAGGGTATGACCTCAGTGGCAAATGCTTGTGTGTGATAACTCAAGTGGCTCTCTTTTTGCACCAACATTGCCAGAAGAAGAGTGCATTGTGGGAATTCTTTAAAATAGTGACCCGCAGCTATTTGCTGAGATAAGGTATCTCCGCTTACCCTGCCAGAGACCCCATGTTCCCCATTAGACAGGAGGCTTTAATCAGACCTACCAAAATTAGGCAGATTTCCCTGGCTTCACTGACTCTATATCTCTCTTCTGTGATTTTGTCCTGGCAAATTGCTCTGTCTGTCCCCGGACATCTGCTTAACGTTCCTGTCTCATGCGAGTGTGCTTTTTGTTACAGGGGAAAATGCACTTAATAATAGACAATGTAAACAAGCTTGATTTACAAACAGCACAACACAGAGGCAGCAAATACATGTAGGGTGTTTTTTCATTTGAAGTCTTAGAGACGATTCATTTTGTTTGCCTGAGTTGCATTAATAACTGTCCTGTGAGCTATTAGACATCTCTTGCAAGACTTCTGAACCTTAAACTCTGCACTGATGAACACTGCAAGCATATTGTTCTTATTTAATGTTTCTAGCTGCATAAAAATGAGGGCTGTCAAAGGAAATCCATGCAGTTAATAAATATGTTATTTAATATAACATTATCGCCATTGGCAAAACATTTGGTTTTGACATAATAAATATATTTATTCAGTTCTGGGCAATTTCTAATAACTGATCAGAATGTATGGTGCTGGATGGCTGATTCTCACAAACACACATGGATGGATGATTCTCACAAACACACACCCACAAAATTCTCTAGAGAAGCACCCGTTTATTATTAAATTATAAAAACCCTCTTTAGAGGTCCCCAGATGGGACGTTTATCTAAAGTGAAAGTCATTGGAATTTCTGTATGTAATTTAACCATCATATATGGCACAACAAGTGAAATATCACCATTCATAGAAATGTGGAAGACTTCAGGTCAGTGACAAAAACACACAAAATTAATGTACGTTCATTAAGTGTGTTCGTTTGTCCTCGGGATGTAGAACCATCAAGATAATCGGGACTTTAGGATTGTCGGAAGGGGAGAAATCAGTCCAAAATCGCACCGAATATCTTGTACTGCTAGATAACACTGTGATAATTACAATTAAATATTTGAATTGATTAACCAGCCTCATATTAACAAAGAAATATAAAAATAGGCCATATGGTTCTGATTTAGAACCAAAAGCAGATTTTATGGTAAAATATTACATGGCTCACTGAAATACTTGATTCTGGTTGGTCAATCCAGAACTCTTCATGTATGAGGACCACTATTCTGTACTAAAATGTCCTTGTTTCATTTCTGTCATGTCTTTCTGTGGTCTCTTTCGTCTTGCATAATAAAACAATAATAATAATAAAAATAAAAAAAATCATTTAAAATTAATACAAATAACTCAAATCAATATTTAAATTCCATTTTATTTGGTAAGTATGTATTAATCTACGCCCTGGATAATTTACAGTCAGCTGGTAAAAATTCCAAAATAAACCCCTTCAGCTTAAATTTATTTTGAAATGATGACTGACAGACTGTACATAATCCCTTACATACATATGAAGAGTGTGAGATGGTGTTTGTGAGTCTGAGACTCTCCTGTGGTGTGTGTAAGTTTGCATTAGTTCTTAAGCAAGTGTGTATGTGACTGCCTGTGGGGTGAGTATGTAGAGTTGGAATCTTCCAAGCCCCCTGCTGCAGCCGGAACATCTGCCCGCTCTGCGGAACCAATCAGAGCGCAGAGCCCAAGGCCGTGACGAATCAGGCTGCTTGGTGATCTTTTCATGGAATCCTGGGGTGGAGCTGGAACAAAGGCCTCCGTCTCCCCCCACTCCTCTCTTCTTCCCCCAGCCTCCCCACACCCTTCCGGCTTTGATATCTTAGACCCCCACATGGGGAAATCACCTCCCCTTCACTCCATAATCCCACGGATCATGACAGAAAAATGACGGACTTAGAGTCCCCAGTCAGATGGCACATATGAAAGCTTGTCTGTTTCACTCATCCAAGACTCTCTGCAAGCCTTTGATATTGCGTTTTAGGAGGAATGTCTTAAGAACGTACAGACAGGGATGTGTTTTGTGCTTCCCTTATTCATAGCCTGATGCTCTACGAGACGGTCTAATGGAGATCTGACTCTATCAGCATAACTATCAGTAACTATTTTAACAGTAACGTACAATAACTATGTCTTTTAGTAGTGTGAGAGTAGTTCAGTCCATTTACATTAACAATCTACTTTTTTAAACTTTCTCCAGTGGTGTAACTTCCAGTGCTTTTGTCTTCCCCATTGATTTATCCATGTCTTAAAGCCACGGTACGCAATAAAAGGTATCTCTTCCATGTTAATTCGAGTTTTTGTCCTAACCAGCCACAACAATGACGCGCGATGAGTCGCAGGATTCTATTTCTATTTCTGCGACATCTCTACATTGTAAAACAAGTTTTTGTTGTTTTAACTTAGCTAAGTTAACTTGAAACTTTAAAGCTAACTTAACTTTAAGTTACCTGGTTGCCATAAAAAATGTGTTTATTGAAATAAAAATTTGAGTTAATACAATGAAGGAGATTGGTTTAATAAATAGAAACTCAAAATATTATGTTATCTGCACCACATTAGCTATCTAAGTTGATTTGACAAAAGATAAAAAGTTATGTGCTTTATATAATCTTAATATTTGTGTAATATTCATTTTAGTTTGAATATCATGTTCTTGACTTTAAAGTAATGAAAGTGACAATGGATCATTTAGGCTAAAAACGGTATCAGTCAAGTATCTACTGAAATGGTTTATTTTTAAGTTTTAAGTTTATTTTTTAAAGTCAGATTTATTTTAAAGAATGTTCATTCGGATGATTCATGTACATCAAACGATTCACTTTTTGGAGATCATGGAAATCAAGAGAAATTCACCATAATGAATTCATTCATTTGAGGCTCTGCATAGATGTCTTTTTGTGAGGCATTTTACATATTTTTTGGAGCAAAATATTTTGGATAAATTAAGTTTGCGATATTTTATCAATCTTTAACTGTCACCCTATTTCGTGTTTGTTCCAGATAAATACTGCTCTGTTGACTTTTTTTAATAAACTTGTCTATTTAAAAAGTAACTGCCTCTTTACTTAGATTCGGCATAGTATGGCATAGTACTTGTGGTGTTGCTGACTACATTTTGTATGGCAGTTTGTGGTGTTGCAGACTACTTTTTGTAGGGCAGTTTGAGTCTAATTTAACTGCTTTAAGTGATGGATGACTTGTCAAACTCCAGTTTCAAAGTAGCTTCAACATTGGATTATCCATACATCATCCCCAACAATACCATCATCTCATCGTCCTACCTGAGCTCGAGAGTGACGACGACTGAGATTAACCACAACAGTCTTACCTCGGGGAAAGGTGAATTTGATAGCTCAATAGTTAATAGATAAAACACAGAGGGCATAAACACAGCCCAGACATGAAAGAGAGTCACATTTCATCCCAAATGTGAGAGAAAGACCAAGACAAAGATAGCGAGAGGGAAGGAGAGATCCAATGAGAAAGACTATAATATGCGCAAAAGAAAAAAAAAAACTGAATGACAATAGCATATGCCCTTTTAGAGGACATTAGTTGCTCCACAGACAAATGAAAACCGACAGAAGAAGTGTCTCTTCTCAGAGTCGTGTGGGCAGACAGGCGACAGCCCGTAGACACTCTCTCCTCAGGCCCGTCGACGCTACTGAGCTCATGACATGCTTCTCTAGCGACATCTGAGGAGCTGGCAGCCGGGCAAACGGAGACAAGCTGGCCTAAAGAGGAGAAATCCTCAAGGTAATAATGATGGTGTAATGGGGGGGGGTGGAGATTTGAGGCAGAGGACACAACTGAGAACATGGCACCATTCCCAGGAACACCCGCGGTGGGTTGTGGGCTTCTCCAACACACTACTGTAACATGTCAACGATCGTATGCTTCACTAAAGAGATGTTTGTAGCCCATTTCTTTCTTTCTTTCTGTCTTACTTACTCATTTTAACGTAGTCTGCGATATGTTAAGGCGGGGTTATTTTTATTTTATTTATTTTATTTGTCCAGGCTCACTCAATTCAGGATTAGTTATGAAAAAGGAAAAAAGAACTTCTCATCAAAGTGTAAGATGTGTTAATGTAGTAGTAATGTTTAGCATATAAGGGGACCTTGGTATAAATCCTTCAATGTATTAATTCAGGGGTGTGCACACTTATGCAGTTAGGTTATTTATTTATTATCTTTTTTGTCTAAAATGTGTTTTTGGTTTCACTTTGATGGTCCCTTTAACACATTCTGTTGACTATAAGTAACGTTGCACCTACCTAGCTATCATTAGAGTGTTATGAGTAGACTGGTAGGGTTAGAATAAGTTGACATGTAGTTGCAAACTTACTTAGTCAGTTGAATGTGTGTTGGAGGATCATCACAATAAAGAGTTATCAGATATTAAGCAGACAGTACTAATACTCTAATGAGAGTTATCATGTAGTTGCAAAGTTACTTGAGAATGTTCAAAAGGGACCCTATAAAGTGTTACCGTGTTTTGGTTTGTTTTGGGTTTTTTTAATTTTTATTTGGTGGCATTGCAATGTTGTAATTTTGACATAAAAGGTGCAAAAGTGCTGATATGATTGTTTATCTTTTTTGCACAAAAAACAGCTGTTTTGACAGGAGTGTGTAGACTTTTTATATCCACTCTTCCATTTAAAAGTTTGGGGTATCGGTTTTGTCACGTTTCTATGTGTTTAAGTTCTGTTTTGTGATCTGGTTTCCCCCTGTCTTTGTGATTTTGGTTTAGTCCTGTTAGTGTTTCCTGGTCTGTTTAATTAGTAATTCCCTTCACCTGTGTTCTGTTAATTATCCTATTAATCCCTGTTCATTTAAGCCCTGTGTTTTCCCTCAGTGTTTGTTGATCGTCGTCTTTGTATGGTTCTGTGATATGAGTTCCTGGAGTTTTCATTTGTTTCTGTTAAGTTTAGTTTGTTATTAAAGCAACTATACTGCAGTGCCTGTGTCCTCGTCTTCGGTATCCTGCAACAACCCTGACAGGTTTCTTTATACACAACAATATTAAAATACTGTTTTCAAGATTAATGATAATAAAAATAAATGTTTCTTCCACACCAAATCAGCATTTTAGAATGATTTCTGAAGAATCATGTGAATATAAAGACTGGAGTAATGATGCTTTGATTCACATTAATAAATTAAATTTTACAATACATTAAATGGAAAAATGTCATTTTAAATTATAATAATATTTCACAATATTACTGTTTTACTGACTAAATGCAGCTTCGGTGAGCATAAGAGAAAAAAATCTTAATTTTTCCAAACATTTGACTGGTAAGGATATATATATATATATATATATATATATATATATAGCATCTGAAGTTGACAGTGGTAGGAAAAATAACAACTCTAAAATATTAGTAATACCAAACATATATAAATATTTTCTGGAAAGATTATATGAACTGAATGAGGGTGTGTAGATAATAACATAATGTTCAGTACAGCAAATATTCTGCTGACGGTAACCTTTAATTGTGCATCTGTCAAGTAAAATTTTTATTCAATTTAATTTAATAAAAAACACAAATAGGTTTTTGTGGAAGTTCATGAATCGTATCTTAATCCTCATCCCTTTGAACGGGCATTACTCTTCTGCCAAAAGCCATGCTCACAAGGACATTTGCTCACAAACACACTTGAATTAGTTGTCGAACTTCATCATAACAGCATTTAAGGGGGCCGTTTTAAAACGGATGAGGTAATGTGTTGCACTGACATAACACAAGTCTCCATTTTACAACAGCCTCATTCATACAAGCAGTGGATAAAACTGCTCTTTGTCTGTAAGTGCGGACACACGCACACACCCATAAACTTTCGTTTCTCTTACGTCGATACTAATCATGCTAATGCCTGATGCTGGTCCGGTCTGAAGGTTAGCATGCTACAGCCAGATTTAGCCAGTGAGGTAAAGCTATGCTAATGGCTATAATAGTTGTTCCCTGAGGCCGCTGTCTTGAGCTGTGTTCTCAACATTGTGCTGATTTGATCTCTCTGATTAGCCTGTCAGTATGGAAGCGAGACAAATGCGTCACTCGCAGCAGATGCATTTGCTTGATGGCAGTGGAAATGGCAATGGCGGCCATCGGCGAATGGCACGTTCACCCTGCTGTCAGCCCCAGCGCAGCCTGGGTAAACAGGTGTCTAATGGGACCCAATCTGAACTAGCATACTCATCATTAGCGCTCAGCTCCGCTCATTAGCCAATCTTCTGCTCCTTTCATCTGCTGTTCCTTGTCAGCTCCAATTTAGCTAATTGGAGTTTCTGGTGAAGAGGCACTGACCCTCCACCCTTTAACCCCACGGCCCCTCAGCAGACACCCAGAGCCGGCCCCGCGCCGGCCCCGCCGCCAGGCCTCATCCAAAAATGACAGTTCACAGACTACTCTTTCTCTTTCCTTCTCTCACAGTCTCACTCTTTTTCAATAAACTTCTTCTTGGTACCAAGAATGAATGAGCTACTGGTCCGTTGATGTTCCAGTGATGATCCAGGTTGCTTTATGAATCAGTGAAAGTGGTCATTCAGAATTTACCATTCTGGTAAAAAAAAAAAAACAGTCAACGAAGACATTCTTGCTGCTTAAAGGCCACGATTAGTTCTTTTATGGCTTGGGGATAAATAAAAAAAAGGTTATAAAAACTTTTGCGGCAATATGCTGTTAGTGAACATCCTGATGCTTCCCACACTCCTGAGAGCGCCATTTAGGTGAATATGTAAATATGTGCTATGCACTTTTCTCTAAATAACAAAATGAAACAAAAAATGACAGCAGTGAGAAAACAGCAGTTAAGAAAGCATCTGATTATAGCGATGTTTGCACGAGCTCTGCAATTCGGCACTACAACCAAGTAGTGTCACGTTTATTTATACAGTAGCCTACTTTCTACAATAGATTTAAAGCAAGCTGTTCTCCCATGTGTTTGTGTTTTTAATTGTGTCTGACCCCGACAGACAGAACAGAAGAAATGAACAGGAGAAGATTTCCACGTCAAAAAAGGCGGCTATTGCATAATCGCAATTGACCAAGGGGTTTACCAGCCAGAGTGAACTTTTCTGAAAATATCGCTTTGGCAAGCTAAAATTATATCGAGGCCTTAAAGGGTTAGTTCACCCAAAATTTAAATTCATCAATTACTCACCATCATGTTGTTCCAAACTCATAAGACGTTCATTCATCTTCAAAACACAAAATCTGAAAGATTTCTGTCCCTCCATTGACAGCTACACAACTACCACTTTGTTGCTCAACTAGTTCATTAAGATATTGTAAAACTAATCCATATGAATTGAGCAGTTTAGTCCAGCCGTAATTGACACATGAAAACAAACCTCATTGGTTCTTGCAGAAGCTCAAACCTGCTGCTTAACACACGAGAATGAACCTCATTGGTCCTCGCACATCAAGCAAGCAAGTTTACCATAACTGTGTGTTGATGAATGTTTATGTGAATAAAAGCCTAAATTTAATCTGTTCAACATGTAAAGTGAATGGTCTTTTCTTTAAAAAAAAAAAAAATCAAACATTTTCAACGATTTTCAGATTCAATTTTTTTTTTAACTAATCCAATTCATATCTCTTTTGAACATTTTGAAGCATCAAAGTGGTAGTTGCGTAGCTATCAATGTAGGGACAGAAATCTCCCAACCAACAAAGAACAAAAGTCTTACGGGTTTGGAACGAAAAAAGGGTGAGTAATTAATGACAGAATACATTTTTAGGGTGAACTAACCCTTTAAGATAGTTAAGATGCCTTGTGGCATTACAATGCTTTGGTGGTACTGTGGTTCTTTGATATATGCAGTACCATGGATTATATGATAGCCATATTCACATACCATAGTACTTCATAAATATAGTAGTATTAACATAGTACATGTTCAAATCAAGGTAAGTTTATCAAATGTATAATAATACAAAAAATGTAATATAATAACCTACAATATACTAGTTACAAAATTGATAGCTCTAGCATAAAATACCATGCTACAAAAAAATACATAATTGTTCTTAGCTGCATGCAAAAATAATATATATATATATATATATATATATATATATATATATATATATATATATATATATATATATATATATATATATAAATGTTGGACACAACAAGAGAAATTTTGTGTGGACTGATCCCCTCAGAGAAAGAACGGATGAGGAGAAATGACGAGTGTGATGAGAGGTCGAGGAGGAGAGAGATGTATTGCTGTATGGAATAGAAGGTGGAGAAATGGGGAAAGTAGAAAGGAAGAAGACATGAAGGAAGAAGTAGACAGGGAGACTGGGAGGGGCTTTATGTCTTAAAAAGTAAAATGATGGACAGAGAGAAAGAGAGGGATACTGGGCGGGAGAGAGAGAAGGCACGGTGGCTGGTGGGTAATTTATAGCACAGAAAGGCTTGCAGGGTGAAAAACATTATTTTAGCGGCCCCCACATCCTAATAGAAGCCAGATGTGCAGGGATTAACAAAGACCATTCCCCCCGTCTCCCTCTCTTTCTGTCTTTGTCCTTCTTTGTGTCTCTCTCTCTCCTCATTTATCTCGTTCAGTCTCAAAGTTCTTGTTTCTCATTAGCTCTAAATTTTAAGGCCATACAGAGTGAGTGTCCTCGTGAATTTGATCGCCCGACTCAGGACGTCAAGGTCAGGTTTCGTTCACCCCGACTGAAAAGAATCTTTGTCTCGTCCTCATCGCAATGACGCTCGCTGATGTCACCTTATTCCATTCCGTCGCTGACGACAACAGTTACTAAGGTGCACTCTCTCACATGGCAACAAAATAATCTAGCACAACCCTGCACGCCGGCCAAAACAAAGTCGTTTTATGGGATGATGTCACTGCATTCATATTCTATTATACATTATGAAACGCTGTTAATATATGTGTAGTGTGCCATACACCAATAAACAGTCATTGAGTCCATAATCAACCCGGTTGTTTATGAATTTGTGGTGACATATTTACACACCCGCACAATCGGCTCTATTCAATACGAAACGGAGCAAAAAAAAATTTGACTGACTTGTTTCTAGAACAGAATTACTCATTTCAAATAACCTCCCTGGGAAAACAGCTTAACCCAGCCTAAGGGGTTATTCACTCAAGATGCATCTACTGTAAACATTGGTTGTTTTTCTAGCATCTTGTACAATGAGCGCCATGATATGGTATGTCAAGTTGTGGTATGTAGTAGGGTATGTCAACAGCATCTAGCTGTTACTGAATGCAAGAACATGTTCTATGCGAATGGCTTCTGCTGGTCTTAGCTGGTTTACCTGGTCTTGTTGTTCTGTTGGTTTAGATGCTAAGCTAGCTGATTTTCCAGTCTGACCAGCTGCCCCCAAACCCTCTAAAACCAGGAAACTAGACCAACCTGGCCAGTGGAAGACAATTTGGTGGCCAGAAAGACCAGCAAATCACCTTAGGCTTTAAGCTGTTTATTCAACAGGCTTGTACAGTAACCTTACGGGACACAAATTCATAAATTATGACTAGACCTTAGTCAGGATAGATGCTATATTGAATTTTACATGAATGAAAACAAGGATGTGAGGGACAGACCTACAGTCTTTACAGCTGTATAAAGGTTCTAGATCACATGTAATTTTCAAAAATCACAACTTTCAAACCTGTTTTTTGTCTTCTGAAAGTTTTTTGGAAAGATGTTTCATCAGCTGAACAAACCGGTATGTTGTCAAACAACAGTACAAACCATTGAACACGCTACCCTGTGGTTGGAAAGTTCAAGCAGTCAAATGTCAAACTTTATGCCTGCTACAGACTATGTGATTTCAGAAATACTATAAGATCATTATAGATCACACTGACATGGATCTAATAAACTTGGGAACGACATGCGTGTAGACTGTACGATGATGACACGTATTGAATCGTAGGCTATGAAGCAAGTTAGTGTATACATCATCAGCATGCGCTAATGGTCAACAACTAGAGCAAGATTAATCATATTTTGTCAATTGTGTTTTTTATGTGCGCTGAAAAAAAGGAGGAAGCGAAAGAGGAGGATGTAGACACGATCATGGCTAGGGGAAAGAGGCCAACTTGGCATGGCAATTTTGCAAATGGAGCTTGAGGTAAGTAAGTTTTAGCGCCCTGTCGCATTGATCAATACGCCATTTCATGTCGCATTTTTATTGGTTAATCAGTAGACGTAGGTCGTAGCAGAAAACACACTGTGAGATGATCATGCTAAATGTCTGACAATGTCAAAAAAGTATCGCAGGCTATCTTTGGTCGCAAGACCGTGACAACGGCCATCTTTGAACCTCTCTCACTGTACGACGTAGGACCTCAGTTTAGGAGCCACGACCACAGAAATCGTAACGATTAGTCTTCTTTCATCTAGGACAGCCCAAAATAGTACATTGTGTACCGGGCATTAGGGGTGCAAACCAGGTGTTTAATTAGGGTTGAAGCTAAACTCTGTAGGTGCGTTCATGCCATGTCGTAATTATCGTAATGATTCTGAACTGTAGAAAAGCATCCATGTGCTTGTAGTAATTACAACGTGTAAACTCGTACTTTTCTAAAAGATCTACGACTTGACCACGAGGCCGCTGTACCACCTGACCACTACAGACTTAAGATGTGTTCAGCTTGAAGCGGCGCTGTGCAGACCGATCGGTGTATGACATCAAAGTATAGCGAGAGCGATTATAAAGCATCCAAAGCTCTTTTTTTTTGCGATAATTACGACATGACATAACTCAGCATATGGCCCTCCTGAAACCCTGCCATACTTTGAATGTCATCTGTTACGTCATACACAACAAAGCTCTTATACAGTATATTTTTTTACCAGAGACCCTGGGTTACAGTAGTCCGCAGTTCATTAGTGAGTGAAACCAACCTGACAAGTGAAAGCCAATTTGGTGGCCAGAAAGGCCACTTTAAGCTGATTTAAGCTGTTAATTCAACAGTTTTGTAAAGTAATATAATACGGGGCAAAAATTAATAAATTATGACAATTTGCACCAATTTTACGTGGATGAAGTGAGGCTGTAAGGGATAAACCTGCTATCTTAACAAAACACGTTTTTGATTGTTGGGGGCTAGTCAAGGAGGGCAGATGGGAACACACTGTACGTACTTGTATCCTGTCAAAAAATTAAATATGGCGCCAACCTGGTTATAGTAGCCTGCAGTCTATTGGTGAGTGAAACTGTTAGTGAGCCTGAAAGGGGTTTAGAGCGTGACATTGTGTGGTTTTGAGTGTTTATATACAGTATACACATAAGTGTGTGAAAGAGAAAGAAAGTGCTATTGCATATTCAGTGACTGTAAGAGGATCTCTCTGATCTCAGTTTGGCACTCTTGGTCTCCAGCTGTCCCTCTGCCATTGGCACCCACACCGCTCCGCTCCAGACCCCTCTAATAACCCCCTAAAACACCTTACATGAAGTACTACACCAAAACAACCCTCATCTAAACCCATGTCCAACCCAAAAAACACTTTTTGTTTCCAACCTAATCCCATCACCTGAGATGCTTTCCACAGGAAAGAAATCTGAGGTCTTCACATAGAGAGGAAACAATAGACAAATGGGACTACGCAAAAGACCCTTAATAACTGCAATTTTAAGATCTCTGTCATTTTATCCTGACATGTCTCAAGTGTCCAGACCTTTTGTCACCTTATTGTCTTTATATGAAAGGATTACAAGTGGAATATATTCAGTCTCCCTTTCCAATATCTTGCCAGGTTAGTCATCATAAGTGTGCCTCTGGAATCAAGATCAATGGTGTATTTATATATTGAATTATTTAAACATTGTTTTCCATATCACCAGTATTCTTGCTAAATTCCATGCGGCACAGGACAACTTTTAGTCTGTTACATTGCAGCATAGCCTGTCCCTGAGTATAACATACAGTTGTTCTGTTGACTAGAAAGGAAAATGATAAAGGAACCATATTCTAAATTATTGTGAAAGTTTATTTTTCCACTGATAATGTTTGTCAAGGGTTCTTCCACCAAATGCAGTCATGATTTAGTTTTACACGTTCGTTTTGCACCCTCTCGCTGACCCTCAGAGCTACAGTGATAGTTCACCAAAAATGAAAACTCTGTCATCATTTGTTCTCCCTTGTGTTGTTCCTAACCCATATGACTTTCTTTCATCCATGAAACTCAATAGGACAGTTGTTATAGATTTGTTTTTCCATTCACTGAAAGCAAATGGGAACTGGAGCTGTCAAGCTCCAAAAAGGACAGGAAAGTAATCCATATAAACTGAGGCAGTATTGGAAATCTTCAAAGTCTCCTGTAGCTTTCAAATCGCCTTTACACTCGCATTGCGCCAAATTTGACTTAACGTCAAACATCATTGATTCATGTGTTTCGTGGTGCAACAAGTTAAATGTACACAAATGTGAATGATGTTTGTAAGTTACTGCGAAGGAGATGATTTTCAATTTCAGTAACTTTAAAGGGGTGGTTCAGAATTTTGAACATCGGGCCTAAATTTCCAAGTTAGCCTTAGTGTTATTTATCAGTGGAGACAGTTTTCAAAAATTTTCATCCAGTCATTCCTGTTGCATTGTTCGCCAGTGCAGGGCTAGCGCGAGTCAACGGTAACTGCTATTAAAAACTGTTTTACCCACTCCACAGTACACCAAAAGCAAATAAATTATAACGACAGACTATCGATGCAAACGTCTGTTAAGAGAATAATGTTAAAAATCAAACTACTCTTGCATCTCAATGATCACACTACATTTACAGGAACTAGTTTCTCAGCAGCGGCGGAATTTTGCTTTGTTGCTTAGTAGTACTGCGCCGAAAAGTAACCACAGAACAGAAGAGCACTGCAGTCGGGACTACCTGTATTACCTCTCTCTACCTCTCTCTCTCTCGGTTGCCTAGGTAACTTAATATCACTCCGCCGCTGCTGTAGACTTTGCTAATAAATACAGGGAACAAAGTATAACTATTGCAATGCGATGAAAGGGTAGTTTGATTCCTAACATTATTCTCTCAACAGACATTTACATGGATAGTCTGGCGTTATAATTTATTTGTTTTTGGTGTACTGTGGAGTGGGTAAAACTGTTTTTTTGAAAATTTTGAAAACTGTCTCCACTGATAAATGACACTAAGGCTAACTTGGAAATGAGGCCCGATGTCCAAAATTCTGAACCACCCCTTTAAGTTGGCTAAATTTGAGTCATTATTTAAGATTTCTCTTTTTTATTTGTAAGAAGAAGGAAGTCATACAGGTTTGCATTGTCATGAGGGTAAGGAAACAATGACAGATTATTCATTTGGGGGTGATTTTGCTGTTTTTGTGACTGTACCGTTGAGACTCGTTCTGATTGACTAAGTTGTGTACTGTCTGTCGCAGGGCTGATGTCTGGAGATGCAAGGTTCGTGGGGAGGGCACACAGTCTGACTGCAGGGGGCTAGTAAAAGAGGGCAGTTAGGGGGCAGATGGGACGTGCCAGGGCCACAGACGGACAGCCAGGCCTCTCTGCAGGCCCGCTGAGCTGGATGGTGTGACAGCCCTCCGATAAACTGAGCCAAGTTAACCAACAGTACTCCATGTTGGACAGGGCAGAAGGTGAGAAAGCTTTCAGACAGGACCGGGCAAAATTATAAGGCCAGTCAGAATCAAACACTTCCCTGCCGCTTTCAATTCCAATGGTTTCTGTTTCAGCATTTTCCTGATTTTGAAGTCTGTGTAAGCTGGTCAGCTCATTTTGTGTATGTGACTGTGTTCTTGTGCCACATCGGCAATGCTGCTATGTGGCGCCACCGGTCCTGGTCTGAGCCAAAAAGAGTGGGAGAGAATGACTTTTTGTGTGTCTGTGTCTGTGTGTTTGTGTTTGTGCCAGGACAGAGTCTTGGCTTTGCCTTCGGGGAACATAATGGCATTCCAAAGAACTGGCACAATTTCAGTGCAAAGAGAGCAACAGGGGAAAATACGTCTGGATTACTTTGACGCTCTGACAGTTGGTCTATTTGACATTTTTTAAACACATACACCAACACAATAGAGAGCCAGGCCTCAAAGTGCTACTAGGAAAGTGTGCAAACCGTCATGGGTCTCTCATGATTGCAGACACTATATCTGTGTTTGAACTACCCTTTCTTCACCTCCATCAACAGACGGATCACTTTTACTGGTAAAAGTAGCAGCTGGGTAACACACTCCCCTTAGGCTAGAAAAACCAGAGAGAGAGAGAGAGAGAGAGAGAGAGAGAGAGATAAAGGAGATGGATATCACTTCACATAAAGAGTCTTCAAAACTAAAGAGCTTTAGAAACTGAATACAGTTACAGTCAGACACTTATGTTCTAGTATGTGTGTCTGTATGCATGAGGTCATAGGTTTATTGCTGCGCCTGTGTCAATGCCAATACACTTTAAAAGAGGTCATATCATGAGATATTTTTCTTGATCTTTTGAAAAAAGAGCTTGATGTACTATGAAACATGAAAAGTTCTTCTACAGTCCAAAAAGACCATTTACTGAAACCGTGCTACAAAAACGGCTTGTTCTGAGCTTACAGATGTTGGACAGATTAATGCATCAACATATCATAAAGGAGGAGGTTGGATAGAGAATATTCCTACAAACCACAAGAACTAACCATAAGAGTTATAAATGGGAATGTTTGCTCAATATTGTTCTGTTTCTGGCTGTGTGTAGCCCCTACAGCTCTGCAGATCCTTCTGAAGGATCACAAATGTTAAATTAGTATTTGAAGTTTATTTTAACACGGCCATTAAACATTTTAGTTTGATCTTAACAGTTTGTGTGGCACATTTCAGTGCAGATTGTTTTGTGAATCTGTTGAAATGTAATGGATTGCAAAGTGACCGTATAAAAAAATATATATACTGGACTCACCTGCAAACCTGCAGAATTTTTCATTTAAAGATTCTGTTTACACAAGTTTTTAAAGATTTTATTCTTATATTTTCTGTCTTAATTTTAATTAAAGTTTTAGTAATTATTTGTGTCACTTTTATCAGTTTTTTCTCTTTCTGCCAACTTACCCCGTGTCCCACCACTTCGATCCGGAGGCGTCATGCTTAAGCATTTGCAGGGGCAGCATTTGCACTTTGTCGCTCTATTGCTTGTGCAGCTTCTCGGAGTGCCATAAAGAGAAACAACACAACTTAAGCCCCGCCTTGATGCAGTGATTGACAGGGCAGGAGGGGGCGTGATCGGCTCGGAATGCATTTTCAATGTGCACATTGAATTTTGCTACATTCATTGCGGGACATTTCATGAAAATGCAATTGCAAGTGTCTTGACTGTGAGTGTAAATGCAATTAAGAAAAATAACATTTAAATGATCATTTTGCCACAGTTTTTGCTTGAACATGCTACACATATCTAATCATTTCTGTAATGCATTTTCATTTTCATTTTGCAACTTATAAAGCGTTTCAATATGCATATTAAAACTAGTGTATGAAATGGCAAATGTAAATTATGTAATTTCATTTTCATTTTCATTTTGCACCAAACATTGCTAGAATGGTAATGTAAAATGTAAATTTAAATACAGAATGCATTGCCATTTTACATATTGCATTGTCATTTTGCATATTACATTTCAAATTGAATATTGCTACCCATATGCTTCCATATATTTGTTTGTTTTTTGTTTTATTTGTTTTAGTTCATGATACATTTTTAAAGGCCCAACAAAAAGTCAGATAGAGGCTTGAAATGGCTGTGAAAAATTGCAATATATATTTTTTAAATTCATTAAATAGTTTTAAACATCAGGGTAAAAAGAAAACAGATTAAAACATATATTTATTAAATATAAATACAGCAGTGACCAAAAGTGATGTCCGGTTGGGATATTTGTTTTTAATAACCCTACTTCTTTGATTAAATCGTCAAATAATGAAGAAAATATTTTAAATTCTTAAAACTATTTAAATATGAGGGAAGAACAAAACACTAAAGTTATGGTGAAGGTATTTATCTGACAAATTTAGCAAAAAAAAGGCAAACTACAGCTAGAGGCTTTATTTGACAAAGCAAAAATGCATAGCAAAAAGATTATTAGTTACATTATTAGTTAAAAATATTTTTTGCTTCTCTCTTGTTTTTGCATGTTCAGAATTTCTTTCTATGACAGCCAGGCCAAAAATGATGTCCGCACAATTTGCCACGTTTCATTGCGTCGTCACAAATAAAACAATTGACTCCAAGCACAACTATTCAATATGCTTACAAAATCATTAAAACAATTCTTTATAATGTTTGAATAAAGGGTGAGGATGTCTATTTTTGGTCAGACATCACTTTTGGACTCTGTATATTTCGTTAATTTATTTTTAAATACATATTTATATGTGCAGGCATTTTTCTCTGTTTCATTGCACAAGTATTTTTAATTCTCCAGGTGCAGTGGGAGTCAAAGGTCGGCTCTTTATAAAGGGGAGGGCAGGGGTCAAGGCCTGTGCTCCATGGAATTTTGTGTGTCGCTATAGTGATCACAATAGCGAAGGTGGAATGACAGGTATCCCTCAAGGGCAGTAAACAGGAGATATACTTTAGCGTTGGTGGGGTCCAGAGCAGGGGCCCATGCTGAGACCCCTCAGCATAACTCAAAACAGGAAGCACATAAGGAGAAGAGAAGGACAGAGAATAATACAAACAGAGAAATGGGCTACAGGCTATTACACTCTGACAAAGAGAGATGGATTGAGTTTCAGACTGAAACATTTATCAAAATACCCATATGGAGAAAGAGTAAAGTGATGGACACAAGATAATTGTTGTGGGCAGTGTGATTTGATCCACTGCTGAGATCAAAGGGAAGGGAAGGAGAGGAAATGGAATAAAGAACTGTAAACCGGATTCTGGAGTGGAGAAGGTGATTTCATAAGCTGTATTCCAGGACCTAGACAGCTGCCTAACTAGAAAACATCACTGGTACATTCCTGATGTAAAGGCTTTTTCAAAACATATATTGTTTTGGCTAAATTTTGAGGCATCCCTTACTAAAAAGAAGTTTATTCAAGTGTGCTATTCGTATATTCTTTTAAACTAAAAAATAAGGAAGTATACTTTCAGTCTACTTTTTATGAACATCGCAGAAATGTACTTTATTCTCAGTATACTTAAAAATACACGTAAGGAGGATACTTGTCTTATACGTATATAAGTATATTTGACTTTACAGAGATATACTTAAAAGTATAAGTAAGTGGTTTGTACTTATGTATACTCTTTAACTTAGTAGCCTATTAAATACTTTTTTCCACATAGTTTTACATACTGTATTATAAACTTACATTGTTTGAAAATACTGATGTATAAAGAAAACAGATATGTTCCTAATTCTGACTATCTGAATTGTTGTGTAGTCCACTGGTCGTGTACATAGGCATTTACTTCAAATCTACTCTTTACTCTTTTCCGGCAATCCATATTTTCACTGTTATCCGGTAGGGGGCGCTATTACGCATCTTCTAAAAGAGTACAGAATCTCTGGATCAAAACACAGGTGAAGAAGAAGCAGAAACTGTGGCCGTGTTCGAAATCGCCTCCTATACCCTTATTCACTATTCCCTACATTTCTCCACTTGTATAGTCCACCTGAGGGAGTGAATGGAAATAACTGTATTCGTCCACTGAGTGCGCCGGAAGGGCTGCTGCTTTTGCATAGTTTGTGCTTACTGTTTAATAATCATTTGAAACTTAGCAAACTGGCAGCTAAGGTAGTATTCTCTGTTATGAAAACTAGCATGTATAAACCTTAATTAAACAATTTAATGATCAATTAAAAATGAATTTATATGTATGATATTGCGCCGCAGCCACATTGGACGAGCGTTTTTGAAAATGGATGGATGATTCAGCTGCGGGCGCCATCTTTTGTTCAGACATGGGTATTCATTAGATTATGGGTATTCTCTAGCCGTTGAGAGTACGGCCCTGTCCCAGATGGCACACTCCGGACTTGTGGGCTTCCTCAGAGTCCACACTTCGGTGACGTCATGTAGTGCAGACCTATAGGGCCCTTAGCGCGAGTCCGCGAGGGCGCATTGAGAGGTATTTTTGGGACAGACTCGATCGTCACGCCGGAAGCAAGAAGACGGTCTGATTGTTGTTATGGACAGGAGCTACAGGTTCGGGGAAATATGCTGCCTATTGTTGTTGTGTTTATATGACTCAGTAAAGCCCTGACATTCTGTTCTATTTATTTAATGAATCATAATGCGATCGTATTATTCAGCTCGCTATTATTAGCCCATGTTTGAGACATCAACCACTGGTCGATGATCATAATGTTTCTATAAACTTGTCATAAAAACCGTAATGATATAATTACACTTAAATATTTTTTTCTCAGCCATGTTAACAATTGTCCGTGAGCGAAATCTCCTCCCATCCGTAGTCTGATTGGCCTTTCGCAAGGATTCCTGGGTAGTTAAAGTGCGTGGAGCCTGCATCTATGCGGGCTTCGTGGAAGACCGCTTCAAGGGTACAAAGGGGGCGCTGCTGAGCACAATTCAGAGCGTTCAAATGCTAAATGGGACGGCCTACGGACTCGTAGACTCGGCGAGCACGCGCAATTTAAGTCCACGAGACCGAAAGTCCGCATCAAGTGCGCCATTTGGGACAGGGCCTACATCAGTTGTGCACTCAATATTGCGGTGCATTGTGGGATTGAATGAGTGCACTCGAGGAGAGGAGAGGAGAGGAGAGGGGTTGAGTATTACACCTGGATATTGTTTGGAACATTGAAGCACACAGACTGCTTCAATAAAAACTAATGTCGGTTCTACCCCCCTCACTATGGTGCAATGGAAAAATATCTCTAATATTTCTCACAAAGTATGAAATTTAGGCCACTCTGGCCATAAACTATACTTTAACAGCTTGATAAATATGAAAGTTGTAAAAATCAATGAGGCAATGCTAACATTGGCCAGTTTAAATGCATGTATGTTAGCAGCCCGAGTCAAAAATGGCTGTATGGCTTATTTTGAACTGAACATGTATGACATCACACAGCAAGTGTAACTAGATTTTTGTGAGTGGTGTGTTTTTTTCTTCTTCTCTCCATTATGGCACTGTGTAGTGCAGGGGTAGGCAAGTTCGGTCCTAGAGCCACTCTCCTGCAGAATTTAGTTCCAACCCTAATCAAACTATCTAATCAATGTATTCAGGATTACTAAGGCTATAGGCAGGAGAGGTTTTTTTCAGTGTTGGAGCAAAACTTTGCAGGACAGTGGCTCTCTAGGACCGAACTTGCCTACCCCTGGTGTAGTGGATAAGGTGTTATGCATGTTTTATTTGGTTGCTATGCAGTTGCTAAGGTAGCCTGGGTCAAATGAGCCCACCTTCAAGCCTTTATGACATTTTGGTCTCTGGATATGGCTTCAGTGTAAGTCTATGGGATTTTTTAAGTTTAATATTTAAGGTTATGGGGTTTGTTCATGTAAATATGAACAATGATTTCCTTAGAATTAGAATATACCCTACCCTTAATAATTTTCCTGTTACTAATAACAGTCTTTGTTTTAAGACTGATTTCAATGGCATTGTTTTCAAGTACGATACTGATTAGAGAAGGAGAGAGAGAGAGAGAGAGAGAGACAAGGGGTCTGTGAAAAAGGAGCCGGTGGCTCTATCAGCGGGCTGTCAGGTTATCCAGCCACAGGTAAGAGCTTCAGGTGTGTACAAAATAAAAACCCAGGTATTGAGGGGCTCTTTCATGTGGAGTGGGGGATGGAAGGGTCATATCACCCTCAGGGCAGGTCATGACCCCTGACTCATGACCCCGCTCTGAAAGAAGGGAATGCAGGAGACGAGGGAGGGACAAGACCAAGCACGGCCTTCGTGAAATCTAGAAGGCGACATGGACAGAGCAAAAGAGACTTGACTCAACCTTTGACAAGAGAAATATTTTATTTGAATGACATATATTCTCTTGAGCAGTCTTTATAAAAGACTTTAAAGTCAAATCAGTTCTGCGTTACTCCATGTTCTACCATCTTACTAAACTGATGTTCTCATTGTCATCCATACCGAGCCGACACACATACTTGTTGCTTTGTTGCCGCTCCTCGCCTTTTTATCTTAATTAAAGAGTCCAAATGACCTCTGACCTTCTCACATCTGTCTCATCAACATGTGTCTTCCAGATGTGCCAATGTTACTCGGGCCCAGTGAGCATGTCATTTTACAACTGACCAATAAGTGGCAGCACAAACACCACCTCCCTTGCAAAATAATGAGCCACTGCCTTGCACACACAACAGAGAGACTTTAAAATAGCTAAAAGGGTATAAAAAAAAAAGGTTAAATACATGGTGTATACTTTACAAACCTCAATTCATCTTTCTTTTGCAAGTACAACAGGGAAACATGAATTCAGATTTCCTCATAAAATATCCAGCTTGGCCGAATGCTTGTCACATGTGATGCTTAGAGCAGAAACCCAAATATTGGGATTTCAGAAGGTATGAATTATTAAACATGAAATGCTTAAATGTGCATCATAAAACAGTTTGTTTCCTGAATCTGTTATGGTTTATGTCGGGCGAGAAATAACTTCCTAGCAGAAGGATGGAACATGAATTTTGCCTGTCCTTTACATTTTTTATTTTGTAGTAACCATTCTATAAAAGCAATAAGGCACTCAAAGTTGCAGTATGCTATATTGTGAATATAGTCATGGCTGAAAGTCATGTAGGTATCCGTCCATTAGCCATGATTCCTGTTTGTTATTAATTAATCAAACACCCAACCAAATGTCATGAAGTTACAACAGCAAAATGTTCGTCTCAAATCGGTTGCTTTTAGTTGAGCCTTTCCCCTGGCAGATGTTCTTACTCTGTAAAAATCCAACTGCCAAGAAAAGAAAAATAATTGTATTTTGTTTTTTTGTTATTTTATTTTCAGTCCTCTCTGGTTTCTGGCAGTGGCCCAGTCAGCAGCCGCTCTAAAAAAATATTACATAAAATTGTTTGTGTTAAAATGTGTTAAAATAAACCTTTTTTCCCCGTGGGAAATGTAGACAAGCCCTTAATGATAATAATCATTTTAGCGGCTGACTGGGGAGAAAGGAAAACGTGAGGAACCCCCTTCTCTTCTCACAGTTTATCCGTTTCCAACACTTTGAGCCCTATTCTGAGTCTTTGTACTTCTCTCCAGAAAGAAAAACCCAGTAAATGAATGACATATGCCTCTGTCTTCCCCAAAAGAATGTCTTAGTCCTGAGTTCATAAAACAAAAAAATCTTAGATTTCTAATATTTAAGTCTTAAACTTCTCAAATTTATATTTCTTATTTTCAACAAACTGTGCTATCCAGTAAGTATTCAACTTCAGCATGTAACGTGTCCTAAAAGATATGAGCTATGGACATGAATGGATCTCAATCGTTTTGGCTTGTTTAGGAGAGTTTACTTTTCTAAGCAATTAGGGCCAGATTTACTAAACAAATTAGCCTGAGAGCGCAATTCCAAAACCGCACCCGATGGGAGTGGAAAATTCAGCACGTTATCTACTGACGAAAAGCCGGAGCATTTCCATAATGGTGCGTTCACGTGCTATGGTAATTATGGTAAATACCAAAAGCCGACGTGGAAAATGCACATGAACACCCCCTCATGTGGTATTTTCCACTGGGCAACTCGTAGAATACTTTGATGCACGAGTTGCCGAGATGAGATAACCTTTGACCTTTTCAAACTGGCGGAGAGCAACGCGAGAGTTGTGAATGGTAAAAATATGTACTATTCATGATCTAGAAAATATACAGCATATTATTTACCGTTTGAGTTTTGATAAATCATCTTCTTGCTGAAGCAGATGACTTAAGAAATCTAAAATAGTTTTAGCTAAATAACAGGTCTGGATCTCCATCTTTTTACCACATTACGACAACAAAAGCACTTGAACGCAACACACTGGTAAATTCCAGTTCACAAGTGGAAAATATAATATTTTCCATAGCACGTGAACGCGCTATAATAACCAACGCAATCTACCAATTAGCATCCGGTTTAAGACATGCTTTTTTGGGTGTGAAATACCAGTAAATTGATTAGTAAATCACCTTGCACAAATTTTTCACTGCGTGTCGTTGATAAATCCCGACAGTAGTTTCAAAAGAGGGTTTGTGCTGGCCCAAGCTGTTAGTAAATCTGGCCCATAGACTAATGATTTTTGTCTCTCAGATGATAACTGCAACGTGCTAAAAGCCCTCAAATCATTCTACCAGCCCGATAGCATTAGCAATGTGCTAATAACACTTTGAACAACCAAACAAACACACAGTAGTGAACTAAAACAGAACACCTTGCCAACTGTACAACGATGTGCTACAAACAGTCAGAACAACTTAATGCATAGTACTGTGCTCGAACACTTAGCAACTGCATACTGATGTGTTAAAACACACAGAAGAACCAAACAAACAAATACTACTGCATGCTAAAACACTTAAGCAAACGCATAATGTGCTCAAAACACTCAAATCACCCTAACAACTGAATAGCAATGCACCAAAAACATTCAGGACAACTAAACAAACACAGTGCTTATACACTCCTTAGCAACTGCATAGCTATGTGCTAAAAAGCTGAGCTACATAATGTGCTTAAAACACCCCAACAACCACATAGCAGTGCACTAAACACATTTTGAACAAGTAAACAAGCACATAGAAGTGTGTCAAAAAGACTTCTTAAAGAACACATTGGCTGCATAGCAATGTGCTAAAACACTCAGCACAGTTTAGCAACTGTATAGCAATGCCCTGACAGTCACCAACAACACCTGCATCATGATGGTGACTGGCATGGACAAACTCCCATTCTCTTCAGAAATTGTTCAAATCTTGTTTTCATATTACAGTAGTACCGGATATGATCCAGTTTGTGGCAAGCACAACTTCTGCTGCCAGACCCCAGTGGTGTAACCATTAACCCTAATGTGAGGAAAAGACCTCTATTCTAAACACACATCTAACCAAAGATTTCCACACCTAGATCAATGTAACACACTTTAAGTAACCTGTTCAGGCTGACCCCATCCATAAATACATGCCCACCCAAACCCTCTCTCTATTCTGCATTTCTCCATCACACTCTAATTCTCTCAGTCGCTGTATTCTCATTGAAAGATTACACAGTCTCTCTGTCCAATTAACCATGCTAACATGCTTAGCTGTGCACTGAAAGGCAGATTTACTGCTGCTTGGCTGTACTGGTAATTACTGGCAGGGTCCGCTGAAACAATTCAGCGCTTAACCTGCTTACTGCTCAGTCATGGTTCATCTCTTGCTCTCTTTCTCGCTCCCTATTTAACTCTAGATCCCAAACCCCAGGCTTGGAGTAAAGGAGTAAAAGACGATGGGAGAGAGAGAGAGAGAGAGAGAGAGAGAGAGAGGGAGAGAGAGAGAGAGAGAGAGAGAGAGAGAGAGATTTCTCTTCATGAAGGAGGGAAAGGCTGAGAACAAGTTGTAGGGAAAAAGGGGGCCATTGTAGGGGGCTGGCCTGTGGACAAGCTGCCCATTCAGAGTTGCCCAGCCGTGTACAATGGCTAAACTAACATCACTGACATTTGGAGTTGCCCAGGCTTTGGAGCATGAGGGCAGGGGAGGGATATGGTAATGTGCAGGGGCGCGCCGCCCCTCTGCCTGGCAAGAGGAACTGTTTTGGAATAAACCCTCTGGTGGTTCCAGCTATTGATCAAATATTCATGTCACAGGGTGGGAACTGAGATTGCTGCCCGGTGAGACAAAGTGAGACAGGACAAGTTGAGGCACAAGGAGAGGATAATATTCCTAAAATGTTCTCAATTGTTTCTCCTTGACAGCAATGATATTTGATGGACTTGCTTTATTTTTCTGCTTCTCAATTTTAAAATGTTTGATGGAGTTTTTACACGGCACCCCTGCTCTCGCCAGAACGCACCCCGGTTGGGAAACGCTGGTCTATACTTTAAAAATCCCTAAGGACGTTCAGGAGAAACATCTAAGAAAAAGTATCCTGAGCTATGAAATGTCCCTCCTCCTGGTGACTGCTGGTGTCTCAAGTTCTCTGTGGTAGAACAATATGCAACTGAAAACGGCATTCAGGAGCTGGTGTGATGGGGTCACCCCTGCTTTGATGCATGCATCTATTTATCACGGTCACATAGCCAGCAGTGGGTGGCGGGCACTCAGTGTCAGTACCACAAAAGAAAGAGGGTCAGGATCATCTCACATGTTTGGGGTTCTTCATTTTACAAGTTGTTTTAAGCATCCAGAGGGAAATGACTGTTCTAAGTCTGCTCTTCCATAGCTCAAAAGATCAGCTTTGCCACAGACGTTCCTCCTGCAATTTTCAAAGAAATTAAAATGAGATAATTGTTAACACATCATTTGTTTAAAGCTTTGAAATTAATGTAGATGGCACAGCTTAGATCAGATCGTTAGATCTGAAATCTCCAGTCTCCATTTGAGTTCCTTTTAAACTCGTTGCTATCTAGGAGAAATTGATTTCTCATATTTCTTCTCTATGGGCTTCATATGTTATCTTATTACTTATGTAACGCCAAAATATGTATCTCAGATGAATGTGTCCACTGCAAAACCTTGTGGAAACCTTGTACCGCACAGACCAACCGCAGTTACGTCAAGCTTTTTAATGACACATAAAGTTATACAAGCGTAAACACTTACAATTCACATGTCAACAGCTTTTTCCAAGCTCTGATGATAAAGCAGAGGTATAATGAGGTTATTGAAACAACTCTGCATGCTGAAAAGTCTCTGGACCGAGGGTGAGTTTGCACGGAGGGAGTTTCCTGCGGTAGTGCATAAGGTTTTTATTTGCTCTCTGGTGCAGGTGAAGGAGCACATAACTGACTTCATTTCCCAGCACAGCCAGCCACTCATCCAGGCCAGTAGAAGTCCTGCGGAATAAAGAACTTTTGATCTGGGATTTGCTCGGCCCAAACCTAACGACGTTAACATGCAAGCTTGTGGGAGCCATACTTACAGGAAAACGTGCACACATGATTACTAATTTACACACAGATTATCTTGTGTTTACATATCTTAGTTATTTTTCCCATTCTTTTGCTCGCACACACACACACAGCCTCATACTTGCGGACAGCAGTGGCGTGTCTGGCGTAAACAGTTTGCGAAGCTCCAGGGAACAGGGTCCAAGGCAGTAGCTCCAGAGCTGATGACGTGAAGCGAATAAGGGGAAGCTTACGCAGGCACCCAGGTTTGTTTAAACAAGCCTGGCTCGGCCCGGCACGGTAAACAAGGCTGGACCACCAAGCCTGCTGCCGTTCTGCCGCCAGTTGCAGCGTAATGTTGAGCCTGCCGTTCCCTGTGCCTGCTGCACCAGCCTCCGTACTACACAAGGACACCAGTGTAAGCCAACGGAAGGGGGTAACGCAGAACGCCATCCGTATGTGTTCGTGTTTGTGCGCAGGAGGGGTTGAAGGGGGTACTTGAGCCTTTAACAGCAATAACAGCTGCTTAAACCAACAAGCGGAGAACTTGATATGTACACAGAGAGAAAGAGAGGCTTCAACTGCCCTGCGAAGAGCTGCAACAAAGATCAGGGCCACCAAACACACACAGCTGGTTGGGGCCGCGGTGAGGTCACGGGCCTTAGATGTACATAATCTGCAGGCTTTGCCGTTTGATCACATGCCAGGGATCCGGCGGGGATGACAGCTCTGTCCGTTTCTACCTCTCAGATGAGCAGAAACAAGATAATTCCTAAATCCTTCTCAAACTCGCAATAGAAATTCATCTGGACACCAGATCACACACTGGACAGATCACACACCACAGAGAAGACCAATTAAGGGTTTGCATAAAAGTGCACTGACCCTAGTCAGTCCACCAACGCAAAAAAGAATAACAGATTTCCATTTCCTGAAGGAAATACAAGGTCTGCAAGACAAGAGTGTTTTAGTTAACATTAAAATTAGAAAAGTTATTCTGGTGTTAAAATTACCTATTAGAGTTCAGTATGCAAATACAAGAAGGTCAACCAATCACACATTACAATGCAAATATTACAATTAAATCATTGATTATTTTGAAGAGCAACATTCTAACAGTCTTGTTCACACATAAGTTTTATCGAGTGTCGTGATGAACGGGACTCGTACCTGAGCGCAATACCTGTACCAGGGGAGTTACCGAGCAAGTTTACTATACGTCAGAAAAGCATTAGTTTACAAATCAAGTTTTTTTTGTGGTAATAACATTGTATTGGCCAAGGAACTGTTAAAAAAAATAAGTCTTTACTAATCCATAATCTGCTCCTGTAAACATAATTTTTGTGAAAAGGAATTAAAATTGTTGGGTGCTTTACTGCCATTAGTGTTTATTTCAGCTGGAAATTGCAGTGAATTGTATTTATCTTTGTGAAAGCTCTGGGCTTGTTACCTTGAGCACTTTCTTGCAAATATTGCAAGAGCATACCGAGATGAAGTGATATATATAAGTGATAAGCCACATATTGATCCATTTAGGTCTTTTTCAGTATTACCATAGAAATAAACTTTTTCTTTAAAATGGTAATTATTAAACGACGTAAGCATACATAGCATATGTCAATGGGAGACTGTTGAACTTCAATTTAAAATTCCTTAAAGGCACAATATGTAGGTTTTTTTCACCACAAGAGGGCGCAGTTTCCAACAATAACAAAGGCGTAGGTTGATGACGCAGTGATGAGCTGAATGATGGGACTTGCTGTCAAGCCGATGAATCTAATAATGTTTATGGATGAGTCCAAACATTCATGTTTTTTAACATTACAGTGGTATGAAACAGGTCGCGATTGCTAAAGAGACAGACATCACATGCGAGTCCCACGGATATAAAGGAATAAGGACATTTAATTCTACCGAACTACCCGCAAGTGCTGGATTACTCACACATGCCAGTTTGTTAGACAAATTAAACTTGTGAGGTAGCCTAACGCAGCGCTGCTTCACGTGGTCCAACGTTACACTATCACACTAAACGGCATTTAAATGTGTGTTGAAAGTTATAATGTTATACTACGTGTTAGTTCGTTTGCTATATGAAACTAGCAGTAACGTTAAGCTAGATCAACATTAGAATAACATACTGACCATATTCTAACATTTCATCATGTTGAGCTAACGTTATATAACATTGATTTGTTTTATGTACATTTGCTCACCTGTCTAATAAAGCTGTCAAGTCGTGACTCGTGAAGCTCTGTCAAGTCCAAGTTAGTCGCGGGCGTGGAGCTCTCGGCATCTCAAAAACGCCATGCTATATCAATTGACCCTCATTTTAGTTCTCCTTGTTTGTCCCAAAGTCTGCTTGCCATGGTCTATGTTTGAAAGAAACAAGAACTGTGTGCCGCTAAATGTTACGCACTACGCAGTTGTCCACGTCTGTCACCATGGTTACGTCATGGCTGTGGCAGTATGAACGGAAACCGAGGATAGTGCGGATATTGCGTCATTGACAGGCGACATTTTTTTCCGGGATGGCCACTTATTTAAAATTGGAATTTCTCTGAAACAAAAAATCTTTGGAGACTTTTGGGATATTTTAAGTACACAACTGCAGGAAATATATCACACTGTGCAAGTGATTTTTGGATATTTTATTACAAAATTCCTACATATTGTACCTTTAAGTATAAGATTTATAAAATAGCACACATAGCAGCAAAACAAAGTTTAAAAGTAGGCATTTTTTTATAAACACTTTGTGTTATATTGGTTGAAACTCTCTTCACATCCTGATAGAAATCAATAATAGATGTGTTTAAATATTAAAACATGTAATATATCTTGTGTGAAAGTCTCAGGACCAAAAAAACGTTTGTCCAATCATTGCGTTCAGTCCGAAAGCAATGATTGGACCTCTGAAGGGAGGGTGGGATCTCATGCTTTCAAAGCTAGCTTGCTATTGCTAGCCTCTCTTATATTGCTTAAATTGCCTTTAAATGAAATCTTTATGTTAAGTTTGAACTGAATTATTAAAAATTTGTGGGAAAGAACAATAATTAAAAAGAGGAGTTTCTATTCGCTGCAAGCGAAACATAATGTGCAAACATAATGTGCATAATGTGGAAAAAGCGTCTGCTAAATGACTAAATGTAAATGTAAACCAGCACATATAGTTTAATGGTTTAACACAGTGGGTTCTAGGTCATAGATTCCCAGAATGCCTTGCTGCAGGACAGCTGTGAGTTGGCTGTTACCACTTGCAGGTTGTGAGTGATTACGACTCTCTTAAGATAGCCAGCCACACACAGCCTTACTGGACAAAGAGCGGCCTATCCACATTTCAAGCGAGCCTGTGCACTCGCCAACAGAATTAATATCTCATGTATATGGGCAGAGATCCAGCCTCGTCCACCTCCTCCATCCACACGCACAGATCCAGATAAATACTGAGAATTAGACCCAGAACAGCAGAGACAATGTTACATACAAAAATGTGCCAAAAGATATCAAAAGATTCATGGCTTTACACATCAAGACCAAGTTTTACAAAATAATCAAACATAAAATGGTACTTCAAGCCATTAAAGCATTATACATGCTTTGAAAAGTACGTAATAATCATTAGAATGATTAAACATTGAATATTGAAAATATTTTTGAAGCCTGTATAGGCCTGTACTGCATTGTTATGCATTACAATGCATTACATGTACTGTAATGCATTGTAATGTATTTCTAAATGCATTTTAATGGTATTCAGTCCATAAATAATTGTAACTAAATGATAACACTCAATATAACACATGGCATTATGGCATTGGTGCTGTAATGTATTTTAGTTTCTAATGGTATAACCAATAATAGGTGCATTTACAGTTTAAATTTTTGTATTTGAACTTGCAGCTGAATATGTGTCGTAAGCCATACCCTTAAAATTAATTATTCAAATTTCATAGAAATTGCTACCAAATATCCTCTCATATCATATACAGTTGTGCTCATAATTAATGGTACCCCTGGTAAATATGATCAAAACTGGCTGTAAAGAATAAATCTGCATCGTTTATCCTTTTGATCTTTCATTCAAAAAATTGCCAAAAATCAAACCTTTCATTGAAGTAAAAGAATTGAAAGTGGGGGGGAAATCACATTATGAAATAAATGTTTTTATCCAAAACATGTTGGCCACAATTATTGGTACCCCTAGATTTTTACGAGTAAAAATATATTCCCATTAATGTTTACCTTTTTTAGCACACCAGGGTGACTAGGAACATGAAATTGTCCAGCCATGACTTCTTGTTTCACGGGAGTTTAAATATGAGGAAACACAAAGGCCAAATCCCCTTAATCATCCATCACAATGAGTAAAACCAAAGAATATAGTTCTGATGTGCATCAAAAGATTGTTGAGCCTCACAAAATAGAAAGTGGCTGTAAGAAAATAACTAAAGAATTGAAAATCCCCATTTTGACCATCAGGGCAATAATTAATAAGTTCCAATCAACTAAAGATGTTACGAATCTGCCAGGAAGGGGACGTGTGTCTATATTGCCTTAATGGAAAATGAGGATAAAAGTTTGAGTGGCCAAAGATCTTCAAGGATCACAATTGCAGAGATTAGTTGAGTCTTGGGGTCAGAAAGCCTATAAAAAAAAATCGAAACAACCCCTACATCACCACATGTTGTTTGGGAGGGTTTCAAGAAAAATCCTTCTCACTCATCCAAAAACAAACTCCAGCATGTAGTTGTCAGACATGACTGGATCTTCAATCGGCACAGGGATCTGTGGTCAGATGAAACTAAAAAATTTTTTTTGGCAGCAAACACGCTGGATGGGTTTAGGTCACACAAGGATAAAAAGTACATGTGTACAATTTAATATACCGTTGAATCTTTAATGTTGTGGGCATAATTTTCTGCTGGAGGTCCTGGACTTCTTGTTCAGATACATCGTGGATTCTATCAAATATTAACAGATAAAAAATCAAACCTGACGGCTTCTGCTAGAAATCTGGGCCGTGGTTGGATCTTCCATCAGGACAACGATCCAAAACAAACATCAAAATCAACACAAAAATTTGTTACAGAGCATAACATGAAGCTTCTGCCATGATCGTCCCAGTTCCCTGGCCTGATGAGTGGAGTGAACTGAAGAGAAGAAGCACCAACATGGATCTGGGAATCTGCAGGATCTGGAGAGATTCTGTCTGGAGGAATGGTCTCTGATCTCAGGTCAGGTGTTCTCCAAACTCATCAGGCATGGAGAAAACTCAGAGCTGTTATCTTGGGAAAAGGAGATTGTAAAAAGTATTTAATAAAAGGGTGCCAATACACTTTCAATTCTTTTACGTCAATGAAACGTTAGATTTTTGGCAATTATTTGAATAAAATATCAAAAGGATAAACGATGCAGATTTATTTTCTACAGCCAGTTTTGATCATATTTACCAGAGGTATCATTAATTCTGAGCACGGCTGTATATACATTTTAAATGTGTAATATTATCAAATTACGGTCACACTTTAGATTATGGTCCAATTCTCATTAACTTTTAACTACAAATTTTTCTTCAATAAAATCCTAATGCTTGTTAATAGTTAGTAAGGTAGTTGTTAAGTTTAGGTATTGAGGATTAAGGGATGTAGAATATGGTCATGCAGAATAAGGCATTAAAGTGTGCTTTATAAGTACTAATAAACAGCCAATATCCTAGCATGCTAATAAGCAACTTATTAGTGAGAATTAGACCCTAAACTAAAGTGTTACCAAAAATTCTACATTAAAGTAGCGTGAAATTAATCCATAGGACATCTGGCATATTCAAACTCTTCTGAAGCAACACAGTCACTTTGTGTGAAAAACGGATCAGAATTTAAGCCTTTATTCTCTCTCAAATCATGTTAACACATTGAGTTGTAGCAGAAACATTCTCCAAAAAAATTATATAATGTATTTTAATTCTTTTTTGGAGCTTGAAAGTTTTGGACCCCATTAACTTTCATAGTATAGACAAAAATTATATTTTTCAGAATATCTTCTTTTGCGTTCAAAGCAGAAAGCTATGCAACTTTGAAACAACATAAAAGTAAATAACAGAATTTAAAAATATACGTAAAAATATATGGTTCATACCCACACTGCAAAGCATGAAAATAAAAATAAAAATAAAAAATGTTGTGTTTCAAAATGAGCATGTGTTGTTTTGTCTAGTCTAGTGTATTTTATGGCTTTCAGGTTTACGGGCACTGAAAGTAACTTTCTGTTTAACGACACTATGTTCGAGTGCATGTGTGTGTGTAAGATGAGTAAACCATCTCTGTCCTTCCAGCGCAGAACTCCCCCTCTTCATCTTTCCATCCATCTGCCAGGGTCATCGGTGAACAGCTCTTCCAGAGAGCGTAAGAACAGCTATGAAGCCAGTTAACAAGTAACATCCATTAACCCACCGCACCACGGCTGTTTGTTTTCACACGAGGGGTGAGAGGAACACGGTGACATACACCTCTGCTCAAGAGTGATAGACATCTCTGCGCTGTGAAGACAGGAATAAGAGAAGGAGGAACCCTGCGAAGAAATTCATTTTCAATAATAATGACTGTCCTCCGGTAATCTTAGTTTATATGACAGAAAAAGACAGTGATGGCTTGGGAAAACCTCCAGTTTGTACACATTTTATTCCAAAAATAATTTTGTGAAATTTAAATCTCACAGATTGACTTGGTCCTTGGACAGTGGATATAATGGAAGATTGAAAGCAAAGAAGGAGGTTGATTTTGCAACTTCACCGAATGCAAATGATTTTTCCTGGAACTCATCGATTCCAAACCTTTCAGCGGCTTTACCGGATTCTTCCCTTATCTGCATCTGAGGGTTGCCAAGATTATGTATTGTGCAAGTGTGTGCGCACAGGGAACGGCAGAGGAATCGTGTTAAGTTAAAACATTATTCACCGCAACTGGTGCCGTTTTTTCCCCCACACAAACCTGTCAGTGTGATTCAAGTGTGATGTGGTTGGACGCAATGTGGTCAGGACAAGAGTGTCTGAAGTGCATGTAAGACTGTTTTGCTCACAGGAAAGAAAAAAAAAAGGCCTCAAGGAGAGAGAGAGACAGAGAAAGAGTGAGAGGCCTCTTCCTCTCTCAGGAAAAGCACACACCTGACCACAATTATGTCTTTGAAGCCTCTCTGTGACCTTTACCCCCTCACCCTGGACCCGGAGCGCAGCGCTTTCAGTGTGTAACTCGATGGAGCGTCGTGCAGAGATTACACACACATCCCTGTTTCTAATCACAGTTACATACAGATCCATACTTTCTCATACACACACACACACACACACACACACACACACACACATTCTAGCAACAGACCAAACATGCCTCATCTCATCTCAACAAGCCCAGTTTGTCCCTGTAGACTCGCCATAGCTGCCTTTCCAACAGCATAATTCAATTCATCGTATTCATGGCCAACACATAACCTTAGAATGCTAAATCACATCCTGAGTCTTTATGCTCCAGAGCTGAGCAGAAGGGAGGAGAGGAGACGGGACGGGACGGGACAGGGGAGGAAGGGGGCTTTAGCATGTCCTCAAACCTTAGAGAATGATCTCGTCCCTTGAATCGTCTCATGTCCACTCATCTTGCCTTGTCTTATATCCTCTCTTCTTGTGTAGCTGTGTGTGACTGTTGAATGCAGTGGTGTGTGTGTGTGTGTGTGTGTGTGTGTGTGTGTGTTGCTCTTTGCAGCAGATGTTGCTCTTTTGTTAAAATAATTTGGTGGGAATTTTCATGAGCTGCACAAGGCCGCAGCTGGGATACAGGTGGAGACATGAAAAGAGAGAGAGGTTGATCAGATCACTGCCCCCTAGAGACGGACATAAGAAATGATCAAGAAAACTATAGAGACGGTACAGAGATTAGTAAGAAATCTAAACCGCCACAGTAAAAATTATTTCCATAAAAAAAATACTAAATCATTTGAGGAGTTTTTCCCCTAGTTGTGCTTCATTTCATTTATCGTTTTCATTACCAACTTTCCTTTCTATGGTGATTATGCGAATGTGAAAATAAAGGGAACAGAGAATGCTATACTTTTAAAATGATCTTATAAGCGATATTGTTTATATTTGTAAATGCATTAAATTGATCAAAAGTGACAGTAAAAACTTTTACATTGTTAAATATAAAAATGTGTGTGTAGGGGGGGGGGGGGGGGGGGGTGGTGTCATCAAAAAAATCCAATGTTTCACTATTTCCTCGAAAATATTAAGTACATGTAGCTCAACTATTTTCAACATTGATAATGGGAAATGTTTCTTGATGCACAAAATCTGCATATTAGACTGATTTCTGAAGGATCATGTGACACTGAAGACTGGAGTAATGACGCTGAAAATTCAGCTTTGACATCACAGGAATACATTACATTTTAAGATACATTCAATTATAAAACATTTGTTTTCAATTATAATAATATGTTTTAAAAAATTATTGTACTTATGATCAAATAAATACAGCCTTGGTGAACAGGTACAGTAAGAGACTACTTTCAATAACATTTAAAAAAATCATACCGACCCAAACTTTTGAATGCCGATTTGTGTATACTGAATCTGTGTATATAAGTATATGGGAACATTGTTTTATATGTTGTATAAAGTATGGTTAAAATGTATTTATACATACATTATATATTCCCCGTACCTTACATATGTAAGGTGTTTGCATATAGTGTTTGCATTAACATTTCGGTTTTGGTTCAATCATTAATTTTCATTACACAAAGACTACAAATGCCTTTGCTTTTGTTAAATGTCCCATTCATATATGTTTTACCATTTATCATGGTTATTTAGGATAATAAACAGGTTTTAAACATTTAGAAATCAAACACAGCAGTTGTCAAGCTGAATATACAAATTAAGAGTGTTAATGTGTTAACTTTGACAGTCCTAAATGACATATATCACAAAAAAAAAAATTTGTTTCCAGATGGTGTTGTTGCAGCATCTACTCTTAGCTCTTGCTGTGCTCTACAGGCTGTGACCTCTGACCTCTGACCTCTGACCTCAGCCCTGTACCTGTGCGAGACCTGAATTCACTAGTATGAACTCCAAACTGTGCACATTGCTGTCAGATGCAGCACAGATCTAAAGCTCTCGAAAACACATGCTTGAGTTTGGATCGTACTGTTGGCTTTTATTCCTCCCTCCGCTGTTGGAGAAAGAGTGGAGGGAGGGGAAAAGAAAGTAAAAGAAAGACACACTGAGCGGCAATTACCTCAGCTCTTGGCTGGAGTTCTAATTAAAACCAAACTTGTTTCCCTCCGTGAACAAACATGACAGGCGCTGAGGCTGAGGAGCTTTTTTCAGTCCTGCCAAGATGTAAAGTGAGTGCAGGTGTCTCAGGAATGTCAGAGACTAGCGAGGGGCCGCGACAGAAGTGACCTTTCTCTTTCCTTCACTGTGTTTCTATCACTTTGCACCTACATTTCAAGCCAATGTATGTCCAAGCATGTCTATGTGTTAGTATATAAGGTTTTTGTATGTGTGTGTATCCTGTGCTTCAGGGTAAATTTTCATTAGTAAGTTCCAGGGTACAAACTATCCACGTCTACCTATAGGAATACGACGCCTATCACTGTATATATATATATAAGCTCCTTCAGTATTATCAGCAGCTATCCTGTTTCTCAGGAGCTGATTACCCTCCTCCCTCCCCAGCTCCTCCTCTCGCCCAGTCAGGATTTGGCATTCTGATTCCCCTTGAATCAGAATAAATTCTCGAATTATGTTGTAGTTTAAAATCTTGAATTAATGATATCTCCATTCATTCATGTTGGTTCTGTTCTGTTTACCCTAAGGGGGGTTATTGGAGCTCTCCCTGCTCTTATCTATGCTAGGCTACATGAATGCGCAGGGAGTTCTCGCCCAGAACGGAACCATACCGCCAATCCAAACTGTATGCTAATTGTCAATCATATTTGATAGTGGTCCTGGCAGAAATGTACATAAAATACACATTTCTTCCAGATTCAGGCTATAAAAGTGAGAGTGAACCTCATGTGGTTAGTCTGGAGCTTGTGGCAGAGGCTGGTGGTGAGTTGGAACAAATGCTGGTTCAGTCCTTCATACCTTCATGATTTTTTCTTGGTCTTCTTTCTGTGAAACACAGAAGATGTTATGTTCTTTTGCATACAATGAAAGTAAAAGGTGATCATAGGTATCGAGCTAAATTTTCAGTGTTTTAAATGGTTTCATAGAACATAGTTGTACCTATGTACCACTTTTACTGTGTGTTTGTGCTTTTGGTCACCATTCACTTTTACTGCATGAAAGAGAGCAACACAAACACTGTGCTTTTTAATAGAAATAGAAAGTAATTTGGGGTTAGAACTTGGAAGAGTAAGTAAATGAAGACAGTATTTTTATTTTCTGTGAATTATTATACAGTAAGTATTACCACACATCGACCTGAGCACCTTGTGGTTTGGAACAGTTGTTTTGTACTTGTGCTCACAGATTTAACTTACTGTGAAACACAACACACTCAATAAATGCTACTGCCCAACCACAGACATATGACCATATGAGATTATTCCAGGACTGAACAGAAAGAAAGAGGAAAAGACATATGCAGAGCAACAGAGTGAGTCTGGTTTTTAAATGAGTCTGGTTTCATGGTTTTAAAACGCTATTAAACTTCGAAAAATAAACTATTTTATTAAATATGACAGTGAACTAAGTGTACTTCAACAGAAAACAAAATAACGAAACAGATTATAAGGGGAACGCAGAGAGCCAGCGCTGAAGAACTCTTTCCACTGGACATAAGCCTTGGAGCCAAGATGAGACAGCAGAAGAAAAAAAAATAAATGATACACAAAAGCATTTTCAGGCCTTGCTGGAATAACAAAAGGGAAAAGAGTCCAAATAAAAAATGATACTTAATAGAAAAACAATTGCGAATAAGTGAAAACAACTGGAGAGGAACAAGACTTATGCATGCAACTCTTACAAAAAATACTGTGATGGTATACATACAGTATATATATATATATATATATATATATATATATATATATATATATATATACACTGACCAGCAACTATTAAGTATGCCTGTTCAACTGCTCGTTAACACAAACATCTAATCAGCCAATCACATGGCAGCAATTCATTTGCATAAGGCATGTACACATGGTCAAGACAGTCTGCTGAGCATCAGGGGAAGAAAGGTTGTTGTAAAACTGGTTGTTGGTGCAGGGCCGTCCTTAGGGACTATATAATGAGACCATTAGTGAACCAACAAAGAATGGTTTAAATGTATAATTAAAGCTGTTATTTCATATAAAAAGTATGATAATGTTAGATGATATAAGTAAAAGTGTCTAAAAATCAAATGCTTAAAAAACACGAAACGTAAGGGCAGATAATTATTAATATAATTATTATTGATAACTAAATGGAAATTAGTCCACGAAATGAAAACCTCGAAAAGGAATGATAGAAAGCCCATCCTTGCACACTTACCCAATCCAAAGACTCAACTGACCCAATACACAGAATGTTCAGGCCACTGCTGAGAACGGGCCTCCTCAAATGGCACAGGGATAATTGGTTCAGCTAAAGAACGTGCCTTCATAGAGAAACTAGTGCAATTCCACACCAGCACCTGCAACGACACTCCAGCTTTTCCAGATCAGAAACCAGCTGAAAGTGTCAGTACAACAGCTGAAAGAAGCAATAAGAACTTGGTCCTAGAACAAAGGCACTGAAAAGAAACTTGGCTGAGCCAACACATATATTAAATACAGAGCTGCGAGAGATGAATGGATGAGGAGAGAGCATGTAGGTCTGAAAGTGGAGTTGCATCAAAGGGACTCTAAACATTTACTAAAGTATTGGACTATTGGGCTCATGGACTTGAGTTGAGTTTGAGTGGGCATCTAGTGATGGAGGATGGTGTGTGTGAGAGAGAGATGGTATATTATCCAAGTAATACATGTTGGTTTGTGTATGTTTGTCTTAGTGGTTTGTAGTGTGGTATGTCTACCAGCTCTTATGGCCTCGCTGCGATGGTGTTTGTGTGGTATAACCCATGCCATTCCTTGAATGTTTTGGAGGTACGCCAGGCTTCTCACTACAGTTATCACCTTCATCATATCCACAATTTTCTGCATGGCTGCACACGTGACTCTGGTAAGATGCACTTGCACATAATAAAAAGCCACTTACGTGTATTTAAAGAGAGAGCACTTTCATGACCGTTTTTAAAAAAATGCACTTTGTAATAATGTGAAATTAAACGTTTTACTTTGTTTTAAAATTTGTCATGCTTTAAAGTACACTATTTTTATCTGTTGACTAACATACTAAAGCAACAGCCGTAATTATGAAATTACATTTAAAATATACTTTAGTCCTATAAGTGGTTAAAAAAAAAAAACATGTCCGAAAACATTACATTCAGTTCTCACTTCAGTATCGATTTAAAGCATTCTCTTTTTAAAAGTTTTTAAAAGTAGTGTAAGATTGGCTCAGACACCTTAACGTAATTAATTATATCTTGATTATTTATGACAAGAAAATTAACTGGATAAAAAAAGTGCTTAAGTTAGCAATGACTAAAATAGTGACTGAAAGTTGGATAAAATAGGTAATCTGAATTTTAAATAAAGTCAATTTGGATGTTTTTAACAATCATTTGAAAAAATTAGACAGATTTTTGCAATTATATCAAATAGGATGCCGTTTTTGATAAATATCACCAAACATTATAGAATTTCTCAAGCTAATATGTTTGTGTTGTTGTTTTCCTGGTGAAAATGATGTCACTTCCTGGTGGATAATGCTGCCTTCACATGCTATAGGAAATTTCCTCCTTCCCACTTCTTAAGTCGTGATTATGAGCTTATTGCATTCAAGTGCTTTGTTGTTGGAAAGAACAGGAATCATGGAGGACACCAGGTTTATTTTTGCCTATTTATTGGAAAAAGCTTGTTAAAGCCAAAATGATATTTAGCATCGCATTCATTGACAACCATATAATCATTCACCGCACAATCTATCTAGTCAGCTTGCTGACAATTCTGGAATTTCGGTCTACAGGATATTTTCGCTGTGTATAAAACATACAATACGCTTATGGGTTATTCATATGTAAATATGCACTACTTTAACAACAAGACAACGCGATGTAGCGGTTGTTGAAAAAACGAATAATAGCAGTCAAAGCAGCAATCGTTCTCCCCTCCGCCATGTTTAAAGTTCATGGCCCGACCAACTCTGAAACTCGCATTTCAAAATGATCTCAGATCTTCAGTGGTAAATACAACTTGAAAGGGAGTTCACGAACAATTTTTTATACAATGTATTAGGGGCATGAAAATGTTGTGCATGACAGGAATGAGCAGTACACGACCCACATCCTTCTGTCTGTGTGTGACTGCAGTGAGATGGATGTTCCCAAACCGACGGACCTCTCATGCGCTAAAGGAACAGCGGGAATATGGTTTCAGTTGGAGGCACTGCTGTCTGTCAGGTGAGTTATGCTCTGTTTGGTCAAATCTGCGGATCTCTTACGGGAAGAGCAGGTTGATTCTCGCTCCTGAGGGCTGGAAATTTTCCACAGCTCTGCCCCATCCAGAATATATGCAACACACACTGAACTACCTTTGTCAGAGGCAGCCACCTTCCCTCCCGTCTGCATTGCTCGCTCTCTCTCTCTCTCTCTCTCTCTCCTCTCTCTCTCTCTCTCTCTCTCTCTCTCTCTCTCTCTCTCTCTCTCTCTCTCTCTCTCTCTCCTCTCTCCTCTCTCTCTCTCTCTCTCTCTCTCTCTCTCTCTCTCTCTCTCTCTCTCTCTCTCTCTCTCTCTCTCTCTCTCTCTCTCTCTCTCTCTCTCTCATATCATGGAGGCATAAACCAGCATGCTGGCAGGTCTAATCTACAGCACATTTCCCCTCGCTGGTATCGAATCCCAGCTATGCCTGCAGGCGCCATTTTAGACCCATGAAATGCAAAACAATGCAGTAAATAAGCTGTAATAAGATTACACTCATATGACGCCCAGAGAAAGAAAGGAAGAATAAAGACCTAAAATCTGGGCTGTTTAAGATTATTGTTTACGATCTGTCCTACTGTCTCTGTAATCCCATCAGAAAAGATCGTTCCCATGGCATGATTCAACGATAATGACAGGTGTTGGAGGAGCTTAAGCCGTTCAACAGACTTAACATTCTGTAAATATACAATAGAAGCATTTTCTCTGTGACCAAATCAGTGTTTTGAATTGATCTTTTAAGTGAACTTGCTGTTCTTGTTCACATTTCTGTCCTGATAGATATAATTAGTTCACTGAAGTTTCTCCCTTTTAAAGTGTATGATCCTTTGTGAAAAAGAAGTGTGGTTATTTGTATTGAATTGTATTGAATGTGCACTTGTACCTAAAATATTAAAACTAGAGACTGCTTTAAAAAAAAACTACACTGGCAACTATAATATTAATGAATAAAAGGCCACTTAAAGAGAGTACATTTTCATGACTATGTTTCTTAACACACTGATGTATACTTTTAAAAAAGGGCACTTTGTAATAATGTCAAATTAAATGGGTTTTAAAAGTATTTTGTCGTGCATTAAAGAAGGACACTTTATTTGTATGTCTAACTAACATACTAAAGCACTGTAAGGAGTGCATACACAGCAAAAACTCCAGTGTTAAATTAACTCTCCTGGGAGTTTATATGACTCCACACTCAAGAGTGTTATTTTAACACTGAAGCAGTGTTAAAGTTAATGAGATAATTAAGTGATTAATTGAGCGATGATTGACCAACATTGAAGACACCTGATGTTAACAAGTAGAATCACTGAAGGTGAAAAATCACAATTTTAAGTCACCATGATGGAGATCGGTGTTTGCTTCAGTTGGGCAGTTGACCCTTACATTTTATACTTTAGATATTGTTTCGCTGTTGTATCTGAGTTATAACTGCCAGATGAACAAAGAGAAAAGATGTCTGATGGTGTTGGTTATGTTTTAACAAAATCATCAATTGACCTGAATCACTGAACTAATGTAGAGCGTAATCTCTGACTTAAATGTATATTGTTGATTACAGCATCACAATGATTCTACAGTGTAAGATCCACAAATTTTGATTAAATTCAAATTCTTTCTTAAAACTTGTTCTGATAAAAAAAAATCTTTCTTTTTGGCACTCACAGACATCAAGAATCAGTGTATGAATCTCAACAATGGTGACAAACAATTAGGAAAAGGAAATTACTAAAATATTTCAGATCATAATTTATTCATAGTGCAATGCATGATGGGAGCCATGAATGAGTTTTGATTGGTGGAGCCCATAATGCATTTCAATATGCTTTATTATTGTCACCATTGTTGAGATTCACAGGCTTATTATTGATGTCAGTGTGTCTAAATAAAATAATTTTTCAAACTCTTTTGATCAGAACTAATTTTACGAAATATTTTGGATTATATTGAAAGTGCTGAAAATGCTTACTATAGAATTATAGTTTTGCTATAATCAACAAGGTAAACCTAATACTCTAAATGAGTTTTGTGATTCTGGTCAAGCAATAATTATGTCAAACCATAATCAACACCACCTGATCACCTTTCCTCTTAGTTCATCTGACAGTTGTAACTCAGTTACAACAGCCAAACTAAATCTAACTTTAATAGTTTAAGGGTCAAGAGGCCTACTAAAGCAAACAATGATCACCATTATGGTGACTTTGAAAATGAGATTTTCTTCTTCAGTGATTCTGCTTGTTAACATCAGGTGTCTTCAATGATGGTCAATTATCATTCAATTAATCACTTAATTAGCTCATTAACTTTAACACTCTTGAGTGTTAATTTAACACTCATATTTTAACACTTTAACACTCTTGAGTCTGTAGCCAAATAAACTCCCACGAGAGTTAATTTAACACTGGAGTTTTTGCTGTGTAGGGATGAGGGAGAGAGAGAATCCACATGCAAGCACTACTTTAATAACAATACAAACACTGAATAGGGCAAACAAAGAAACTCAGGACAGGAGCATGTTACCTCTCTCAACCCTGTCCACCATCTTGAATGGATTTTTTTTTCTCTGAGCAATGAAAGTTATGCCTCCTTTTGGAACAGGCATCACGTCTACAATGTTTTAAAATGTTGTTTATGATATTGGTGTTTGTAATATGAGATAGCTGTGCAAACTTCACTAGCGGCTGCGGTCTTTAGCTTCTCAGTTCTCATGCCGGTTTGAGTCCCGCTCGGCCTGCACCAGTAGAGATGGTGCCGTGACCCAGGTGGCATTTCCTGCCATTTCTGCTCAGCCCACTCAGGCAGGCACTCCCATGTATTTATATAGACATAAAGGTGTTAGCTTCTCAGTTCTCATGCCGGTTTGAGTCCCGCTCGGCCTGCTCCAGTAGAGATGGTGCCGTGACCCGGATGGCATTCCCTGCCATTTCTGCTCAGCCCACTCAGGCAGGCACTCCCATGTATTTCTATAGACATATAGGTGTGCCAAACTAGCCAAGTCTGACGTCTGACCTGAGGAAAGCCAGTCTGATTATTCTGTATGTAAGGACAGAGGGCTTTGCCCCCAGCATTAGGCCTCCTGGTGGTTGGGTAATTACAGCACACCAGAAGTGGCATCGCCATGGTAATGCTGGCAAATCCAGACAGAGAGGCCGGAGCCACAGGCTCCACTAATCCTGTTTGAGACCATCAGGAGCCATGGCCGCCCCAGCCGGAAGACTTACAATTACCCAGTGGAGAAAGAGAGGGAATGAAGGAATGGGAAAAAGAGGGAGAATAGAACTGTGCATAAATCCCCTCCAGTTTCTTATTCTCCCTCTCTCACACTGCTTTTGTTCAAAATAACTTCAGACCTTTCATTGTTCAGCCTGAAACACATGGAACTTTCCAAGAAAATACACAAAACAACATACACAAATGCTGTTTCCAGCTTTTTCAATAATTGCATCTTCGATTCCCATGAACTATTTAGTTAATCTGCATAAATACAGATATTTGTACTGTTGAAGGGAAGTTGATAAAAAATGAATATCTCTGGTCCTGTGAGAATGTGGGTTGGGCTGTGATGCCTTTGAGTCTCAATGATTATGAAGAATAAATGTGTTTGAGTGAGTAAGGTCCAGTAAAATCAATCCTGCAGTACTACACCCAACACTACATTATTGAAACTCAAGTGCTCTCTTAGCTCCTTATAAACGTTTCTAGTCTTCTCCCTGAGGTCCTTAATAAAGACAAATTCCTATTATACTCCATGCTGTATAAACAAGGCTCTTGTAATGTTCCCATTGCCCTTCACAGTGCGTGTTCTTGCCTCTTTTGACCTTAGTAAACCTGAACATTTCTCAGCCATTTTCTATCACACTTCAGTGGTTTGTTTTGGGGCCAAAGGACCCGACAACTTCCTTGGCCCCTCATGTGTCCTGTCCATTCTTTTTAACAAGGTTGGACTTATTGAACACAGTTCTGAATGCTACACACACGCACACACTCTAATCCCTCATATTGGGCGTATAAGCTCAGAGAATAGAGCTCAGTGGTAGTCTCTCTCTCTCAGGTTCGTCCCCTTCATTTGGGCTGCTATCAGGGGTTCCGCCCAGGCCCGGTTCATTCCCAATCCCCGATCCAGCTTGCCAATCCAATCAACCCCTCATTAAGACACACAGCGGGGAGGTCAGGAACTGAGCTTACTGCTCATTCACACATATCTACTCATCCACAGGGGTTACACACACACACACACACACACACACACACACACTAGTGTGCAAGCACCATACACAGATACATCCTCAACTGCATTCATATGAACATCATCCATATATGTGAATAAAACAACTACAAACAATAAAATACAAGGAGATATATTTTCACTCAGTACAAAAACCCACTAATCTATATGAAGTTCATATTTTATACAAATATAGTTTTTTATCGGTATCACTTTATTTCGATAGTCCACTTTAGACATTCTACTAACGATAAGTAACTTTGCAGCTACATGTCAACTAACTGTCATTAGAGGATTAGAAGACTGTCTGCTTACAGTTTTTCAGAATTGCTAAAACACTAAACCCCATTCTCTGAACCAAATTCTCATAAGCCTAAACCAATTGTCGAATAAATCACCCTTTCTGTAAAACATTTAACAAGTTCAGGTAGTTAAAACACTGTTTGCAAATCTCATGCACTCTTTTTTCAAAATTCTAAACACATTTCCACTCAATAAAACACATTTCGCACTGTGATGCACTTATGTTTCAAAATGCTTAAACACAGGCAGGCAAAAGTTAAACACAACTACAACACAGTTGTCAACATTTACACACAACGACTCAAAATTGTTCACACTTAATTCTAATGATGTGATTAAACCAACTGTACACAATCAGAGTCCCAAAATTGACTCAAAATGTTGCACTGAATGTTGATACCAATAATGGATGGTAATAATATAAGAGGGAGAGAAGGAAGAGTAGGGGAGAGCGGGGCACAACCTAACACATTTTGGTTTTGGCTCAATTATTTAAAAAATAATTAAGTTAGATTCATCTTTTTTTTTACACAAGCAACATACACATCTCTGCTACATATGAACACTTAAAGTTTTTTTCTAGGAGCTTCCATTTTCGTACAGTTGCACTGAAAGTGACAGAAGTGCAAATGTTACAACCTACCCCATATGCGGGGTTAATTGTAACAGACAGAGGGGTTAGTTGTAACACTTGTGTGTAACACACATAATTCAGTACTATTTTATCTGTATAGTTTGATATTGTTTGTGCATATGTATAGATAGATATCCATACATCCATCCTTCATCCAATCATCCTTCTATTATGGATCAATATCATGGATAGAGACATAGAAAAGGGCTGCACAGTTTTGCAAGCAATACATAAATAAATAAATAAAATCATCAAATATTGTAATTGCAATTGAATTACATTTATGTGTGGCAGCTGCATGTAAAATTATTATTATTGATAATAATAACAGTAATAATAATAAAAACTTAATAACATTTTTTAATAAAAAAATTAAAGGGTTTATTGCATTAAAACCAGGCTATATTTTTAAAAAAAGAAACAAGTGATCAATGCATAGTAAACTAAATAAAAAAAAATAAAAAATTCCAACATTGTTTGTGAAAGTCCAACAAAGTTAAATATATAAATAAATACTCAAACCTAGAAGTTGTGTGGCTCCCTGTTTTCATTTGATTATCATTGTACACTTGGCGGCTTGTTTGTAACACTGTGCTACATCTAACCCCGCTGTGTAAAACATATTTTAAGCCTAGCTAACAGTTGCTAGGAGTTGCTGACATGTTTCAAAACGGTGCTATGTTTTAGCCAACAAGACAGTTATTAAGGCAATATAAAGGTAGATTTGGTGACGTACACACCCAACTCAGAAACCGAAAAAAAACTATGATGAAAAAATTTACTTGCATGGTGTCAAAACACTCTTTGTCCAGCATCTTCATGAAATCTTATCAAAACTTTCCGCAAATTCGCGGGAGACCGTCTTCTGGCAGCGCGAGAAAAAGAGTGGAAACGCAACCGGCTTGATCCCGACTAACTATGTAAAAGGTCCGTGTTACATTTAACCCCGCGTTAGGTTGTGCCCCGCGCTCCCCTATGTGTGTAAGAGGTGGTGAACAAGGAGGAAGAGGACGAGGAAGAAGAAGAGAACAAGGAAGAGCAAGGTGTGGAGAATGTTGTCAAAGCTGGATCTGGCTTTAGGATTTTTCCCTTTGCCTGCAAAGATGATATTGTCTGCAATGTGGACAAAGTCCTCCGGCCGGCCCAACATGAAGACATGATGCTGAAGCAGAATCAATCTCTCACTGACTCTTCTGAGTGACTATAACATGCTTTTCATTTAGAGTTTTTTACTGTCACCTTTGTGGATTTTGCAGTTGGTCACTGTATTTTCACAGTATGCAAGAGCTGAATATATAGACATTCAATGGGCCTACTATACAATATCCATTACAATACTACACTTGCAGTGCATACAGTATACCATTTATTCAGCTTTCTACTGTACGTTGTCATTACTATACTTTTTTACGTATTTGGAAAATTAGTTTACTTTGTTACAATATACTTTTTTCCAGTAACTGCATGCTTTGGATTCAGTGTTCTTCATTTTTTTATGTAGTGTCTAATGAATGATCTGTAGTGTTTATAATTTTGTCTCGCTGTGTGTATGATCTGAAAGCATTGTTTGATTTTGAGCACAGATAAAATGGTTTTGAGGCAATTGTTTGATTTTGCCAGAAGAGTCAGAGGTTCTCTGAATGTGGTTTGAAAATTTGGTTTTGTGTTTAAGGTTTTGAGAAAGTGAGTGATGGTTTCAAGAAATGTGTTTTAGCAATTCAGAAAAACTGTAATATCTGCTAATACTTTATTTTGTCGGTCCCCCAACAGACATACTGACTATAAGTAACTTGGCAACTACAAGTCAACTTGTTCTCCTAACCCGAACCCTAACACCTAACCATAACCTAACAGTCTACGGACAGTCTACTACAGTCTACTAATACTCTAATGTAAGTTAGTTGACATGTAGTTGCAAAGTTACTTATAGTTAGTAGAATGTCTAAAGTGGACTCGAAATAAAATGTAACCTTTTTATCTATATGTAAGATGCAGATATTTAAATGTATATGTCCGCTAGAAGTTTATTTTGTCAACTTAGGAGAACTCTAGCATATGACCTCAACACCATATATACAGTATGAGCTATAAATATTTTAATATTAAATGTTTTTATTTTGCCTAGAAATGCCTTTGGAAGATATGTTAACCTAAGATTGAAGGAAAAGCAGCTAAAAAATATCCAATATACATGGAAAATCCCTCAATACTTTTTAAAAAGCATCCCATGATGCTGTCACGATTCCTGTCAATTGTGTTTTCCTTGTCTTATGTGGACTTTTGTTATTTCCTGTTCTGTGCCATGTTTTGTAGTCCTTTGTAGTTTTTCTTGTTTATTAGTGTTACGTTCACCTGGTTACAGGTGAAGCAACATAAAAATGGGGAGGCCACACATGGAACTCAATTTAACAAATAACATTTAATGAACAAAAACATACAATAGACAATAACCATAAAACAAAGAAAAAAGAAAAATGAGTCATTCTGGAACTGAAGAGGAAGAACGCCCTCAGTCCAACTCCGTCAGTCCTTTTGTAATCCCATCTCCTAACACGTAATCACAGAAATCCTCCACACCTGATCACTGGAGATTCACCACACCTGTTCCTGATGCTCCTCCAGAACCTAGAACACTGCCACCTGGTGGAAAAAATACTAAAGACCATAACACCTCCCCTCTTAAAACAGAGGCCCCTAAAAGGGAACTCTGCAAACTCCAAATTAGTATACTCAACATTCGTAGGCTCACATACAGATGTCACTTACCCCTTTTCTTCTCATCACCTACCCCAAACTCCAATTTTCAGTGTTCTCAGGCGCCTTGAAAACACTAAACAGACAAGATCAAGGGCGAATAACATAGATGGTCTTATTCATCCACTGGGGAACGGGACAATGCATCCGCCATTACATTATCACGTCCCCGAATATGGCGAATTTCCAAACTGTACGGCTGTAATAATAGAGCCCAACGAATGAGTCGTTGGTTAGGTGTTCGCAACGATTTCAAAAACACCAGTGGATTGTGGTCCGAAAAAACCACCACCATCGAACCACCCCCCACATATACATCAAAATGTTGCAATGCCCACACCAAAGCCAATGTTTCCTTTTCGATAACGGAATAATTAGATTGATACGAATTAAACTTCTTCGAAAAATAACTAACTGGCCTGTCAATCTCATTATCATCTTTTTGCAATAGAACAGCTCCTGCACCAACTTGACTTGCGTCAACCTGGAGCTGAAACGCTCGATCCCACCGAGGCGCAACTAACACAGGAGCAGTACTCAGCAGAAGTTTTGAATTTCTAAACGCACCCTGACAGCTTGAAGACCATTCAAACGTATTTTCTTTTTTCAACAACTCAGTAAGCGGGGCAACTACTGTCGAGAAATTTGCGCAAAAACTGCGGTAATATCCGATCATTCCCAAAAATCTCATCAGCTCCTTTTTAGTAGTAGGAGCGGGAAAATCATCAATAGCTCGCACCTTTTCCCATACCGGACGCACCTCCCCTTGTCCCACCACTTTTCCCAAATAAGTTACCGTGGCTTTAACAAACTCACACTTCGCAAGATTTATTGTTAACTTCGCCTCAACGAGACGAACAAACAGGGCACGCAACCGAGAACACTGTTCCTCCCACGTCTGACTATATACCACGACGTCATCCAGATAAACCGCACATCCTTCCAGCCCTGAAACCACTCGGTTCATCAGGCGCTGGAAGGTAGCCGGAGCGTTTCGTAGACCGAAACTCATAACATTGTATGAGTATAACCCTGAAGGTATAATGAAAGCAGAGACTTCTTGTGCCCGAGGAGTCAAAGGAACTTGATAATACCCCTTTAAAAGGTCGATCTTGGTTACAAACTTAGCTGAACCCACGGAATCTATACAATCTTCCATCCGCGGAAGCGGGAAAGAGTCGGGCTTCGTAACACTGTTTAGTTTTCTATAATCAGTACAAAATCTAAACGTCTTATCCGGTTTTTCAACGAGAATACATGGAGACGCCCAACTAGAATAAGATGTTTTAGCAAGCTCAGCATTTATCAAGTACCTGACCTCAGCTTCCAAATACTTCCGCTTTTCAGGGTGTACTCGATAACTTCTCTGTCTAACGGGCAAGGAATCTCCAACATCAATATCATGACAGATCAGGTCGGTACACGAAAGCGTATCAGAAAAAAGTACAGAAAACTCCCTTATCAACCTGATCAGTTGCTCGCGATTTTCGTCGGGCAAATGTTCCAACATACCCTCCAACTTAGCCAGTTGTTCAGAATTACAAAGTCGGGGTTGAACAATACAACCAGACGTAAGACCATCGCCCTCAATGCCATTCCACTTTGCGCTTGAGGAATCACTCACCTCTGAAACCACTGCCACCGATTTCACTTCAGCACCAAGGACAGCGTCAGCATTGTCACGTGTACGGCAGAAATAAGGTTTTAACAGATTCACGTGGCACAATTGGGTAGATTTTCTCCTATCTGGCGTCGAAACAATATAATTTTGATCTGATACCCGCTTCATCACGTTATAAGGCCCTGCGAATTTTGCCAAGAAAGATGATCCAATAACAGGAAGCAAGATTAACACCTGATCTCCGGGACTAAATTCACGACGCTCGGACCTACGATCAAACCAGGTCTTCATTCTCAATTGTGCTTTAACTAGATTTTCTCCGGCCAATTTACCTGCCAGATATAACCTACGTCGGAATCCATTTACATAATCCAGGAGATTTACAGACATTTCAGGTCCAGTCACGTTATCCTTCAGAAGGGACAACGGACCTCTTACCTTGTGACCGAACACCAAATCGTTAGGGCTAAAACCAAGGCTCTCTTGAACAACCTCGCGTGCGGCTAGCATCAACCAAGGAAGCCCCTCCTCCCAATCTTTATTCAGTTCGTTACAATACGCCCTCAACAACTGTTTTAGCGTTTGATGGAATCGCTCAAGAGCTCCTTGGCTTTCAGGATGGTACGCACTACTCTTATGATGTTTCACACGTAGTTGTTGCAAAATCTGTTCAAACATACGAGAAGTAAAGTTGGTTCCTCTATCAGTTTGAATAAATTTAGGAATACCAAAAACTGAAATAAATTGGGACAGAGCTTTTACCACCGACCTTGTGGAAATTGTCCGCAGAGGATAGGCAGCGGGATAGCGAGTGGTCTGACACATAACAGTTAACAAGTAGTTAGAACCTGCTTTAGACGATTTTAACGGCCCCACACAGTCAATAGTAAGATACTCAAAAGGGTGGCTCGCCGCGGGAATTGGAAACAACGGCGCCGGAGCCAAAACCTCATTCGGTTTCCCTACCATCTGACAAGTGTGGCACGTCTTAATAAAACTCGCCACATCTCTTTTTAATCTAGGCCAGAAAAAATAGCGCATTACACTATTGTAGGTTTTCTTGACCCCTAAATGCCCAGCTATATCCCCGTGAGCCGTTCTCAACACCAGATCACGCAACTCCTTCGGAACAACAATCTGATATATGGGTTCGCCCAAAGCACGCTCATTACAAGGCGTCCACTTGCGAACTAAAACGCCATCACTCAGGAAATAACCAGAAGCCATACTTTCAATTTCGGTAGTAGATTTAACCGACTCAAACAGTGTTGTCAACCCGGCATCTTTTCCCTGAGCCAAAATTAGCTCATCACGGGAAATCGAAGGCGGCAACAAAGATAAATTACCCAAAGGATTGAACGAAGAATTTTCTATTTTTTTGCTGATCTGGGACACATTCTTTTCAGTGCTCATAGCTCGAGTCATTGCGCAGGAAACAAAAACATCGGGAAACTCCTGGACACTCCTATCTACCTCTGAAGATAAATTTGGATTAGCCTTCACAATGGGAGGTACCACCCCACCCCACACACGATTTCCGGCCAAATTATTTCCCAAAATTACATCTACACCCTCCACAGGTAACGAAGGGCGTAAAGCAATTTCAACTTCCCCGCGCACCAATTCCGAATCAAACTGAATCCTGTGTAACGGAGCAGAAAATATTTCCAACCCAATACCCCGAATCAGAACACTATTTCCTGTACTGGACCCAGAAGAAAAATTCAACTTCGATTCTACAATAAAAGATTCCGAAGATCCTGTGTCGCGCAGAATTCTTACGGGTACCTTAACTGAGCAATCAACTAACGAAACGTACCCCGTTGTAATAAAAGGACCATAATCCGACTGGGACCCGCAAACCTTATCTGCGTTTTGATCTTTCACCTCAACAGGGATTCCCCCAACCCATGATGGTTCACACGCAGTAAATGCTGACGCAAGCCCCACAGCTTTTGCACTGGCCTTATACTTGCCTTTCAGCACAGGGCATTCCTTTTTCCAGTGGCCCCTTTCCAGGCAATACCTGCAAGTGGAATTTGGGTCTACGTTTCTATTTGGCCTATACTCTGCTTTTAACGACTTCGGTCTATCTTGATGTTCAAGATGATAATCTCTTTGGTAAACTGAATTTTTATGAATCAACGCAAATTCATCCGCTAAAACTGCAGCTTCTGCCGCGGTTTTCACCTTTTGCTCATTTAAGTAAGTCACTATCCGCTCAGGAATAATATTCTTGAACTGCTCCAAGACTATCAGATCACAAAGACTCTCAAAAGAATCTATTCCTAAAGACGCGCACCAACGATTAAAGTGGTTCATGAGCTCTCGCGCCACTTCCACATGTGTTTGCCTTTCTCCCTTTTTCCATCCCCTAAACCTCCGACGATAAGCCTCAGGGACAAGTTCGTAAGCTTTTAAAACTGCGTCTTTCACGACCTGATAATCTTTTCGCCCTGCTGCTGATAGTGAAATAAACGCTTCCTGAGCCTTACCCTCAAGAACGCTTTGCAACAAAAGAGTTCGTTCCGCATCATTCCAACCTCTATCATCAGCAACGCTTTCAAACAACGAGAAAAAAACTTCTAGATTCTTCTCATTAAATCTAGGCAGCAACTTGGTCATATTTGCAATATTTAATGTTCTATTTAAACCCAGTTGACCACCAGAGTCGCCAATACTCCCCGTTCTCCCTTCAGCAACCAATCTTAACCGTTCGGTTTCTTGAGCCAACTTAGCCTCCTGAATTTGTTTCTCATACTTAAATTTCTCAAACTCCCTATCACGTTCTCGTTCTTCAATTTTCAGTTTTTCCAATTCAAGCTTTCTATCCAATTCACGTTCCCTACTCTGCATGTTCAAAATTTCTAACTGCTGCTCAAAAGTAAACCCACTCTGTACTCCCTTCATGAGCGGCGTTGACGTACCGTCCGGTGAAATTACTTCTTCTGATGGTGTATCCGCAGTTAAAATCATCCTCTCCACCAATTTCTCTTTTACCATATCCCGAAACTGTTTTACCTTCGTACCTTTTGTTACCACTAACTCAAAATTAAAATGTTCAACTACCTTAGCTAATTGATCCCTTGAAAGATCCTTCAATTTCTCCCCCGTAGGAGCTGCCAAAAAATCCCGCAGTTGATCCATTTTAACTAAACTTCACGTATTACCGTTTTAGCTGTTTTTCAAAGTCAAAATAACTTGTTGGTCCCCTTTTCCTAAACCGGAAACATGAAAATGCACAAAGACTAGGGCAAGGCAGAGAGTACCACAATGCCAGGAAAAATCAAGAGCCGTCCCGTATCTAACTAAGAGAAAAAAAAAAAACACACCTACATAACTCAACCCTAGTCTTCAGTACGCCCACATGCAGCTCAACGGCTAATCCGTCTACCCGCGTCCGACGTACCAAAAACAACAAACTAAAATAAAAAATTAAAATAACAAACAGCGTCACCGCTCTACACCTAACACGGGAGTTCACGTGGCTCTGATGGTCTAACTGATCTCATTAATCCCTCCCAGCAATTATAGTACAAATCTGTCTTACCTCTAGTCATGCACAACAGGACTCAACCCCGGAAAATTCAGATACTTCGACTGCCAGACAATTTTCCTCTTCAGCCCCAGCAAATTTTTACCAAATAATAAAACCAATCACATGTTCCATGGTGATTTCTCCCCAAGAATAATTTGAATCAACCTCATTCAATCATCTCACAATTTACCGAATAACCTTACCCAAGATTCTTCACTGAGCCTCTCTCAGTTTAGTAGACGAGCCCCCATTATGTTACGTTCACCTGGTTACAGGTGAAGCAACATAAAAATGGGGAGGCCACACATGGAACTCAATTTAACAAATAACATTTAATGAACAAAAACATACAATAGACAATAACCATAAAACAAAGAAAAAAGAAAAATGAGTCATTCTGGAACTGAAGAGGAAGAACGCCCTCAGTCCAACTCCGTCAGTCCTTTTGTAATCCCATCTCCTAACACGTAATCACAGAAATCCTCCACACCTGATCACTGGAGATTCACCACACCTGTTCCTGATGCTCCTCCAGAACCTAGAACACTGCCACCTGGTGGAAAAAATACTAAAGACCATAACAATTAGTCTCTCCAGGTGTTTCTAATTAGCCCTGCCCCCTTGTTATTTTGTTTAGCTTGTTTGTCTGTGTATTTAAACCTCCGTGCTTCAGTTGTTGGTTGTCGGTCGTTGTTGTTTGTAGCTGCTTCTTGCTCCTGTCCTGAGTTCATGTTCTGTTGTTTTGTCCTGGATTACCTGTTTTTTAAATGTATGCTTGCACTTGGATTCTCTCCGCTTCACTCCTGCCTCAACGTCACAGATGCAATGTCTGGCTGAGAAAATGTCCATAATCATAATATAAGATGTTTAATTCTGTTTACCATTAGTCACAGCACAATTCTCATTACCATTTGTGGATTAATCTGCTTTTTTTTTGTTGCTGTGATAAAATATTTCTAAAGAGTATTAATAACATGTGGACAAACTGTTCTCTGGTGCTGTATACATTAATACTATCACATTTATGTTCTGTTTTGAGGACTTTTAAGCTGATACATTTTTTTTCTGTTTACTTTTGTCCCTGTGTTACCTGTGATTTGTTCCTTTCTTTTTTGGAGTTGGTTTCTTATGTCCTAATTTCTTTCCATAGTTACCAATTATGTTCACCTATTGCTAGTTTAAGGTGAGTACCAATTCACGTACTTATGCATTATTCTGCTGATTTGTAATATAAATAGTGCGGGTAGTGTGTTCACCAAAAATATACCAATAAGAAAAAAGAATGTTGGACACTTCATGCACTCAGCTTTACATAGCGGAGGGAGGGGGGCTATCAGACTCCAATGTTTACATTTCCCCATTTCCTCATTTTAGTTCAGTCGTGGCCAGAATTAAAATAAGAGAACAAATAAATAAAACATAGGAACATATTCTTAATTTGTAGCCGGAATATCTATTTTTATTTGCATGTCATGTGCAGTACATTTAACAGGGCTGACTGAAAAATAAATGTATTAAATACACTTGGGGCTGTGGAAAAGTAGGAAGTTTGTGTGAGGTTTTTCCTAACCCTGCTTTGAAGGAGGCAGGGCTGTATCTGGGGCATCCGGTGCCCCAGTGCAAGTTGGGGGGTTGAAATCCCAAGATTTCCCCAAGAATCATCACCACCTTTCGCCCCGCTAGCGACGGCCGAGAAGCTTCATAATCTGGATTAAAAGTGCTAACTCGCTTTGTTAAACATTGCTTTACCCAGGGTTAAAAGTGGCCATAAGGGGTGCAAAGTAATAAACAGACCAGTGGAAACCTCACAAACCTGCATCCACACACACAGTAAGTTTCCGACACACCATTTAATGGGAGAGGGAGTTGTTGAAAACACACGATTTTTGACACAAATCTGACGCGCCTTTGGAGGGATAACGCAATTCACACCAACAAAACATTCTGACATGCACCGTTTTCCACGATGGAATCATGTCCCCTTTGGGCGGACCAACAGAGTGCTGCAGTGTGAGTCTGAACTATTACGGCATACACATCACCCCACTCTGAGCACACGCAGGAAAATAAACACACAGAGGGGAGGACATGGACATAGAGAGAGAAATGTGTGTGTGTAAGGCAGAAAGAGACAGACTGTAGAAGATGAACAAAGAAATTATAGCTTCAACGGTCAGCATTAGACAGGAATGAATGGTTTGGTGTGAAGTGGCAGGGCGGAGGCTCGGGGAACAGGGAGGCAGAGGAAGGTGAAGCATTACTGCTGGATGGAGTCTAGTGCCCGGGCCGTCAATCTGCCAGTGTAAATATCCATTGCCCATTCCACAGTCCTGTTTCAACGCTGGGATAAAGTAAACGGAAGAGTAAATGGGCAGCATGGAAAACAATCTTTGGAATGTTTCTCTATATACAGTATTATATTCCATCTTTCTCTTCAGTGTCTTCACAACTTTGTATGGATATGAAGATACTGACAGGAAAGATGTTGAACGGAGATTAAATGCAATATACTTTATTGTGTAATGTTGCTGTTTGAGCATGAAAAAGGTCTGCAAAGTTACAAAGCACTCCAAAGAAAGTTATTTTCTATATCAGTGCGCACTGAGCTCCCTGAAATGCCTCGATTGTAGTCTTATGTTTTCTTCTGGACATACATGTCACTATATTCCTCATTTAAATAATGCCCACCAAAGGCATACTCAAAAAAAAGGGGTGAGGTCTGGTTGAATTGTGTTAGTAGTGTTGAGACTTTGAGACCTTACGGTTATGGTAAGGACTGTGACATTTCCAAAACACGCTCGAAGTGGTTGACCAATCACAACACACTGGTCCAGCTGACCAATTAGAGCACATTGAGCTTTTCGGAAAGAGGGGCTTCATAGAGACCGTAACTAAACAGACAAAGACTCAACCAGCACAATGTGTGATTATTAAGGTCTTATTGGGTAGAAACAGTAAATGTTAAATATATACTGTATGTCCACTAGAAGATTATTTTTAGAAAAACACATGGATGACATCAAAGACATACCCCTCCGCCCTCCCCCAAAAAAACAAAAATACTTTGTTTCTTCTCTAGAACACAAAAAAAGATATTTTGACACTCCTTTAAAATATCTTTTGTATTTCACAGAATAAATAAAATCATACAGGTTTGGAATGATATGGGGATGAGTGAATGATGCCAGAATTTTTATTTTTGGGTGAATTACTCCTGTAGAGCCACAAAACTCCAATTTTGATTTCATGGGGTCTTTACAAAGATCTCATTTGTCATTTTTCTTCCCTACGGTTCTGCACGTTTCCCATAGAAGTTTATGATGAATGTGTGGGATTCCACCTGGCGTCTTGCACTCCCTTTGTTTGGGAGGAGATAAAACTAACACAAAGTCAGACAAAGCTCTCTACGCGTCTTCTCCCTACACAGCAAAATTCAAGCCGATGTTGACTTCGTTTGAGGTGAGAGTGGCTATCCATGCGAGAATAGCTGATTTATTTTACATGCATGTCTTCATTTGATTTGCCAAAGAAAAAAAGAATCCTTTGCTGTGGGATGTTATTCTCTGAGACTTTTTCTCTCTGTCTGTATATTCAGTGCCCCCAAAAGTCATGATCAAAGTATTTGGGCACTTAGATCATACTAGATAACAAAATATTAAACCAAGTGGCATTTATCTTCTCATTGGTCTGACCTCGTGTTGCGAAGAGGGAGAGCGTTTTTCAGGTTGAAAGGGTTACAGCTCTCTGGCGCATTCCAGCAGAAATCGCAGAATCAATGGCCATGAAATTCATTTCTCACATGGCAGGATGTGCGTCTACTAATCATAACCTGGACTGACAATTCAATCACGCCTCCAGTGCCTCTCTTTCACTGCTTTTATTCTTCCTTCCACCTGTCCTGCCCGCCTCCACCACCACCCACGAGAACTCATTACACAAGCCCCCCCCCCTAATACTTCATTAGCCTCTATGAAGAAAAAAAACCAATTAACAATGCCAACCATGATTACTGTAATGGCCGTAACGGGGCTGGTGACCCAGTTCTCCTCTGTATCCTTCGCACAAACACACACTGCTCCTGGGAGGGGCCCAGCGGGTTCAATGGCTCCAAGAGCTGAGTAATGACCAGTCTGTGTGGGTGATTTGGTAAGGAAATGGGAGAGAGAGAGAGAGAGAGAGAGAGAGAGAGAGAGAGAGAGAGAGAGAGAGAGAAGGCGGCCTATACCCAGAGGAAATTTTTATTGCTGTGAGGTTTCTCTTTCATAGCTCAGTAGACTTAATGGAGTTCTCCATTATGTTTCGTTGAAGTACTTTGTCTCAGGTGTTTCTCATAAAATCCCTAATGAGACACAAACAAGTCAGTTGTTGAACAGTGTTAATCTCATCAATGAATTACTGACAAAAACTTTAGTTAAAAAAGTTTTTGGGGAATTTGGATTTGGTCAACGGTAACGAAGACAAGCTGAAGAAATGAACAATGACGATATTTAAACATGGGCCTACTGTTGACAAAAATATGACTGACACCTCAAAATATTAACAATGCAGTAACAATGTAGGCCTACTTGAGATCAGTGGTTCTCAACTCTACACATTTTGTATCCCTGCGGCCCATTGTGCATACTCTTCATCCTAAATAATATGCAGGGTTGTGGACTCGAGTCGCATGACCTGGACTTCACATGTACGCGAGTCCAAAATTTGATGACTTGTGACTCGACTCGAAAAAGTATAAGGCGGCGAATTGGGACACAGCATGTGTCTCCCTAAACAGACACACCTGATTCATCTCATCAGCTGAACATTTAAAATCAGTGTAAATTAATAAATATGAAATGATGAGACAAATGTAAATGATAATTGACTTCTGGGAGAATTGGATGAAAATACTGAAATTGTATTGCAGAATGCACACAGATTATAGTATAAAACGTTGAAAGGATGTCCATGGAGAAATGCCTATACATAATGGTGTAGAAAAAGGATCTTCCAGCAAAGGTTAAAGCTGAAGCCAAACAGACAAAAGACAATGAGATACCAAATGTGTATTTCGAAAGCAAATAGGGTTCATTTGGCTTTAATGCTGACTGAAAGCTGTCTAGAAGAAATATTAAAGCAATCTTGAGATATTTCTTTCCTATGCATATCAGTTGAGAGAGAGTCAGGTCACGCTGTCCTCCTATCAGGGGCCCTGTTTTGTCTTAAAGCGTGAGCTATGGGCCTGTTAAAACACTCCAGTCCATCATTGAAGAGTCTGGCGAGGAAAGAGTGCTTGCGAGAGAGAGAACAACAGAACATAGGAGAGGAAGAGAGTGATGAATGTGCAGAGTTCAGTAAATGGCTGCATTAGACTAATGGCTGATTACGGCAATTTACTGTAAGTCCTGCCAGGGAGCGCATTCCAGGCCGCGGTGGTGGTTAATCTTACTCTGGGTTTAGGGGATGAGTGGATGAGGGGTCCCTGAGAAAGGGCCCTGGGCGCTGGGCTTTTGGTGTGGGTGAGCGGGGCCTATAGCGTGCCTCCAAACAGGCCAGCGTGAGCCTGCGGAAGAACACGCTCTCTGGCAGAGTTGCACTCAAGACCCCAAACTCGCTGGATTAATGCCGATTGTTTGGGAATGACTGTGAGCTCCGGACCACACAAGAAGAGTGCTGAAAGAACGAGACGGAGACAGGGATGAAAAAAGAGTGAGAGAAAGAAAATAAAGAAAAAGACAGTAAAGCAGCGAGACAACTGCATCGAGTTACAGCAGATCTCCTTCATTTCATCACTTTATTCCTCTTCTGCTGGTTTTAATCTACAGTAACTTTCCTGTTCTTTCCCTCTGTTTCAGTGAATGTTGCACTCTTCACAAAAACAATAAAGTCCCAGTTCCCAAAGTCCCAAAAATAAATATTCTGTCATTATTTACATTATGTGCCCTAAAGTTGTTCCAAAACCTCATACTGTTGTTATTCTCTTCAGTGGAAACACAAAAGGAGAAATCTGATGCAGCTCTTTTACAGGCAATGACCACACTAATAGTGACCACAATTGTAAAGCTCCAAAAAGCACCAATAATGACTCTTGCACTATATTCCCAAAAAAAAGGTTGAAAAAAAATCATACAATCGCTTCGTGTGATGAACAGGCAGAATTATATGCCATTGACATGCCCCTCCGATGAAGCTTAGGCCATATATGCCATCAATCCAGGCTCATTGGAACTAGGCTACATGACGCAAAAATGCAAAAACTTACACTGTACATTTCACTCCTGTTTCCCGGTGAACCCTTGAGGCAGTAAAACACCAACATCTTTTGTTCCTTTTCACATAAATTATTATCACAGGGGCAGAGTATCGATAAATAAATATTTATTTTCATGCAAAATAGATACAGTTCCTTGCACAATATGACCTTAAAACACTTTTTTACCATAGTGCATGATTTGTAAACAAATACAAAGTTCTGTAATGAAACTCTAGATGGCGCCGGCTAATAGGTCCTCAACTTAAACGTTGCAATCATATAGTTCTCTATAGGGCACAGCTGATTGGTTCCTGCAGTATCAGTAGCCAATGAGCTTGCATGCTCAACTTTCAAATGCTTGGTCAGCATTTGCCTTACCAGTGCAGCGCACTTTCAGAAACCCCCCACCTTCCCCAGCTCCACCTGTATAGATCTGCTACGGATAATTCATGTGCACTGTATTGTACAGCAGCAGCATGTCTTCCTCACAGCAGTGTGTCAGGTATGCATTGGTAGTAAAAAGTCCTATAATTGCTCTGCAGCAGCAATAACAGCAGCGTAGCAGATCTAGTCCGCCAAGACCAAATACATTAACATTGTCATACCCATTCCCATGCCAAACGCTTCGAGAGTTGTCATGACATAAATACAGGTTAACGTGTGTTATATGTATGGCTTTTCTGATGTAGTAAAGTTGCTCTGTAGCTCACCTGGTACAGCATTGCACTTGCGATGCGAAACACTCGAGTATGAATCAGGTGAAACATGGTTAATAACACTCTACAAAAAAGTTCAAATCCTAGAAGGGAGATAAATGGTATGGTTGCTTCAGCAAAGGAGTTTTTATCTCATGTTTGCTTTTTCTTTTACTATCGGTTAGGCTTAGGATGGGGTAAGTGTGGGTGTTACATTCATTTCAAATGTCGTAGAGGAAATTAATTTTTGCCCCACTCACCTGACATTTCATTTCTGTACTGCTGTGATACGTACGGTACAACCACCAACATAAAACATTGCCAGTGCACTGTAATGTGCCTGAAACAACATATTTCAGGTTTTACAGAAATCTAGGCAGTATTTCCAACGAGTTGCGCTTATGGGTCAGGTCATAGGTCATGATGTTTGGCCTCGAGACACACAAGAACCAAATGGCGTCAGCCATTTTTGTAGCCTATACAGTATGTCTTCTAAAGTCCATTTCAAAGCTTTGGTGGAAGTTTTTTTTTGTGTGTGTGTGTGTGTGTGAAAAAAACAAGTAAAATGTCATTCTTTTTTATACTGTATCGTATGATTCTAGAAGACTTGGAATATAGGAGTCATACGGATTATTTTTATGATACTTTGTGTCCTTTTTGGTCACTCTGAACTGTTGTTGTATGAAACAGACCTGCTTCAAGAATGTCCTACTGTGCTACTTTGGAAAAAAATCAAATAGCATGAGAGTGAGTAAATGAAAGAATTTCATCAAACTATCGCTTTAATTCTACCTGCCATGGGAGGTCTGAGAGAGATGGGGAAATAAAGGGAGAGAGAGAACGAAATAAAGGGAGAGAGAACGCTTAGAGAGGGAAAACTAAAGGGCAAGTAATTAATCACAAAAACACAAGCCCGCCTATTGATTTGCTTCACTCCTTCACACACATACAGTCTCTTTCAAAGGCCAGAGAATGGCTGCATCCCCCGCAAAATATCCTCGGCTGACCAATGAGGTTAATTAGAGACTGCAACACACACAAACATGTTTACACACCAGTGAAGAACTGCTGGGACTGACAGATTTTGTGATGGAGTCTGAGTAGGCGGAAGTAGAAGCAGGGAGGGTGGATGAGTCCGTCTGTACTGTACTGAAATGTCAGCACTAAGAATGAAACACAACAGACGGGACATGAGTATGCCAGCTGCAAGAAAGAGCCAAAAACATTTCTGCTTCAGTTTAAATCAGAAAATGGGCTCAATTTCCATTTCATGATTACTTTAATGCGCTGCGCTCATTTGGCAGGAGCAGAGACAGGAAGGAGGGATGGAGGGAGCGAGAAAACGAGACTGGTGCACAAAGAGGCGAGAAGGCCATAAAATATGTGGGTGCTTCTTCTCCTTACACAGTAAATCAGGATTTCAGATGCGTTTACCTGGTGCTCGCGCACTTAAACTCAAAGACCGGAGCAAAAAAAAAGGGGGGTCCCAGGTTCACGAGCAAGATTAGTGACAATGACTTTTTACTTTTTCCAGAGTCAGGGTGCACAGGTTTTTTATCAGCCTATACTGGGAAACAAAGTTGTGTTTAGTTACAGCTGCAACAATAAGCTTCTGAGGAAGATCTAGTGGATTTGACCAAGTTTGCAATGTTTATTTATATATTTGCTAATTCATTTATTCATTCAACAATAAATATGATACATGACAAGCCAGATCTAAACTTTTGTTTTTGTTTTTATTTCTTTGATAAAAAAAAAAGTGTTTCACTTTATTTTGATGGTCCCTTTAACACATTCTGTTGACTATAAGTAACATTGCACCTACATGTCTACTAGCTCTCATTACAGTGTTAGTTAGAGTATTAGTAGACTGGTAGGGTTAGAATAAGTTGACATGTAGGCCTAGTTGCTAAGTTACTTATAGTCAGTAGAATGTCTGTTGGAGGATCATCAAAATAAAGAGTTATCAGATATTAAGCAGACAGTACTAATACTCTAATGAGAGTTAGCTGACATGTATTACAAAGTTACTTATAGTCACCAGAATGTTCAAAAGGTGCCATCAAAATAAAGTTATATGTTACCAAAAAACATAAAGAAAAAAATTATGCTTATTGTGTTATATGCACAATCACATGACCATTCTCCAATGTCTTTGAATGTTTGAAAAATTCCACAGTCTTTAATCATAATCAGTCCTTATTACTTTTGGATGGATGGAATTTCAGACCGCAGTCAACACACATTTTCCACTAATTTCTTTGGTGTTGATTGCGCAGTAGCGAAGACTGAACTGTCATTTATTTCAGATTTACCCGCTTTTAAACATCTCATTAAAAATGCTGGGAAGTGTTGGGATGCTTTAGATATGTCAATCAGACAGTCTCTTCCTGTCTAAGCAAGTGGGCGGCTCTAGGCCGGAATAAACTGCAATGAGCACCACACTTTATACCGCAAGTCAGAAGTCTGCCTACTGCGACACAAGGACGAAAGTGACTTTTTAATGTTGTACTCTACCCTCACAGGATGGAGCGGTGTGAACTTTGACCCCACGTCTCTGTGCGTCTGTATGGTGCAGTGATGTGATGCGGGGACAGCACTACAGGGGATTAATGTAGACTCACACAAAGACAGCCTGACACCCTAACTGACCGACTGACTGACTGACAGCACCCGGCCCACAGCCACTCGATGCTAACCACAAGAAAAATTAGCAGTGCGGCTACATTCAACAGTCCCGGCTTTTTCTGTCCACTGCTGTTCCTGATTTTCATTCCAGAGCAATAAACACACAGATTTCTATTCCCCCTCCCTCTCAGCTGTCATCCCTCTCTTACTTTCACTTCTCCCTTATTCTTTTTTCCACAAGTTTCTCCCTCTTTGTCTGGAAGTTCGACATGCCGCCCCCTTTGCCAAACCTCCCCCCAGGCCCTCAAATGCAGCTGCCAAAAATAAGACAGGCTGCCGAGGGGCCCTGGGGCCTGTGTGTGTGTGTGTGTGTGTGTGTGTGTGTGTGCACGCACTTACTCCTCCTGCCTGCTTGAGTACTTACCCGACTGTATTCAGCCACTTGGATCTGTTTATTTAATATTCAGTCAGCTGTGGGGAGTGAGGTTAGCCACAGCATATAAAAGTCAGGCAGCGTGACCGAGATATACCCCTGGCACACACACATTATACACAGATACACACACATGCCATCTCTAACACGTGCAAGCTCCCTCAGCAGTATATTTTTAAAAATACCAAGGGATGTGTAAACAAAGTTTACAAACTCATGGCTTAAATGCATGTGTGAGTATATGTACGTGCGTTAACACGTTTCCTTATGGAATTGTTAGCATGGTAGGTTATATATCAAAGTCCATGCCTTTTACCATCTGATACTACCATGGTACCATAGTACCACTTCATTATATATTTAAAAGTATATAAAAGTGATATGTGAACAAAGTTTACAAACTTTGCATGTGTGCATAAAAAAGTTAGCTTGAGTTAATTGTATTGAATGTGCATTGTAGTGTACTTCAAATCTTAAAAGTACATTTTTTGAAACATTGTTATTGCAGATAATATAATAATACTGAAAGAAAAGAGAGTACACTTTCATTGACACGTAAGAACACCTTTAAAAAGTGCACTTTGTAATAATGTCATTTTTTATTTATTTTAAATCCTTGTTTTGATCAAATAAAGTGCACTAATTTTGATGTGTTGACTAACATACTAAGCACATGTTACTTGATTATAATTTTAACTGCAGTGTTATTTAATATATTAAATGTATGGTTAATATATTTTAAATGTGCATTACAAATGTGAAATTACAAATATAGTTAAATACATGACAAACAACATAAATGGCATTAAAGTTTATGGTAACACTTTACAATAAGGTATTAACTAACATCAACTAACAATGAGCAATACATTAGTTACATTATTTATTAATCATGGTTAATGTTAGTTAATACAAATACAGCTGTTCATTGTTTGTTCATGTTTGTTCACAGTGCATTAACTAATGTTAACAAATACAACCTTTGATTTTAATAACATATTAGTAAATGTTGAAATTAATATGACCTAAGACTAATAAATGCTGAAGAAGTATTGATCATTCTTAGTTCATGTTAACTAAGGTAGTTAACTAATGTTAACTAATGAACCTTATTATAAAGTGTTACCAAATATATTTTAGTTTTGCTTTGCCTGAAATGCTTGTCAGTACATTGGACAGTACATTTAACCATATTTCAAAGACAATATAATTAAGAAATTACATATAAAGATGTACTCAAGTCCTACTTAAGTGAGTCAAAAAAGCATTATATGAATATGGTACATAATAATTTCATACCATAGTATGTATCAATATCATATAAAGTACTGTACTTTATGTGTTCTGTGAATTGAGTGACATCAACAGTAATATCTTCAGTCATGCTGACCAGGTGCTTCCAATCATGATAATATATAAATATTCAATTAAATGGAAAATCTTGCCTGTGACATTTCATGATAAATAACAATGTAATTTTATTTTGACCTAGCTGAATTTTGAATACATCAGATATCCATAAAACTCTGATGAATGATAAGTTCACCAGATGATTTCTTCGAACCTCAAAACACTTTGATGTTTTGAACGGTTCACTAAACAGAAACACAACACATCCATTACCCTTCTCATTACTGCCACGGGGAGAGAGCCTTATGAATACCAATTTTTGTGCACGCACACGTGTTTTGCGGTAACAATCATTTTCGTAGCGGCCCTAAGTTCCTGCTGGGAACCATCCCAGCATGCTCTGGTTCAGCCAGGACTGGCAGACTCCATGGCAACCCCTGAGGTCAAGGGTCACGGGGAAAGGTTGCTTTTATCTGCTAATGAGGTCGGTACCTAGGGCTCCTAATGTCTCTCTCGCCGTCTGTCCCTCTTTCCCCGCTGCATGGCAAGCAGGGGGCAGCGGCGAACTGAAAGAACAGACTTGACACCGATGCCATCCGTCCATGGATCCATGGAGGGATCGGAGCCGAGGGGGGACTGGTCCCGAGAACAGAAAACAAAAGCTGCAAAAATTGCAGTCAGTCCCCTGGAGGTCCACCTTGCTGTGTTTAACGTCTTCTCATGCTAATATCCTGCGATCGGCGGTTAGGAGATCTGATGGATTGTCAAAGGTCTCAAATAGCTGATGGGCTACAGTGACTGCAATACAGAGGACAACAGATCTCCTGTGGAGAAGGTTGGGACCCCTCTCTGTATCGGTTGCAGTAAACATCTATCCCTGGATTTTATGCGGCCCATAACACATTTGTTTATGCTCAGTTTGTTTCAAACAATGACACGATAAAGACTGTTAGAATTCAATATTCTGATCTTTGAACACATCTTGTTCAAAACAAAATGTCCTATGTGTGCGTTAATTTGTTCCATCCATCTGTTTATGACTAGCATGCTAAGCTAGTGCTAATACATAGTTGTGCTAACAAACAATGTGTAAATAGATATGTTTTGATTTAAAGAGTTAGTTCACCCCAAAATTAAAACTCTGTCATCATTTACTCACCCTCATGTCGTTCCAAACCCGTAAGACTTTTGTTCAGAACACAAATGAAGACGTTTTTAATGAAATCGGAGAGATTTCTGTCCCTGCACTGACAGTTTACACAACTACTAAAAAACGCTTCAAAAAGTTCATAAAGAGATTGTAAAAGTTATCCGTATTAATTAAGTGGTTTAGTCCGAATTTCCTGAAGGCTCACGATCGCTTTATATGATGAACAGATTTCATTTAAGCTTTTTTTGACATATAAACATTCATCAACTCACATTTCAGTTATGGTAAACGGAAGCTCAAGCATGTTTGCTTGACGTGCGAGAACCAATTAGGTTCATTCTCGTGTTACGCGTGCTGAGTTTCAGCAAGAACCTACAAAGTTTGTTCTCACGCATCAAAGGAAGTACGGTTGAGCTTCGGTTGATGTTAATATGTGAATAAAAGCCTAAATTCAACCTGTTCATCATATAAAGCGATCGAGTCTCATCAGAAAAGTTGGACTAAACCTTTCATTTGCTATGAATTCATTTTACAATCTCTTTATGAACATTTTGAAGCTTCAAAGTGGCAATTGCATGTCAAAGCTGTTTCTGGAGGGACAGAAATCTCTTAGATTTCCTTTAAAATGTCTTCGTTTGTGTTTCGAAGATGAACGAATGTCATACGGGTTTGGAAAGACATGAGGGTGAGTGAATAATGACCCAATTTTCATTTTTGGGTGAACTATCCCTTTTAAAGATGAATCACACATTGCAATGGGGAAACAGTTTGCACTCACTTGTATACTTTAACAGGTTATTCTCACCAGAACATTACCTGGACATAGTGACATGCACATTTCCATCCAAAATTCTCCTTATTGTAATGTGTATGAACATTTTGATTTTTTAAATGACAACACCAAAAAAGTTTTATTTATAAATGTCCTTGGCAAGTTTTGGGAGATTCACATTCCAGAACCTCATACACCCCATCATGATGTAAAGGCCTGAGAAAAGAGTCCATTAACTCCTGATTTAGCCTGAGTGTCATCTAGTCGCTTTTGTGTACTTGTGACAATCTCTGAATAGACATCACAACCCTCCTCCCACTGCCCTCTCCTCCCACCTCTCTCTCTCTTCTGAGGGAACACTGTAAAGAGGTTTTCCGTCACATGTGTACGAGCAGTGAGACCTTTGTCTTGAGGCCAAGCTGTTTGTTTGTCCTTTAAGTGAGTGGCCAGCCTCACACATTGAATGAAGAGGGTGGTGAGAGATAAACAAAGAGACATCGATAGGGAGGAGAGGTGGACTAGTAGAACAAAACCTGTAGGGATAATGATGGACATTCCTATGGGATTAGCTGATAAAAGAGACCTAAAGACAAGGGCCATGGAAAATTAGACAATCAAAACAAACATGATTTATTAAAAAATGTATTATCAAATAAATACTTTCAGTCTTTGATGCTAATTCCATGGCCTATATAGACTTATAAGACAGCATCCTTTTTGAAGCTTTAAAAAAAGTTCCCAGTACATTCTTCAACATTATGTTCCAGAAGAAAGAAATTCATACAGGTTTGGAATGACATGACAGAGTACCGTAAATGATGGCAGAATTTCATTGTTGGTTAAACTATCCCTTTAAGCAGTTCAGAGGTCATAATGGAAATTGCTTTTGCCTGTGGCTTTTAAGTTAAATAAGAACTTGTTTATAAAAACAGGAAGTAATGCAAGTATTTTGTAATGATTGGAACGATAGATATCCATAATAAAGGCTAGATTTCTTACGGCGGAGTCTCTATCGTCATCACCGGCGGCCATCTTGTCACAGGCAAGCTTTCTGGCGGGCTCTGTGGTGCCTGATGTAAGATGAGTGATCAGCACGAACACAAATAGTCTCATCTCGTTGATATCTTGACGGATTTACAAACGGTTTGGTTTCTTACAAACGTTATTAACGTGGCTATAATTCTGGATGATTATTTATTGATACACTTATTATTCATAAATGCGCAGTGTCATAGCTACATCTCTGACGTTTATAACAAACCAAACCGTTTGAGAATTGGTAGAAAATTGAGCATGTTATGGTTATTTAAAAAGTACATGCACCATTAACACAAGGCTACGAGTGAGCGAGCTGCCTGTGACAAGATGGCCGCCAGGTGTGGACGTCGACCTCCATTGGGCAGCAGCGCGGACGAGACATCTAGCCTTTATTATGGATATCTATGATTGGAACCAAATTTTACGCTGCCTAACAAAAAATTACCAAAAGAAAGTGTGCACACACACTCACTGTGTCCCGTAGTGATAATATGCAATACAGGTAATGTTATATAGAATAAAATCACCATTTTATAATATACTATTTTAATTTCAATTAATTTCAATAATTTTCAACATTGAATTAATTACCTTTATAGTCAACATTTCTCTGACTTAGGCTGGATTTTGTCACTGAGCTTGTTGCAGTGCATAGTAGAGTTATATATTATAACCAAATTTGCCCAAATTAAATCTTACCATGTAGAACAGCATTCTCATTGGGAATGCATGTGATGGTTTAAAATACAACCTATGTAGGCGGCTCAATATCTACATTGACAGTTCTGTACATCTGCTAAATGAAAATATATAATTATAATATAATTAAAAGGCTGGATGGAAACCCAGAATCCCAGAACTGGATCAGACAAGGGGCTGTGACACCCGGACAGCTGTGGCAGGAACATCTGGGACAGTCCCAACAGGAAATTAAAGTTTTACCATAAGTTCTGCCGTGAAGACTCAATTGTTACGTCACTTACTACCTTCTCATCTATCCAATCGTGTTCTAATACTTGTAGTATAAAAGATCGGTACTTACACATTTCTGAGTTCGCAGATGCTGACGCCTACAGTCACCTCCATCCTCCCCACCACCACCAGGATGGTCCCTTCCCCTCCATCCTCCCCACCACCACCAGGATGGTCCCTTCCATACCTCCCATGGGGTCGGCTGCGCCCGTGCCTTCGTCTTCAGGCAGGAAATACAGATTCCGTACCCTCGGATTGTGAGCTATGGACAAAGAACTTTATATCATAATATTTGCTTGCTGGGCTGTTAATAAATGTATACTTGTTATTGTATTTTGCCTCCCGAGTCTTTCTGGTAGAACTTCTGAGACATGGGGAACATGACAGGGAGCTCTGGGACCAAGCTGACATTACTTAAAGCTTTGGGACCGGAGAACCCATGAAAGCACCTTCTGGGGCAGTGATAAATAGACCTCTGTAGCAACATCATAGGAACCTCTGGCAACAGAACGGACAAGTTCTGGCATTCGAACGGCCACAGAACCTCTGAGGCAGCCATGACTGGAACTTCTGGGACCAGGCAGCCATGATGAGAACCTTTTGGGCAGTCATGCCAGGATCCTCTGGGCCGGGACAGACACTTCAGGGAGCTTGGAGCTCTGGGAATGAGTCGACCTCGGGACTCTTACAGGATTCTTGACATGGGAAGCCTTGACAGGAATTTTTGGGGTGCCTGTGAAAGAAATAGCTGGAACAGCGATGACAGGTTTCACTGGCACTGGGGCAGCTGAGACCCGATGACCCCGCCATGACAGGGACCTCTGAGAGCAGAGCGGTAGCCCTTGCAGGAACTTTAGGGACACCATGACAGAAACCGTTAGGGAGCTCAGGTACCAGGGCATCCAAGACAGAGAGCTCTAGATATGACAGGAACTTCAAGAGCCTCTGAGCCGGGGCGGCCATTTCAAGAACCTGGTGCCAGAACAGCCTAAATAGAGCATTTCTAGCACATCGGTGCTGAAACAGGGAGCTCTGGGATGAACCTCTGTGGCAGGATCCTCTAGGGTATCAGTGACAGGAAATGTTGGGATCGGGTGACCATGATAAGAACCTCTAGGACTCATGGTGCAATCAGAAATATTTATACATCCCTCAGGATGCAAATTCTACTCTCTCAAGCCATGGTACAAGATGCTACCAAGGCTTGTTTGCCCCACAAGACGCTAAGATGAGTGGAGGGATGGATGTGTCACACTGAAGAGAGACACCAACTTCTGGGGTGGTCTTATTCAGTAACCTGAAACAAAACAGAAAAAAATACAGTAATAAATGTCTAAATACATTAAACATAATTTCACAGTTAAATACAGTAATTCTACAGCAGCTTACTGCTAAATCACAGTAATCACAGTAAGCAGTTGGCAGCATTCTGTGCAGATAGATGAGAGGTACATCTGATGATTATCTTAAACTTTACACCTGCTCTGACTTATTGATCAAATTATTCTAAGCTGTAAGATCTGAGTTTCAGAAATCAAGAAAACATGATGCATATTCCAAACGGCCATCTTATATAGTCACTTGTCTCAGTTTTGTATGATTTGAAATTATAATTGGACTCCTTATTTAAGATAATGCTCTTACCTATTGACATGCCAGGTTTGGACCAGAGTTTAACTTTGAGCTTTTGCAGATCGAAGAAAGTTGGAAAATGTCCTCACACCATTCTAAATAACAGAACCACCAATGACCTTTGCGTGGAACTCGGGAGGGGAGTACATACTGTGCCTGGAGGAAAGAGATTTTGTCTGATGTGTAAGTTTGAAATGCCACTGCAGTTTTTTTTTAATGTTTCCATTCAAATACAAGAAATATCTGAGAGCTACAGTATTTGATTCGCAATAGTGATGCTTCAAATTTGAGCTTTGGTCTGTCCAAAAGTTGTCATCAAGGACTTATTGTAACACTGGGTCCCAATTAAAGATATGCTTGTTGTTCGCTTGTTCACACTTTAATGAAAAATGTTAAATCATAATGTAATCATCACTAGAGTTGAAGAGGCTGTATGCAAGAATTTTCCTGTATTATGTAATGTACACGTGTTGACTGGGCAGTTTTGATATCACAGATATGATTTAAGTACCCAAACACTCACAGTGTAAGATGTGTCGGTGGGTTTTCCTGTATCTTTGTTATGCAAGTTCTGTATAAATTTAGCATGGACTTTGCACAAATGCTAAGTATTCTTATGGTAAAAAAAAGAAATGTTCTTTGCATTTCAGATTAATTACCCAAAAGTCAATTCTAGCCTACGTATGTTTTTTTTCTTCATGATGTTGCTGGTTTCGGGATACCTGTATGACACCACAAAATCCCTGGAGCAACATTTGCAACCACAAAGAACAAGTAAACTTGACATTCAACTCAAGTGTTTTAGCAGGAACTATGGATTGAAGTTACCTAATTTGTGCATTTGAACTGAGTAACATGTAGTCGCTAACACAAATCACAACGTAATCAATTTAAATCAGTCATTTTAGTTTTGACCTCAGGTATGATTTCACGTGCTATCAGAAATGTCCTTCGTCCCAAATCGTGATTATGATGTCATCGGTTTCAATTTTTGACTTGAGAGGGCGTTCATGTCCAAATTTTTTTTAAACAAGCAAACTAATATGTACGCTAATTCATGTGAAGGCAGCAAAAGTACCCAAAGACACACAGTGAGGGTAAAGGTAAGATCTGTCAGTGTGTTTCACTGGATCTTTGTCATGTGAGTATTTTATTGGATTTTGTTTGCAGCCTGTGGTTTTACTTCAAGAAGGTTTAGTGATGTGAATCTCTTTGCTATCATATGAACTGATGTTTTTGCTTGGTGAAATCACTGCAATGCCTAATCCACTCTGTTTGGAAACTACACATTCAAATGCACATTCAAATCACTCTCTGTCCTCCTAGAATTTCAGCAAACCTCAATGATTTTTGCTGAGCATTTCTGAATACATTACTCTGCTGCATATCCAGTAAATCACATCTGCCGTGCAGTGCTGCCAACAAGGTCTCACTCCCAAGTGGTTTTTTGTCAGTTTTTGCGATAAATACCTGTGACTATACTTTTATTTGCCTGTTACGTGTTTTATATTGTTGAGAAGTGGGTAGGTTTAGGGTTGCGGTGGAGTTAAATGTTCCAAAATATCGATGAAAGTATAAATATTTATAAAATCACTTATACTTTTAAAAATGCAAAGAATTAAATGCGTCTTGATCTGAAGCTGTGCATTAAAAAGTGACCCCAAGGGTCCTGACCCAGCATCAATATGTGACGAGTTTAGGAATGAGAACGTGTTGCTCATGCATCTGTCCTTCCCCGATATCCCAGAGTCCCTTGCAACAAGTGTTAAGACTTTTAGCCCGTCCAACACACACATTAAAATCACACATCTGCTCTTAAAAGTTTACCAGTAATAACTTATTATCATTTGGCATGAGGTCCTTCTCTTTTATGACCTCTATAAAACTAGAATCCAACATGATTCTATTACAAACAGCCAAATTATTCTGCTCAAAATCTAATTGCATCGAACACAAGAATAAGCCACTCACAGCTGTGAGCACATGGGCATTCAGCACACTGAACATTTGGAAAACTATTTATGGAGATCTCGTCCTTGAGTAGATCTCGCAGAGCACTCAATCATAAAAATGAATGATTTTACTTTTCCTCAGAGCTTCTCGTTTATCTAAGCAGCAGACGCACCATCGGATTGGTCCATATCTCAAAATGCCATCAAAGACCAAGGCCTTAGGAAGGAAATAATGTTATATTGGCTCAACATTGAGTTACGGGTCATAATTAAAATAGGCCTTTTTAGTGGTGTTTGTGAAGGCAAAAATACTTGGACCACCTTAGCCACCCAGAACACCCAAGGAACCATCCAGGGGTGCGTTTCCCAAAAGCATCGTTGGCCAACTATGATCGTAATTTCTATTGAACTCTATTGGTAACGATGGAACGTGCGACCATGGTTGGCTTTGGGAAACGCACCCCAGGACAGCTTGGCGACCACATAGCCGTGCAGTGCCCTGAAACAACACCCTAGATCACTGTATGTTTAACAACCACCACTCATCTTTTTTTTGTAATTGCTTAAAATTGGTTTAATAATCCAATTTAATAACCCAATAATCCTAGGGTAAATGAATAAGTCAATTGTCCAAGATAACAGCAGCAAAAAACAAAACAAACAAAAAACGTTCAATTTACATTGGTTTTATACTTTTATACCAATTTATGTATGATGCCATAAATTGGTATAAAAGTATAAAACCAATGCAAATTGAAAGTTGTTGTTTTTTTGCTGCTGTTGGATCTTGGACAATTGACTTATTCATGACTTATTCATGATATAGGCTTATACCAGAAAAAAGTAAATTTTATGAAATTTTGTGTTACTTTTTTAATGGAAAAGTAATTATATAAGTAAGTGTACGAATGTAAGATAAAAGGCATTTTTTAACAAATATAATTAATTATGAATTCATAAATACAGTATCATTGGGTCTTCTTCTGGGAGTCGCAATACATCAGGTTTACAACCTGAACTAAACTTGTCATAAAAACATCAAATTCCCTGATATTTTAAGAAACTTATAGACCTGACACTGGGGCTGTGATGAATAAGTAATTACTAAAGCATGTCTTATATAGTATGAATATGTGTAGTATGGATGTAATCCTGACCTACATTAGCCTTGTTGTCACTGTCATGTGACCTACAGTCTGACCAGAGGTCGTCCCGGCACTTTTAGTCTATTAATTTATGAATACTGTGAACTTAGTCATAATATTTCACTCTTTTTTTTGTGATTTCGTATTAAGCCACAGTCATAAGGGTCTGAATCCCCTTTTTATGACATAATTTCCTATTTTGTTTCGGCACAATATATATATATCATCATTGACGAGGTGTATTGAAGCGTTTGTATGTATGATTGCATTTTTTATATATTTTGGTTTCAATTGACACAGTAACCACACGAGCTCAAAACTGTATCTTCTCAGCTATAAGCGTCCGCCAACGCGTTTCGATCGCACTCCTCTTTCTAAAGGTCTGATCTCACCCATCAGCAATGGCAGGCCTGACTTTATCAGGGGAACTCTCCTCTTCCAGCCTGGTACATAAAAGAGATTCCAGTACTATCTGCCTCACTGGCTTTCTAACAGTCCCGCTGTGTCAAATTAGACTGTATTCACATCTGGCATCTGAGTAAAATGAATGAAGCATAATTGAAGCTTTTTTTTATTTGCATTGTTTCTGGTTTAATAACGAATGAGTGAAAGGTCGTGCGGAGTGGAGGGATGAAACGCTTTTGTTCAGCCGTTGCTTTGCACAAATGATCTTTATCTTCACACTTCTCAAACACTCCCTCTCTCCTTCTTTCTTTCTTCGCTGGCTGTATGTGTGTGTGTGTGTGTGTGTGTGTGTGTGTGTGTGTGTGTGTGTGTGTGTGTAAAGTGTTGTGACAACTCCTATCCCGGAGTGCTTAAGCGCACATTCCATTCCTCCTAGCGGTCCCTCGGGTACGGCCCACCCTTTTCAATTAGAGCCGCAGCCAGAGAAAGACCAACAGGTGCAGAGGCCACAAAACAAGATGAATTAGGCACCAAGCCAATGCAGCCACTGAAACACATACAATTACACCCACCCAAACACACACACACACCAAACCAGTTCACATACAATTTGGACATATTTGTCGCCGGTTAAGCTGCGGTTTTGAGGTTCCAGCGCTGAGATGTTACAGGCTGTTTTTCTGGCGTTCTGTTGGACATTCTTCAGACACACTGTCAGCTGGATTCGTTCTGCGCATGTCAGCATCGAGCGCATAAATATACTTGATCTCATCCTCTGTTCGAGGTCCAGTCCCATAAAAGCAGCATGGTTCATGTTCTGTCAACTTTTCACGCACGCTGGACTAATGAGATGAGCAGTTGATCGGTGTGCATTACCATCATCACTGACTTCTTACCAGACGTTCTCGAATATGGATTGAACGATTGAATATGGATCAAAAGAGTTTACTGGTTCAGAGAGAATTCAGAGGGCGGCTCAGTTTTTAGTAATAACATACAGGTTTCTGGCAATGACCCTTCATGCCCTTTTTTCCTTTTTTCTGTCTGAAGACCATGATATTCAATAAAGGCGCTTTCATCACAATCATCACTGTTAGCTCATAAAGGGTTAATGGTTTGAACAAACCCCTTCGTGTAACTGCAGAATATGTTGAAGAAGTCTCATGTGCTCACAAAGCCTGCATTTATTTCATCAGAAATACAGTAAAAACAGTAATAATGTGAAATATTATTACAATTTAAAATAGCTGGTTTCCATTGAAATATATTTAAAAATGTCATTTATTCCTGTGACGCAAAGCTGAATTTTCAGCATCGTACTGTAACTCCAGTCTTTATTGTCACATGATCTTTCAGAAATGTATATCTGTTTTTAACGTTACTAAAGCTGATGTTAAAACAGAACAGCGTTTTATATCCCCTTGTGGCTGAGCCGTGTCTCTTACCTGTAACCTGTTATTTTAAAAGCATACAGACCCTCAGGTCCTGTGTGCATCACACAGACTTAAATCAAATGAAAATTCCTAGTAAATCCAGAAAGGCTAGTAGAGAACAAAGGAGTACCTTTGCTCTCATAAGAACACTCTTCTCCTTCTGAAATACAACTTCAGACCGTGCGTTTCAGCGGCCGAGCAGATTATATTAAAGTTGATTTGGTGGAAAAGTTTGGCCGTCACTGCCACGAGTGGCAGCAGAGAAAAGAAAAAATGACTGTAAAAATCTGTATCTGGCTCAAATATAGATATATGGAGAACAGATCGTGAATACTAGCTTTTGGTCCTTTTTGCGATCCATGGTAAATAATATTGGGACTTTTCAGTTAACGATTAGTGCATCTTCAATCACTGTACAAATAGAATGCCAAAGGTGTTCGTGTGGCTAATATTGCCCACAACATCTTCAATTGTTTACATGTAAATGCTTGAACTTACTACGTTCTTAAGTGTTGACAATTATATCACCGCAAAGTACATACCTTGTAGTCAAGTGCATCGTGTAGGTACCTGTAGGTATGACTATTGCGATTGGGAGTCATGAGTTGGCTGATATTTTTGATTGGATTGTGCCCTCTTGTGGTCACGTATAACATAACAGCATATGCCACCACTGACGAGAACTTTTCTGTGGCTGTATTTCCACATTTACTGTTTGTTTCAGTTAAATGTCCATTCATAGTCGTGCTTGGAGTCAATTATATTATTTGTGATAACGCAATGAAACATTTTTGGACAGGCTGCCATACAAAGAAATTGTGAACATAAAAAGAGAGAACCAACAAAATATTACTAACTGATTATGTTGTAGTCAGTGTATGCTTTTTTACTCTAAGCCTTTTGTTTTTCTATGCTCTTTTTTTTTGCATAGTAAAATAAAACTTGTAGTTTGCCCTTTCCCCCTCAAAATAAATCTGTAATATAAATACCTTAAACAAATTTAATGTTTTGTGATTCCCTCATATTTAAAATATTTCAATCATATTTTTAACTTGTATGGTCATTAAAACAAATGAGAAATCACTTTTGGCCACTACTGTATATATTATATGTTAATAAAAACCAATCAATACTATAATGTAATATACTATTAATATTATTTGATTAATTATGCATATGAAAAAGATCTTATTTACACATTTTACAAGTAGAAAATCAAGACAAAAGTTAGACAGAAATTCCAACATTTCTTTTTTCTTTATCAGAATATATAAACATTTTCAATATATACATAAAAATGTGTTGCTCCACCTGCTGTCATATATAGGCATTAAAAACGTCCTGTTAAAACAATCAACTTTTTTCAAAACTACGTGGATGGCTTCCTCCTCTTCCTCCCACACAGCATATGGAAGGGGGATATTTTGGAGTGGGTTTTCTGTGAGGCTCCTGGAGACTCTGGATCAGTATCTGGGTCAGAATGTGATTGCTTTGCTTCCAGAGAGGCAACGTACACTGGAACAACAGGAAGAGGCGACGATAAAGAGGTTTGTGCCTGATGATCTTGAGATGATCTTGACTCTTTTTCCTCAGAATCATTCAGGCCCCTCAAGTGGATCACAAAATTTGACGTCTGCTGTTCCAAAGACATGAAATCCTCTTGGATCTCAGAAAACTGTCACAAAAAAAAAAAAAAAAAAAGCATATCAAAAGCAAGAATATGCTCTTTCACACTAGTTTTGTCTGTTATAGTTTTGATTCAGTCATATTTTCCTCTAAACTGTCAGAATATACCCTGAGCATCTCAGTATGAGTGAATCTTCATCAGAGGCTGTTATCGTCCAGTGATATATCATACTTTACATGCACACAGTATACTCACATAAAGCAATATATACTATATAGCAAATCCTGGCTGATTGATTGTTTATATCATCATCATCAAAATGTAGACTGTATTATCTACTGTATATAAAAAGTAGGATATATATTATACCCAACTTTTTCTCATACATAAAGTACACTCAAGTAAATATATTGCAAATGTCAACTGCCTGTTACCGGAAGCTAGTGATTACAGTCTATGAAGTTATAATTATGGATATGGATATTTTTTATAAGATATTTTTCTCACAACATCGCTGAGATCGTATGGATTACTTTTATGACAGATGGACGCGCATTTTTGGGCTTCAAAATCTCAGTTACTATTCACTCCCATTAAAAATCTTTAGAGTCGGGACATGTTTTAATATAACTCTGTGTTTGGCTGAAAGAAGAAAGTCATATACACATAGGATGGCTTGAGGGTGAGTAAATTATGGGATAATTTTCATTTTTGGGTGAATTAACCCTTTAAGTTGCTGCGTGAGCGGGACATTTCGAGACTCACACCTACAAGTAAATACGGTATTCAGTCCCAAAAACAGACAGAGTGAACATAGCCACAACAGTGTACTGATGTAATCAACTGATTGAATGTCAGATATATCATCACACAGCTCTGCGAAATGTGACAATAAGGCAAGAAGATATTAAGATGTTAAACATTGACATCACGATTTTCTGTAAAACTGTCTTGAAACAATGTGTATTGTGAAAAGCGCCACATAAATAAATTTGACTTGACTATCTGAGAGGCTGTGAATGTCTTCATACCAGATCTGTGTTGGACTGTAATAATTCTTTGGTCCATTTAGAGTCGATGCTGGTACCAAAAGTCCCGGCCAGACCCTGATGGCTGCTGCGAAGTGCCTGAGGAAGAGTAGCCAGCAAAACCACACTTTATAATATCAAAGTTGCTGTGTATACTTGTCTTGCAATACCTTCTGAAAATATCCTCATAAATGCGTTAAAACCTGTCAAATTATTCACAAAGGACTGTGTGTATTGACCTGTAAAAGGTTTATATTGGTTTCCAGCTGCGTCCGGCACTGTTGGACTTTGCTTTTGAACTGACCGAGTTCTGCGAACAGGTTCTGGAGCACACACGACACAAATAAATACACATATATCAGTAAGCATTCATCACAGAAGGTCAATGTAAGATCGTGTATGGCACAGACGTGCGTCACCTCAGTGTCTGTGAGGACGGCGTGAGGGTCGTGGGCTTCCTGTGTGCTGTCAGGGCTCAGAGTCACTCTGGTGTGTAACTCCTCCAGCAGAGCCCAGCGCTTCTGTAACGCGCTCTGAACCGCACACACACTCACCTCACACTCCCGCTGAACCTGCAGCAGGGACCGCAGAGAGCTCATCCTGACACACACAGAACATGAGCATTAGAAACTATTGGAAAACCCACACTTAACAATACAACACAGTAACATCATAAAACACAATTCTATCTAGCCATGATAAGACATAACACCACAAGGAAAATAGTCATAATAAAGAATGAGTAGCCGTGTGTCTAATCGTTTGTCATAAGCTTTTGGCAATACAAGTGTACAGTGTGAAAAAGAAGTTAACTTTAGCATACTTTTACAAAGAGTACTAACTATGGAAATGATATGCTTTAAAAGAAAATCAAAGCACACTAAATGTTTTCGGACCATTGCATGTTATATACAATTAAAAATGTATTATAGTTGAAATTTATATGAAATGCGATTACTTAAGGACTTAAGTACATCTTTATATGTAATTTCAGAATTACTTCTGCTGTCCTTGAAACATGGTTAAAGTGAACTGACAAATGTACTGACGAGCATTTATGGCAAATAAGCTCAAATATACTTTAGTGTCATTACTACTGAAACTTGTATGTCATGTAATATATCTGAAATTACACATTTATAACAATGAAGTAAAGATGAAATTAGTACATTTTAAATACATACATTCTAAATTTAATATCAAATAACACATTTCAGTCGAAATCATAATCAAGTACAACTTTAGTATGTTAGTCAACACATTCAAATAAGTGTACTTCTTTAAAGCGTGACCAAAGATTTTTAAAGCAATTATTTAAAGTGTGCTTTAAATTTAAAAAGATATATATTGTGATATTATTACATAGTGCACTTTTTAGGTCAAAGTGGCTTTTTTTTTTCTCATTAGTATTATATAATCTGCAAGTACATTTTTTTAAAGGTGTTTAATGTTTACTGGGGTGTACTTATAATGTTAGTATGATTTTACATCAAAAATGGTCATAATCTGGAAATAAAATGCATTTTTCCTACCCTTATTTTAGCCTCTGATTTGAACGTCTGATTTGAACACCTCTGCTGTGATTGGCTGACATCTTTGCATATTAAATCGCTAAGTATTATATGTGGAACTCTCTCGAAAACTTTTAGCATGTTTTTACTATTACAGCTCTCAAGGTCGTGAAAAGTGTTGATTATATCATTATATCTAGATCTACAGACCATTTGGGAGCAGATGTCCGAGTTATGTCACTACAGCTGAGCGCATTGTGGTGGCAGAAAAACAGTGGTAACTTGTTCTTGTTGTGCCTTTGAATGTCAGAATCGGAATGCAAAAAAAGATGGTCTTCATTTTTACAGATTATTGTGGTTGAAGACGCCATTTGAAGCTAAACACACGTTTATGGTTGCAAGCCATTAAACGGACAGTTGAAACGGTCCTGCGAAGATTGCACTATTATTTAAAGCATGAATTTGATGTACACACTAGATCTACATAATATTCACATATAGAGTTCACAGGGGGCATAACTGTATTAGCCCTACAGTTACAGCATAAAATTATATTTATAACATATTAAAGAGACCACATTTATATACCTATAACATTTTTATTTCACATTTCAGACTTTTTTCCTCGCAGTTGCGAGTTTATTTCTCCCAATTTGGACTTTATAACTTGCAATTGCACAATTCACACAAAAAAAGGTCAGAAATGCGCGAAATAAGCTCACACTTCTGAGGGGAAAAGGCAGAATATCGAGTTTATATTCTGATTTTTCTCCTCAGAATTGTGAGATATAAACTCGGAATAGTGAGAAAAAAAGTCAGAATTGTGAAATTATTTTTTTTACTCTTTTATTAAGTGGCTTCCATAGAGTGCTACTGCAGAACTGTCATTTTCTGCCAGTAAGTAGGCCCCGCCAACACAAAACACGTCATTGCTGTTTGCAAACACCCAAAGTCTATTACGCCATAGATAGGCACATTCCACAATGAGTCGTTCTCAGGGCTTGGTTTCAATAAAAGCTGTTTTTGGACTGACAAGGACGTTTTCAGTTCGGAAACTTACAGGATATTCTTATAGTATCATGACCATTTATATGTCAAAAGCTCAAGGAAAATTAGATTTCTCAGTTCATGAACCCTTCAAATATACTTTTTAAGATTTGAAGTACACTACAAGTACACATTCAATACAATTAAGCAAACTATTTCTCATAAACATTCAAATTAAAGCATGTTTCTTCGCATGTCAGTTTGCTGTCTGAAATCATACATGACATGACAGGGTGTGAGACATTTTAGGTGGAGTTCAAACATAGAAACAGCCACACATATTGAAGCCTGAACAGTTTGTGACAATTGCTAAATATTTGTCATATCTGTGTATGTAGATCTGTACAGCTCACCTGTCCTGCAGGTAAGAGCTTATCTGGCTAACTCTTTCTCCAATTGCACATTTCTCATTTCTCTCCTTCTCTTCCTCACAGGCCCCCCCACGGAAAGTCTGAGACACTGCCTGAATGCAAAAAGACAAATGATTGGCATCTAATGTTAGCAATTCATGTCTAGCAGGACCAACAAGAGCAGTATGTTTGCAACGCTACATGATTTTAAATATGTAATGAGTTCGACATGACAGCATAATGACTGCTAAGTAACACATTCCATTAATGACAGTGTTCATTCTGACAGAAAGTAAGGATGGGCCTATATGGTTTGAATATGTCAATGCACCACCCATCCTTAAGAGACAAACCTGTAGTCTGGAGAGGAGGCCTCGTATGTGGGGCTCGCTGGGGTCCGGCAGGGGCTCGTGGAGGAGGGACACCACTAAACCATCCGCTAGAACATTTACCAGGGATTCAAGATGACCTGCATCCTGCTGTGGATTTATACTGATACAAACAAGATAAATGAAATGAATGGTTTTAACCACAGGAAGACAAAATCATATACTTCCCTACTATATAGTTTGGCGAAAAACAGTAGGCCTATGTGTCAAGACTTCACAGTCCTCATAAAGATTAGGCAAAAAAGTACCCAGATGACCTACTACTACCGGCGAGGTTAGTTCACATTCATACTATATAGAACATAGTTTTTTAGTGGTTGTCGAGTAAGGGGGTTTATTAAAGGAATTTTCTGGGTTCAGTCCATGTTAAATCTGTGGCATCATGCTATTGATTTGGACAGAAAATACTTTGGGGTCATCTCTCAAATCATTAAAAAGAAGAGTAAAAGAATACTAAAGCCAGAAGAACTAAACATTATATTTGTTACCATGAGACCAGTGAATTAAGTCCCGTTCACACCAAAAACAACAAAGATACCTTTAACGATAACTATATTAGCATCCACACAAATGATATCGTTCGATGCAGTACTGTCATCTCTCTCTTTAAATGCTTGAGCTCTTAAAGGGTTAGTTCACCCAAAAATGAAAATTCTGTCAGTAATGACTCACCCTCATGTTGTTCCAACCCCGTAAGACTTTCGTTCATCTTTGGGACACAAATGAAGATATTTTTGATTAAATCTGAGAGCTGGATCACTCCTCCATAGGCTTCTCTGTAATTGAAACTTGCCGGCCCAGAAAGTTAGTAAAGACTGTAGTCACTTGGACTATTTTAAACATTGTCTTTACTAACTTTCTGGGCCGGCAAGTTTCAATTACAGAGAAGCCTATGGAGGAGTGATCCAGCTCTCAGATTTAATCAAAAATATCTTCATTTGTGTCCCGAAGATGAACGAAAGTCTTACAGGGTTGGAACAACACGAGGGTGAGTCATTACTGACAGAATTATCATTTTTGGGTGAACTAACCCTTTAAAGCAGGATTCTGATTGGCTGTCATTGTTTTTTGTTGTTGGGGGGGGGGGTATCGTTCTGACAGAGATTTATTCATTTTAGTTTATGTTAATTTCAACATTTACTGTTACGTTGTTAAAATCAGATGTTGTATAATATTATTTAACTGACCTGAACTGACATGAACTAACAATGAACAGTTGTATTTTTACTAACCAAAGTTAACAAAGATGAATAAATACTGTGACAAATGTACAGACCATTGTTAGTAAATGCATCAATAACTAACATTAACTTATGGCACCTTATTGTAAAGTGTTTACAACTTGTATTGAACCCAGAAAATTCCTCTTCTATTCCATTGCTGGTCAAGTTGATCCACATTTGATGTTTAAACTGCTTGAAACACTGGTTAAACTATTTATTCTTGAAATTGTGTGACTTTTTCTCATTTAGGGTCATGAATGTGCGTGTAAAGTTTCGACATAGGTGTTTTTTAAAAAAAGGCTATAAACATTTTGGTGACTACGATGGTCAGGCAAAAAACAGAAAAGCTTTATTTGTAAGCTTGACTAAAATATGTATTTTAGTATATTATACATAATATATATTTAAGACTTGAAATTAAGGCCTCACCTACTGAATCATCCCAGGAGAATTCGCTGTTTCTTGTTTTATTTTGTGTCTGTGCAGCTAATTTTGAATATAAAAATATGTGGTTCAAACTGACTCCTATCACAAAGAATGGATCTAATTTAACACAACAGGAGTTCATAATTTCTCATATTTTATGACAAGCCACAATAGAGGTTTTCTGTAAAAGCATGACTCTTGAGTGTTTTTCATAGCGTTGATTTATGGCGAATTGCATGGAAACAAACTCATATTTTCAACAACAGGAGTGTTAAATGTGCAATTACTGTATGTGAACAAGAGAATCTGGGTTTGTTCTCTCTCACCTGGTCTGCTGCTGGTTTTCAGCAGTTTTTCTCACTATCACCTCACCATTGTACGGTAAATGCTGAGAAAATCACACACAAAAATACAGCAATATTTATTTACGTGACATGATTTCAATTGTTGAAGCTGGCAAAGGATGCAAAACTAAAATCACTATTGCTCTGAAGCACATGTTAAATTCCTCAAGATCTAAGAAGTCAAATAAATTCAATAGTAGACTGACCTGCTTTACATTCTGTCCATTACCGAGCATGAAGCGTAAGGCTGAAGCACACAGAGCCGTCGCGACACACATCAGCCCAGCGAGAAGCAGTCGACACACGGCTTCAGTCAGACTGACAGACTCCCCCAGAACAAACCAGCACACGGCTCCTATCGGAACCAGACACTGACTCCAGTTCGGCCAGTTTCTCCAATGCAGTCTGAGAGAGAGTGAATCATAATATCGCCACAGTATAGGCTAAACCAAAGGAATCTGTGAGTAATGCTAGGGTCTTGTGGTGGTTGTCAGGGAGTTGCTATGTTGCCATGCGGTTGGCAGGGTCTACATATAATCAGGTCCCTCCTTTAATGTAAGTGCGATTGTTTTTAGCCTGTTTTATGATATGAAGTCTGAACACTTATTGCAATTTTTAACCCCATTGACTTTAACTGAAAAGACAAAATAAAAATAAAACATTTCTCTAAAAAAAAAAAAAAAATCATTTATCCCTTTAAGGGAATCACTCACTACGGAAGTATCTGTAGTAGTCAGTATAATCATCTATGCGTTTGTATGTACAGTAGTTATAGTATAAGAACTGAGAATCTGAAACTCTTTTCCTTTTTGAAAAAGAAATACACTTTAGCATACAACTCCAAATTCAGAAAAGCTGTGGCATTTGGTAAAATGCAATCAAATCAAGAATCTGTGATTTGTTCATTCGATTATAATTCTATTATTTAACCTTTATTTACCTGACAAAAGTACAGAGAAAAGATTTTCAAAGTTTTCACTGACCAACTTCTTATTCGTATTTTGTAAGTATAAACAAATTTTGATTTGATTTGTTGGTTTCAAAGAATTTAGGTCTTTCACCTTCTACCATACATACAGTAATATTGTGAAAATATTCAGGGAATCCAGAGAAATCTCAGTCCGTGTAGGGCAAGGCAGGAAATCTCTGTTCAATGTGTGTGACCTTTGACCCCTCAGATGGCATTGCATGAGAAACCATCATGCTACTGTTAAATACAGCCACATGTGCTCAGGAGTACTTTGGAAAACTGTTGTCAGTTAACACGTGACCCTGCATCAAGAAATGCATCTTGAATCTCTGTTACGCAAGGAGAAAGCTATACATCAACTCTATGCGGAGATGCGGCAGAGTTCTCTGGGCCCGAGCTCATCTCAGATGATCCAAAAGACAGTGGAAATGTGTGCTGTGGTCAGATGGGTCCATGTTTCAGCTTGTTTGTTTTTTTGTAAAAATAGGCATCGAGTTCTCAGTCCCAAAGAATAAAGGGACCATTCAGTATTTCATTAGCGAAAGGTGCAAAAGCAAACATCTGTCATGGTATGGAGGAGCATCAGTGCAAACGGCATGGGTGACTTGCATTTTTCATGTGTGTGAAAGTATCATTGACATAGACATTTAATGGCATTAAGATGACATCTTTCCTGGGAAGCAAGAAAATGCCAGGCCTCATTCTGCACATGCTAAGACTGAGTGGTTTCTAGACACTGTAGAAAGGATGTGTGTGACTTCCTGCAGTCCAGATCTGTCTCGCATTGAAAAGGGGAATCAGACAACGATGACCACAGACTGTCGAGCAGCTGTCTTGTATATCAGGAAAGATTGGGCAAATATTCCACTTGCAAAACTTCAACAATTAGTATCCTCAATTCCCAAATGATTACATTTAAAAGGTGTAATTAAAAGGAAAGGTCATGTGACACAGTTGTAAACATGCTTTTTCAAAAAGTGTGTTGCAGCCACCAAAACATATATTTTTTTCATATACAAAATACACATAAGTTGGTCAGTGAAAACTTCTAAGAAATCTATTCTTTGCACTTTTGTCAGGCAAATAAAGTTTCAAGAGAATCAAATCACAGATTCCTGTTTTTATTGCAGTTTACAAAATGCCCCGACTTTTATGGATTTGGGGTTGGATTAAAACTGTCGTCTGTGTATTTAAAATATATTTATTATTGCACATTTGTAATAAACAAGTTGCAATTTAGTACATTTAAAATATATTAACTTTCAAATGTAACATCAAAAAACGCTACAGTTGAAATTATAATCATGTACTTCACATGTCCTATGTTAGTCAACATATCAAAATCAGTGTACTTCTTGACAAAAGATAATTAAAACAATGTACTTTACAGTAAAAATGTTGGTTACTTTATTTTAATGTGTCCCTGTTATAGTGTACATTTAAGTACTGAGTAATAGTAATTAACTACTGTACATGTATTACTTACAATAGGGCCAGGGATTAGGATTTGGTTTAGGGTTAGTTGCATGCAATTTAAATACATGTAACGTGTAACAAAGACATATTAGAATAAAAGTTTTACCAAAATTTTTATTTGACATTATTACAAAGTGCACTTTTTAAAAGTGTACTTAAGTGTGGTAAGGCATGAAAGTGGTAAATATAGGCTGTACTTTTGAAAATAGAATAGCAGGACACTACAGGTGCACATTCAATGCAATTCATCAGCACACTTCTTTTTCACAAGGGTTAATCTACTCTAAGCACTCCAAACACCCACCTCATCCATCTCCACTCTCTTCCATCTCTCTCCTCCACCTCTCGTTTGATCATCTCGTTCTCCTCTCTTCCATCCTGTCCTCCTCTGCCTCGTGTCCCGCTCGGCTCCCAGCAGCTCCACACATGTCCAGCGCTCAGCCGAGGCATGAATCCTCATGGACGCCCTGCGTGAAGTGTTTGTGTTGCTCAAATCATTCTGTGGAGACCAAACACTGGATTTTCCAGTTGTACCAGTCGGTCCAGCAGGTTTAATTCATCAAAGACTAATGTTGATTGTTTTCCTTGTTGGGTTGTAAGAATGTGAGGAATGTGGTATGGTGAGGGAAGTTGGTGAGGCACACGTCACGATACAAAATATAGGCTAAAGCAGGTATGATCCTTGTGAAAAAACTAAAGTTAATAGTACTGAATGTGCACTTTATTGTACTTAAAATCTTTAAAGTAGCCCAGGGTATGTTTAAAAAAAGATCTGTAGCCTACAAGCAGATATTATATGAATATATGAAGAAGGAGAAGGACAACGTTCTTCATTTATGTTTAGGTTTGTTCTGAAATCTGAATGTTTATAATACATATTTTTGATATCCTCAATGCCATAATAAATATGTGAGTGTAACCCTAGGCTAAGTAACTGGACGGTTTAAAAACAAAATGTGAATAGTTCATAATCCTAATTTTAATAAAATACTTAGTAAATTAAAAAAAATTAAAAAGAAAAACGATCCGTATAGTTGCACAAACAGTACTACTTTTCTAGGCGGATGAACTTGTGCATTTCTGACGTAATTCCTGCGTCTTGTGTGTCGTTTTGCTTAATTAAAAATGCACGACATGACGTCCTTTTTTGGCATTCGTGGTGTCATATGCGTATGTAGGATTGAATGGGCTCGATATTGAGCCAAAACATTATAGCTTAAATTATGCTGTCGATAGATTTTACTATTGTATTTATTCCAGAACATTTCTTTAAAAATGCAGTCATACACAATAAAGCAATGATGAGGGATTTGAGGACTGACACTCAGGGAAGACATCAAGTGTACAAAAACACATTTATTTCCCATCACTAGGAGATAACAGCAGACACCAACTCAGAGACACAAGGCGCATTACTGTACATTAACCGTCAATAATTACAACAATACTTATCATAGTACAAATACTTTTTTTTACATTGTACAAGGTTGTCTCAGTATAAATAGTGGATATTGTATATATTTCCCTTTTTCAGGTTATAAAGATGCAGCAGTGCTCCACTGACAGATGTGCAAAACCCAAATAAATACTACTATGTCCATAAGCACAAGTTACATGAAATACACAAGTTCTGAAAATTCTCCAGTCATTTTATGATACACAGAATAATATGAGGAATCAGATTGAGGGGGGTGGAGAAATTGTTTGTTTAACCTTCACCTGAACCTCATTCTGGCTGGTGTCCATGGACCAAATATATTGTAAGTAAAAGTTGATTTGGGTTTTGCTTTCGATCACATGTCTGAAGTAAGGTGATGTGAGCATTGATTTTCTGAATCTGATGCCTGAATTATAATGGAATCTTGAGATGTAGCTAGACTGAATCTCATAAAGAAATGACAAGATCCTATTTCACCCCAAAACCAAAAGAAAATTACATTCTATTTTGTATCAAGAAACAGAAGTCTGTTTTCCTGACATTATGATCTAGGCAAATCATAATTATTTATTAGTTTTTTGGGGTAAAATGGGATATTTCACAAGATTCACCTGCTAATTCAAGCAAGTTTTCTTTTAAAAAGTTCATGAAAACACAGGCTTTGTCGCTACACTGAATTTTACTCTAAGAATTCCAAATATATTCAAACAAAATCCAGTGAAAGTGAAAATCCACAGCATTTGACCCCTTTATTATGGGAAACATGAAATTACTTAATAAATAAAAAATATTTTAAAGGTTTCTCCTCAGTCTCAGTCAGGTATAAAAAAAACTCTCTCACTACTTAGGGGAAAATTACCTGAATAAAAAAAAATAATACAGAAACAACAATCTAATTAGGCCAAAATTAATATCATAAAAGAGGCAGGATGGCACAGGTTAAAAGTCATGATAGTTCCTGAAATCACACATGGATGGGTCTTTTTGGGTCTCTAGAAACACAGTTAATCACTCCAGTGTTCGGAATATATTTTATAAAAAACAACTTCACTATTTAAGTTTATTTTTTACTCTTCAAGGAAATAAAAAATAAATCTGTTTGCTCGTTGATCTAATTGATCTGTCCCCCTTCAGTAAACAACGGAGCGCTTCTTCACGTGTGATTCAGTGTCAGGGTTTGGTAATATGAACTTCACTGGCCCCCGTCCCATTGGTGGTGGTGGTGATGATGTACTGCGTGGTGGTCTGCTGACTGACGGCAGGCTGCTCCAGCGGGTCGGGGTGAACCTGTGCTACGGTGGACGGGACGCTCACCTGCTTCCCATCCAGCTCCGACTGTCCGTCTGAGATGACATAGTGTGTCTGCAATGCACGAGAAACAATACAACGATTGCAGGACACCATCTGAAAGTGGAAGCCAGGTTGTTCTTCTAGTGAACGTCAGACTCACCGTTTTGACCTGACTGTTGTTGACGGCAGAGGTGACGGGGGTGCTGGCCTCTGCGATCACATACTGAGTGTGAGGAAGAGCCATCATCTGGATCTCAGATGCTTATAGGAGCAAAGGAGGGAAACACAATGCTGTCTTCATACTCACAGGTTAATATAACCTTAAAAACAGGCGCTTTTGCTAAAAGTACTTACGATAACCCCTGTAGTTCCAGTTGCTGGGAAGGTACGCGTGCTGTGCAGCACCTTGAGTCTGATTAGTGGACGTCTGTAGAGTCTGGCTCTGAGCCAGGGTCACAGGGGTCAGCTGGGCAGTGCTTAGCTCCTGGGCAGCTTGCTGAGAGGAGGGACTTAGAGGCTGACCTGACACCTGATTGGATGGTAGGAAGTGTCAAAAGGAGTAGTGACAGTGAGTCTGATGCCACCAATTACATACATGCAGATTTTTTTCCTACCAAGATTATTTACATGACGTAACTGTCAAATACTCGTCACCCACTGATGATCCAAAATTATTTAATTTCTCATCATAGTACAACATTATGGACTAAAAACAGATATAATACTTTGATTTTCTCTGATATATACTGTGATATGAAAAAATACAGAAATTTTCACAACAAAATCATAAAAAAAAAAAAAAACGTTACGACTTTTTTTAAAGCGCGTACCATCGTTTACAGGGCTGAACGATTTAGGTAAAAATGTTATAATGCAATAATGCTGTCAAATAAATTAAGCACTTAAATATAGTTTTATTTTACAATACAATCTTAATTTCCTCATGTTCAAATGTTAAACCATCAAACTTTTATTGTGACAATTTGCCTGAAAAATTTCAGAAAACTTCAGACATTCAAAAACCCGCAGTGCATTTGTTTAAAAAGGGGAATTCACCACTGGCTAGATGGGCTTTTAATAATACTTGGCTGTCTATGCTGTATTTTTTTCTGGTGCTACATGACTAGAGAAAACAGAAAAAGGCCTGTGGCGTTTCCGTCAAAAACTTCAACACCCATAATGCAATTTTGAATCAATTTTGGCACCGCAGCTCTGTCAATCCGACTGTCCGTGGGCAGTAATACAAACATGCCGGCTCTGTAGTTTAACAAATGGGCTGCGTTTCCCAAAAGCATTGTAATCCTAAGCAGGTCGTAGAACCGTTGGGGCAATGGTCTCTATGGTCAACTTTGCTCACAACGCTTCTGAGAAACAGCCCTGAACAGTGCTGGGTAGATTACTTACAAAATTTTAGTCCATTACTGATTCCAAATTACATGACAAAAATTATAGTTAGTAACGTAATCCATTATATTACACGTTTAAGGTAATATAATCTGACTACTTTTTGATTACTTTCGATTTAACTTGTTTATCACATTAAATTGAATAGGATAATATTGTGCATTGTGCATATTTTATAGTCCATTAAATATCACATTACGAATTAATGAATAACATGTAATCAATATAAGAGTAACTGTAGTCTGATTACAACTATTTTAAACTGTAAAATAATCTCATTAAAAGAACTTAATTTTTGAAATCTGATTACATAATCCAGATTACATGAAATCAGTTACTACCCAGTACTGGCCCTGGAGTTGTCAAAAGACCTCCAAATGACGCAAAATTATGCATTTTCTTCATCTGGTAGACTTTTGCTGACAAATAATCAGGAATGCAGGTGACACAGAGAAACACTCCAAATTGTCCATTTACATATACAACTGACACTGTGACAATACAAAGCTGGATGAAAATTGGAGGTCTTATCCTTTAATTAAATCCCTGCCATTTACAGCCCACATATGCTGTAGAGGAGAGCTGCTCACCTGTGCATTGGCCTGCACTGTCCCTGTGGGCTCAGACACCTGTATGTGCTGAACCTGAATCGAGTGCTGACTGTAACTGTGAGGGTCATGTAACTGACTCACATCTACAGTAGAGTGCTGAGAGTGAGGAGAGGACGCCTGCAGAGACACACAGACACAACACACTTATCAAATCACTCCAAAACACATCATGTTGACGGAAACCTCGTATGTCCAAAAACGCTACTTTTCAGAAAACAGAAAAAAAAAATTTTTTTTTTTTTTTACAATTAACCAGCATTGTTAAAGTTTATATTGTGGCTTTATATATGGTCAGACACTTGCATGTGCCATTGTATTATTAACACTTACCAAAATCAAGCACAAATGGAGTTATGAGGTTTTTGACCAACGAATTTCAGACATGTTTTGTCCGTCATTCGAACTGACGCATCTTAGGCAGTGAATGCATTGCATTATGTTTTAACCAACTTACAGGTTATAAAGGAGAAAAAGCAGAAAAGATGATATATGCACATACCCAAAACAAGAGTTCAGATGGCATGCAAGAGAGCTTGCTAGTAGCCTATAAAATGACCCAAAAATGACATCGTAGGATATGCACAACACGTTAATCAAACCAATGCGTTTGAAAACAGCCATTGCAATTTAACCGCACAGCATTGGTCAATCTATCAATTAAAGTAACAAATCAACAATTCCTTAATTTTTTATTTAAACAAGCTTATGCAATTTTAAGCAAAAGACTACCGGAGTGCAAAAACTAATAAAAAATAGTATTATTTGCTACTACTCTATATATTTTCTACTATTATAACACAAGAGATACTTTTAAGTTTTGAAGCTGATTGTGACCAAATACCTTTTGTTTTTTATCAGCCCTACAAAAAAATATGACCTATCCATCAGTGCATTCTGTTACTGCTAAGTGCTTAATAAACTACCAACTACCTCAGGGGGAGTAAATGCCGATAGGTGGAACAAACTGTAATTTGCAATTTACAGTCTGATAAATGAAAAGTAACCTAGCACTGGGGATTTGTTGCTTTTTCCTGTTGTACCGAAACTCGTATCGAACTGTGACCCCAAAACTGAGTTAAGTACCAAACCGTGACTTCTGTGTACCGTTAAACCCCTTATACGTAAACAGAAGAAGCACAAAAGCACAGAGAGAAAAAAATAAAAGTAAAAAAACACAAGCAGTAAGGAGAATCGAAGAAAATTAAAAAAAAATAAGTGAAAGAAAAATGAAAAGCCATAGAAATAAAGAGCAAAAAAGGCAGTGTGAATGAATGTGTCCGTACCGGGGCGACCTGCACCACCTGCAGCTGTATGTGCTGTGGCTGAGATAGGCCTCCTCCTGCCTGAGACACAGGGATGTACTGGATCCTCTGGAAATCCCCTTGTGCTGTGCGGTAGTCTGTGGTCAGGGTCTGGGAAAGCTCCGTCATGGCCTGTGTCAATAGGTCGGTCGTCTAGGAGAAAGACAGAAACTGATGAATATTGTGTTGTTACATGACAGGGCACCTTTTTTTTAACCGTCTAACCTGTAACACTTTTTTGTTGCGTCTTTAAAGACTTCAGTAATATAGTGCATTTTTAAGCGAAACAGAACATTCAGCAAGAAACCCATTTCTTTAGAATAAGGTGATCTAATGATCCCAGTGAGATTTTTCTAGAATGTATATTTTGATTATGTTCATGTTGCTCACCACCACAGTCTCAGTAGTGGTGCCGTCTGTGGAGATGACAGCAGGAGTGCTGCTGATGACCGTAGTGGACAGAGGCGCCTGGATGCTGTTGCTGTTGTACTGATATTCTGGATGCTTCTTACGAATGTGCTGGACCATCTTCGTCTTAAAAAATAAAGATATATTACCGTATAAACCCGAATATAAGACGACCCTAAATATAAGACGACCCCCCCATTTTCCAGACTTATTTTTGTGGAAAAATAGATTTTTGTGGAAAAAATCTGGTTTTCAACATAAAATAATTTTAAGAGCAAATTTCCGAGGCGTTGTTCCAAATGCCTCGCATCACCCGTGCCTCGTGGAGGCCCGCTCGTCGGCGGAGACCGGCACATATGCGCTTCCTGATTGGCCAATGGCCATGACTGCGGCTGCCCTGAGTGCGACGGGATGGATTTAATCACCCTGCGGGGTCGTCTGGCCGTTTTCGACGACGATCCGGCTCCCGCTCTCTCTCTCTCTCTCTTTGCTCGAGCGGCGCAAGAAAAAGCACCGTTCACAGAGGATGCCAGAGCGGACGGAGACAAGCGAGCAGAGACCTGCCCCCCCTGTTTACATATCACGTCTGCGCGCTCAAGTTCGTTATTTCAAATGTAGGCGCGCGCTCATAATGAAAGCGACGCGCTCGTTTTTTCCAAGCGCGTCAAAGGCTATCAATCGATTCCGCCACTCGAATATAAGATGACCCTGAATATAAGACGACCCCCCATTTTTCAGCCATTTTTAGGACAAAAACCTCGTCTTATATTCGGGTATATACGGTAGTACACATAAATCCATACAGATTCACACACATACTGACTCAGGAATGAATGTACCTTGCTGCTGTACTGTTTGGCACAGTGCGGGCAGCACACAGGTGCAGTAGCGATAGTCCCCGTCAGCTGGGTGTGTGTGCTCAGCATGGGGTCAGGCTCCCCCGGCCCGGCCGGACGCAGCTTCCGGATGCTGGGAGGCAATTCTGCCCCAGGGTGGTTCTTCAAAATGTGCGCCTTCCTCTTACTGGCACTTTTATAGACCTGAACAGGTAAAGGATGATATAGATTAATGAAAAAGAGTAATATATATATATATATATATATATATATATATATATATATATATTACTGTTTATATCCAGTAGTCAACATTTGAAGTGGATCAAAATCTTTCATCAAAGTTATACATGAATTTGTAACAATACCCGTTCTTGTCTTCGGACAACTTTGATGAACTTGTCAAACCAAAAATTATTCAGACACCAGATATATTTTTTCACTAGTGGGTGCAGGACAATATAGTTCATTTATATAAGTGAGGATAGCAAAATAAAGTAAACTGTATGAATAATGTTTGGGTATAATATGTCACAGTGGACTACCAGTAAAATGTATACAAATTTGGGACCAAAAATTATTCAGACACTTTGACTTGACCATGTTTTGCTTAAGTTTTTTTCTTTAATTACTAATGCGAGCTTTTGACACCACAGACTGAAAAATTAAGCACTACTTGGTAATTGGTCGACCTAAATTGGTATTATCTAATAGTGTACTTAAATTTAACAGCTGACAGCTATTCAACCGAATTCTCAACCGAATTCATTAGTGAGACAGTCTAACAGAAGCCAAAACCAGTGAAATATCAACTGATTTGATAACTCTGAGCTCTTGTCAAAATTGATTACCATTTTCTAAACTATAGCGAATAAACTGCGATAATGTGAGAAATGTTGAAGGTGTCTGAATAAATGTTGGTTTGACTAAAAATGTAAATGTATATATATTTATATATATATATATTAGTGCTGTCAAACGATTAAAATATTTAATCGCGATTAATCGCATTAATGTCATAGTTAACTCGCGATTAATCGCATTTAATCGCACATTTTTATCTATTCTAAATGTCTCTTAATTTCTTTTTGTCCCATTATTTTTTTCTCATTTTAATGCTCTTATCAACATGGAAAACTGGATCGGCTTGCTTTGAACAGTATATGCCAATATTGTTTTCAATAAAAAACATTTGCACAATTTCACACTAAAACATTCACACTTGGAGCATATAATCTCTCACACAATGTGACACTGTCCATCAATAAAAGGGTGAAAGAAATACTGGCTAGGTCCTGATATTGATGAGGGGGCGGAGAATTCGCATCAGCTGTGTGTGAGAGTGTGTGTGTGTGTGTGTGCTTGGTCATCATCAAGTGGTATTCAGACTGGAGGTGCTGCGATGATGATCAGTTCACAACGACAAAACACACAGATCACTTTGGTCTTGTCAATGGAACCCTTTGGCAACTTTTTAAAAGTAAACTTTCCATTTAGAATCTTATTGGCATCCATTTCGCCGTCTCGCGCTCGCCATCCACTCAAAACTGGACGTTTTGAACGTTCCTATAACATTCAGAAATAACGTTTTTAAAACTTAATGGGAACGTTATGAAAACATTCTTATAACCTAAAATTGTTAGCTGGGGAAGAGGAGAGATTCGCGATTGCACTGAACACGTTTTAAGTGCAGGTACATATTCTCTGAGCGAGCCCAGAGAAAATTCTTACAAGAGCAGCGTGTATCTGAGAGCGCGCGACTCGAGCAGAGAGATTCGTGCTCGGCACATTATATTCCGCGCGCGAGCAGAGAGATTCGCGCTCGCGCATCCGGCTCGCAAGCCCAAACAAGTGTGTGCGGCGTAGCCTGTTGTTTTGTTTCCGGTCTAGCTAGATCCGCTTGCGCTTTCAAAACGTCCTCGCGCGGCGCAAGCCATTGAAATGAATGGGTTTCATAGCGCAGCGCCGCGCATGCCGCGTCCTGTTGCAAAAGCATGCGGAAAAAAAACTACAAAGTTTGCTAGGCCAAAAAGACCGTTAATCGCGCGATAAAAAAATTAACGCCGTTAAAATGGGTTTGCGTTAACGCCGTTAATAACGCGTTTAACTGACAGCCCTAATATATATATATATTTATTTATTAGGGATGCAAACGGTTAATCGATTATCGATTAATTGTCGACAAGAATATACTCGATTAAATTTAATTTAATTGTCGGCTAATTGAACATTGCGAACGTGACACGAGATTCTCACGCGAGAGAGCCGACAACTTGAGGCGGCAAAAAAGAAACGGAGTGGAGTACATCGATATTGACTACGAGCTATACAGCGTCCTAACCTCGAAAATCCAGCTGTATTCTAACAATAACTTAGCTCATACTTGTCAACACTCCCGTTTTTCCCGGGTTTCTCCGGTTTTTTAGCCCTATCTCCCGGACCCCTCCCGGTTTATTTTTCCCGGGAAGCTAGTCTAACGGTCTGTCACACGTTCTACCGTCCACGTCGTTACTTAATAAACAAAATAAGATAAAAATTAGCATCAAACTGAAATTACCCGCATACATGGGGTGTTCGCATAGACAGTAAAATGGGTGTTCGAGGCGCACGGCACATACAATACAATACTGCCGATAGTTCAATGGAGCGCGCAGCTCTTAAAGGGGCCACACCTTATTTCCACAAGTTACAAGTTGTACATTTTAAATTTTACCCCCCTCAGCCTATACTATAAGTGCTATAAGTGCTGCTGTTTCAAGTTTTTTATATAATTAGTGTACCAGATAGATTATTATATGTAGGCTTAATATAGTGTAGGTAGGCTAAGCCTATATATAGATTTTTATTTAAAATTTATTTTATGTTGCTTAATGTTTCACATGCAACAGGTGAGCCAGTGAACGATTATTTTTTATGTATTTTAATTTTTTGTGTATAATTTATTTTGTTAAACTACATAAATGCCATTATCTGTAACGTATCCCAACTGTTACAATAAAATATCAATTGAGCAATATAACATGCATTTTTATTCAGTATATATAAGCAATATTTTGCTTTTTATGTTAAATTGATACCGTGAGAAATTTACATTCTCAGGAAAATAGCCGCTTATCAGTTAATCGTTAATCGATCGGTAAGGTTGATCAACTAATGATTAATTAATTAATTGATAATTTGCATCCCTAATATATATATATATATATATATATATATATATATATATATATATATATATATATATATTCATTCATTACATACGTTTAAAAAAAACTTTGTACTTTGAATTTTTCATAGAATTTTGCACAAGATTTAAAATTTTTTAGTTAAGATATAAACTCTAGACACGAATGCACTATGCAGGAACAGCAAAATGGCAACTCTATTTTCAGAGGAGGCTCAAGTCTCTTGGCTCAAGGACACACTGCTATTGTCTTTCTATGGGGCTGCTGTATTGGCAGTCAACGTAAAGAACGAAGGGTCATTAAACAGTAAGGGGTCAAGCCCGTGAAAATGGTAAGAGAGAACTGGCAAAGCTGAATGAGTCCAGACCTTATCACAGTACTGGCAGAAGTAATCTCTGTTGGGTTTAATGATGGGCAGCGTCAGCTCAGGAACCTCCTCCAATCGCATCTCAGGATGTCGTTTAGACAGATGATTGACCTGAGGACATGTGCAATTACATCATTGATGTGAGAAAATGAGCCATAAGTAACTTATGATTTCAAAAACACTGATTCTAGGAGGCCTAAGAAACAGCAAAAAGGTGAGGGACAAACTGAGGTCAAAGGTCAATACCAGCATCCCTCGTCTCCTGAAGCCCATCATACAGAGTCTGCATTTAAACATGAAGCTCTCAAAGTCAGTGGTGGGCTCCTTCTGTTTCAGAGCTTTGGTGCGGTGGATGCGGTCCGCCTTTTTGGCCTCGCGTTCAGGGTTGTGCATCCTTTGCATGTGTTCCCGTAGTTTATCCTTCCTCTGGCCAAAACAATTATAATAATCGAAAAAACACACAATGAAATGAATGAGAAGTTATATATATATATATATATATATATATATATATATAAACATTCTACCGCAAATTTCATGTCTAAACTGTAAATGCAGCAAATGTATTTGGGTTCAAACACACAGTGTTTCCTCTAGAATTTTTTCCAACTGTGGTGGCAGGCCCATTTCCCCAGGGGGAGGGGGAGGGGGCGTGGCCCATGAGGCCATATTCCCATTGGCCACGCCCCCTTGCCACAGGTGTTTAAACCTCCCCTAAGCATTATAACATGGAAGGCTCCAATAAGAGCGGCAAAGCGATTATGCGCATCTCGTGTGCAGAATGATGCACTTGAAGCAACGCTAACTTCGCGAAGTTACAGCGCGCAGCTCTTCGCATTGAAAAGTTTAAAGCACAAAGCGAACAGAAGAGATTATATCTATCTATGCTTAGTGTATTCTATCTATGTAACAGTTTATTAAGCCTTTTTTTTTACAGTTTTAAATTTCAGTTACAGTGCGCATGAAGAACAATTCATAGCGCTCTCTACTCCAGTGCTGTAATCTAACAGACACCCGGGAGAAAGGAATATGATTTAGAAAGCGCAATAAACTCCAGCAAGATAAAGTCATTTTATGCAAACCATAGACCTTTATCTACAAACAAAGTATAATAATGGGAACATTGATCTTGATGAGTGTCGTCGTGTTACTGTCGTAACCGAACGCGACGCGCTGTTTGAATGCTGAATGGAGAATGACTGAGGAGAGATTTCCATTAAATTGTCTTTAACGACTTAAATATTAATTTTTACCTCACATTATGCTATTGAAAGACTTTAGAAGTCTTAGAATATAGTGCGAAAACTTTGTGCTTTACAATGTTTTTTATGCCTTTAGAGGGGCTTAACAAATAGCACAATATCGGACCTCACTGAGAAGCTGCAGCCGTGGCGAGATGATTTTAGGTGTGGCGGCCCGCCACTGCGGAATGAATGTAGCGGAAACACTGAACACCAATGCATTAACATCACAAAGCACAGCATTTATTTGTGTGTATGTGACTGCACTTCTGCATGCATGTTCCTCATCTGGGCATATGTGAATCACCTTAAACTGTTTTCCACAGGTGGAGCACAGGAAGTCCTTGCGGTCCGAGTGGCGGAGCATGTGGAGTCGTAGTTTGTCAGGCCTGCAGAAGGCTTTATCACACTCCGTACACTGGAAGATCTTCTCTGAGTGGAAACTCCTCACATGCTTCTTTACCTGCACAACACAGACATATGACCAATGGTACATAATCAGATTTAATAATTAAGAATATTGCGATGCAACCAGACATTAAAGAGGTCTTATCACTTTTAATGATTTTTCCCCCCTTGAAAGTCCACTTAGTATGTTAGCAAAGGTTTCTGCACTAAAAACAGCCATACTTTAGTTCATATGACCATATCCTTAAGTTAGTTTTGCAACTGTACCTTTAAGGCTCTAAAGAGTCTTATATACACGTTACTGAATATGCATTATAGCTCTTTAATTCACTTGTTTACTTAAATTTTACTAAGTGCCAAGTGGTTTGTAAATATTGTAATATAGCACAAAACTTTCAGTAACGGATTCCAATAGCAGTGAAATTTCTCAAGTACCGACATCAATACCACAGTAAAAACTAATATGCTAACACTTTCTTTTATTAATAAAGTTTAATATTATTTTAATATTGTTTTTCAAGAAATTAGTGATTTCCACAGATTTCTGAGTGAGCCATTTTTATAGGATTGTTTTAATAAAAATGTGATTTTTAGAATGGCAAAAAAATGACTTTAAAAGACAAATAGATAGGGCTGGGTGTGTCTTATTTCCTAGCACAGCTCACCTGTATGAAGTCTGTGAATGTTTTCTTGCAGGAAGGACAAGAAAAGCAGCCGTTGACCAGGTGAACCCCCACATGCACTTTGAGCAGGTCTAATCTGTCATAGGACTCGGCGCAGAACAGGCAGGAGTATGTGCGCTGGTCGGAGTGCAGCTGCAGGTGATCCTCCAGAGAAGCGTTCGTCAGAAAGCCCTTCCCGCACTGATGGCACATGTGACGGCAGCCGTCCCGCCCGTGGTAACGCATGTGCTGGTCCAGCTTGTCTTTATCCCGGAAGGCTTTCCCGCACTGGGGACATTTAAAGGGTCGAAAGGACTTACGGATGAATAGATGCTGGAGAGCGGCATTCTGGGTAAGAGAAGAGAGAAAACATGGAGGAATGGACACTTCTGAGAGGAGAAGACAATTCGAGCCGGATGTTGAGGAACCACTTTGATTACACTGAATTAATATGGTTTGCAAGCAATGACATAATGCACTTCCTCGGGTCTATATGTCACAGAGATGGCGGTTAAAACAAGCCCTTGTGTTTGCATGCTGAACACAAACAGGATTAAATCTTACATACTTATATAGTTCACCCAAAAATTTACTTTCTGTCATCATTTACTTTTTAAATACTAAATTGTAATTTTAATGTTGTTCTGTAAATAAATTATAATACTAATATTCATGGCTGTTTTAATTTCTCTGCTTCCAAACGTTAAACCATAGAGATTTTATTTTGGCTGAGAATTGACAATTTCCTATGACATTCTAAACCTCTCCTTCCCGGTCAAACACGGTGACATGATGACAATTAAATGATGGCAGAATGTTGCTTTTCAGTGAAGCGGTCCCTTTAACTCTGTTGGTTGATGAAGCTTGAGGACTGAACTGATACAGACAGATGTAATGGGGATGTAGGGAGTCAACACTGTATTGACTGAAGGAATAAGTTTCCTCTGACTCCACTCTGGCCCACATTAGACCTACCTGCAAGTCCACCTTAACGTGCAGCACGCAACAAAAGAGAAAGACACACACACACCCACACACGCGCTACTGTTAAATAACTCTAGCCTGCTTAACACACTGCATTGCAGAGATGTGAGGGTGTGGGTCACTCGTGACAGGCGTATCTTACCCTAATCCTCCTCGCCCTCCTCATATCCTGAGGTGTGAGGTGGGGGTCTACGGGACTGGTCTGAGACAGGTCCTCTTTGGGAGACCCTGGGACCCCTGTGGCCGGAGGTGGGGAGACAGAATCCCCCTCGACTTGCAGTGCCTCAGTGTGAGTTGCTGGTGTATCAAGCCCTTCCTCAGTCTCTGTCTCCATCGATTCGTCGGCCATCTCCACCACCTTCAGTCCATTAAGAGCTCCATCTGTCCTTTCCTCAAATGGTAGTTTATCTACAGATACCAACAGCTCCTACAGCAGGTGCAGAGACAAAAATTGAGCACAGGATCCATTGAAAGTCCATTAAACCAAAACTTGCAAGTTTCCAAAAGGTCAAAGAGATTGTAAACCTAATGTGATCTGTGTAAAGGGAGTACGGTTGAGCTGCCGCAAACGTACTATATGTGATGAGCTCCATGCATGTGTGTTGATCAATGTGTATATGTGAATAAAAGAATAGGTGAGAAAAGCGCTATATAAATATAATGAATTATTATTATTATTTTTAAAAGACTAAATTTAATCTGTTCATCATAAAAAGGGATCGTGTCTCTGCAGAAGACAAACTTCTCGATTTATATGGATTAATTTTACGATGTCTTTAATGCTCAATCATGCTTAATCTTTAAAGTCCATATTGTGGTGTGGAGTTATATTTAGAACAATTTCTTTATCATTATAGTTTCCATCCTTGGTGTGAATGGGCCTCTATGGGTTTAAAACCACATGATGGTGAGTAAATGATTTTTGGGTGAACTTTCCCTTTGATGGACTGGTCAACTGTACCTGTGTCTTGTCAGCACTCTCAACAGGAGTCTGTGGGCAGATGAATTTGGTACGCCGTCCTGGTCGCCTTGCAGCACAGAATCGTTTCCTGCCCCGTCCTCGGCCACGGCCCTTTGGCCTGGAAGAACAGAACAATGGAGTCAGTGTCAGGAAAACAATCATGAACACGGGAGAATAGGAGTCATTTATGTGCATTGAAACCTTTGGATGAGGTTCAGCTTGTCATCGTGCATGTTTAAGTGTTGCTGAAGCTGCTCTGAGCTCATGAACCGTCTGTTACACTCATAACACGGCCAGTTCTTCTCCTGTTCACGTAAAACTGACACAGACGGAACAGATTGGGTTAGAGTTGAACCAGGAACCGCAACAGAATTTTTCTGAAAATATTATCACTAACTGTAAAGAGATTGTAATAAAGAGTGCCTTACATTTACAGGAAAAAGAAACAACAACAACATTGTTTCTAGTAGACAGAATGTGTGCATGTTTCTGAAGAATATTCTAACTCTGACCTGTTATTTTGTGCTTTTGTTCCTCTTTATTATCTGCAATTAAGTTATTATAACCTGTTGTGCTGCTTACAAACGGTGTTTATAATTTGAGAGTACCATACCAAAAATCACAATGCGAACTACCGAACTGCTAGAAAGTTAACCGTTGTATCCTTAGTAAATTTTATAGTTTGTCATGTCTGTGGCTGTGTGAATGAATAAAAGAGATGATAATTACAATTTACCTTTTCTCTCTTCATCTGTGACATCATGAACCTTTTGGTTGACAAACTCAGCATATGATGCAGCGTACCACACCTGAAGTACAAGATTCATCACAAAATATATTGTTTACTGTGAAAAGCAACCTTAAAATAAATTTAAAAAAAATTATATATATATATATATAAACATTACTATAAACACATTCAATATTATGCTAGCAATATAAAATTAAACATCTTGAAATTTGTTTTCATTTGGCTATTCTGGTCCTAAAATCTTCTGGGGAGCAATTTTTTTGTTTAATATCCAATTCAACAAAGAGGGGAAAAAAATAATTCATTCTTTCAAGTCATATTGAATATTGTTTGAAATGCTAGAAGAATAATATTAAATAAAAATACAAAATAAAGATATAATAATTATAATTGATGCAAGACAAAATTTTATTAAAGACGTCATTTTTATCCTTTTGTTTGCTATAGATGAGAAAATCCTTTCTTTCTGCTGACCTTAAGCTCCTGTTTGGGCTGAATGTTCTTAATGGTGGTGTAAAAAATGTCCGAGCCGTACTGATAAGCCACCAGGTTCTGCTCCAGGTGGTTCTGGGCCGGCCGGACAAACATCATCCAGTTACATCGCTCCTCATCGGACAGGTCGAACCAGAGGTCCTCCGCCCTCTCGCCCTCTTTCTCTGGGTCTAGCATGTATAACTACACAGCAGGATTACATATGTGAGACGTTTCAACACTAAACTAGAAAACTTCTTATGATAAAAAGAGAAGGGTTTACTCGTACTTTCAGGTGGATGTGCGTGTCCTGCAGTTCACTCTGTCGCACCAGCGGCCCCTCTATAGGACCGAACTGTGTGCGTTTGGGGATACGCCGCTTGGTAAAGACTCCGCCCAGGAAGCGGTCGATATACAGGATGAGAGGAAGACTGGCCCGAGCCTTGGACATCACAGGGCGGTTCAGGATAGGGTGCAGAGGACCGTGTTTTATACATGCTCCAGAATTAGCATTATTACAGTCCTCACACCCTACACATAAAAATGAAAATACATGTTCACATTCAAAACTGTCTTATGTATGAACCTGGGGAGTGAACTCACATTTTGAGAATCAAGAGAATTAAAAACTGATTTCCTCTCACCACAATCTTAACCTGATAGTTCACCAAAAAATTTAAATGAACTCTTTTACGTCGTACCAAACACTTTTTTTTTAGCTAAATCTGGTGAATAGACGGTCAATGGAGGGACAGAAATCTCTAAGATTTAATTTAAAATATCTTCATTTGTGTTCCGAAGATAAAGGGAAGGTCTTGTGGGTTTAGAATGACAAAGATGAGTAAATGATGACGAAATGTTCATTTAAGTGTTCAGGGCTGAACATCTACTCACAGAGGTTCTGGGGAGTGAATGGCTGGGGCGTCCTGGGTTCCCAGTCATCCATGTCAGAATCATCACTGTCATTGTCTTCTTCCTCGTCCTCTGAGTCTACAGTGGAATCTGTGGCCCCCAGGGGACTCGACGAAGCCTCCGCCATGTTGGGGAGAGACGCATTAGTCACTGCAAGTTGGCTCTGTCAGGAAAATAATCAGTGTCAAGTCATCATTGCTTCACTAAATAATGCAAAAGATGCTTTATTTCATACACTGCAGTCTCTAATGCCTGTGGCAGGACAATGTTAAGAAGTCTTTCAGGTGAACAGTTGCATTATGGGACATGTTTAGCAGTGCAGTGTCACCTGTGGCACGGGTTCCAGGATCGCCTGTGGGCCATCAGCGACGTTGCTCAATACATGCAGATTGGCGGTGTTCATATTCTGACCGCTGGGTAGCAACACAGTCACCTGGGGCGTCAGGTCATGTTAGTGGTCAACATCAATGGGCAATTGCTAAAATATATGAAGGTAAAAGAGTAGCAAAACTCGAGAGCACGTAGATGTGAATTTGAGAACTTGTAAAATAAATATTCGTACTTGTATGTGAACATTTACACTCACAGCTCCGATGTGAAAACCTGTAAAATAAAAATCTGAAGTTGAATGTTGAAATTTGCACTCGCAGACAATAGTCACAAACCTGTATTCTGAATCTAAAGCTGCAGACAAGCCGTCACAAAGGTGTAAAATGCCATTCACAAAGATATAACGACAGACACAAACTTGTGATACAAATTTGCACTTCTTCTAACATTCAAATTCGCAGTACAACCTCAAATTGGCACTAGCAACTTCTCAAATCTGTCAATGCAAGTTCAAATTTCACGCCTTGACTTTTGCTACTCTTTTCGCGATATATGAGGTGCAAAACTGATTTGTGCACTTGTAACTCAGTGGTGGCGAGAGAGAGAGGGGGGCGGAGCGGGGGTGTTCAAAGGAGCCGTTTTATTGGTTGGCGCCTAGCCAATGAAATGGGACTTCTATTGTATGCGATGATGTCACGAAACCCGGCTCCTCGTGGATGTTCTGAAACGCTAACATGGCTTAATGCATTAGACTGATATTAAAAGAAATGAATGATATTATCAAACTGCGAATTTGAATGTTAGAAGAAGTGCAAATTTGTATTACAAGTTTGTGTCTGTCATTGTATCTTTTTGAATGGCATTTTACACATTTGTGACTACTTGTCTGCAGCTTCAGATTCAGAATACAGGTTTGTGACTATTGTCTGCGAGTGCAAATCTCAGCGTTCAACTTCAGATTTTTATTTGACAGGTTTTCACATCGGAGCTGTGAGTGTAAATGTTCACATACAAGTACGAATATTTATTGTACAAGTTCTCAAATTCACATCTACATGCTCTCGAGTTTTGCTACTAATTTACCTTCATAATTGCTCAAATATTACATTTGCAACCAGATGGTCTTATCTATATGGTACATGTAAAAATCTAAAATATCATAATGCCACAGTACCTGTTGTGTTGTGCCATCTTGCTGAATGTAAGCCACTTGGGGTTGATCTGTAAACTGAACAGGACCGAAAAAGAGCAGTAAACCTTTAGAGTTGCTGTGTGAAACATGAACAGTATATGTTTGTGATTATTTTTCATAAGGAGTGCATATGCAAGGATAATGTACAGTCATTATCGTCAAATTAACTCAATGTGATCCGATCATGTATCACTTTTGAAAGTGTGTATTTTGAAATAACGTTAATTTCAGCAATTAATATTAGCTGTTTAATGCATTGAAAATAATAAACGCAATTAGCACATAAATCGCTTCTCACTTCCTATTTGCCAGGGGTTTTCAAAGTGTGGGGCAGCTTCATAAGGGCTAGCTTCAGAATCATAGCACAAAAGAGGGAACATAAATTACCTTTATTTTGAAGAACTGGCTGACTAGCTGTCTTCCCCGTCTTACTCTCTCTTCTTTCTCATGTTTTTCTTTCCTCTTTTGGTATCCTGATTTTGTCCTCACCATCTATCTGATGTGTGTAATGAGTCACAACTGTGAAGTGCCGCATTTCTAAATAATCCACAAACGTCTTAAGGGAACACACACGCACTTGGCACAGTCTGAGTGTATTCATTATAGTGTGCTTCTTAATAGATTATTGTGCAAAGAGACCGTTAAAATGCCAAAATCATACAGGAAAGTATGGGGTTCATTCATCCTAACTGCTGCTGTCTATGTCGTTAATGTTAATCCAAGAACAAAAGAAAATCTTTCGCTGCCCTTGACAATATTTTTCATAGCTTTATTAAGAATCGGTGTATATGTAGTTTATACCGTGCAGACGCAGTGGTGTTTGTGCGCCATTGTGCATGTTGTGTTAGAAGGGAGGCCTGCTGTCTTTAACTTTGAAAACCCCTGCTTTACGCTAATGTCTTTATAAATACTTGCAAATAAAACCGGCACCAAACCAGTATTGTATTGACTTTATATTGTGAAGATACCTTATACTATAAATTAGTGCTGTCAAATCACTAATCGTGATAAATTGCATCTAACATAAATGCTTTTGTTTCTATATATAACTATTAATAAGCAGTAATTATGAGTTTATTGAGGCAAAAGTCATAGTTAATAGTGCGAATTGACCAAAGTTTGACCAAAAGTATTATACAAATTAATCATTTTATCCCCAAGATACAGTAAAAAATAAATAAATAATAGCAGCATCAGTATTTCAGTGACTTTTGCCTTCATTCAGTTATTGGTAAAATAAATAAATAAATAAATAAATAAATAAATAAATAATAACCTTTACAAAAAGGTTCCATTTGTTTACCTTAGTTAACATGAATTTACAATTAAAAATCATTTGAAAGCATTTATTAATCTTAGTTAATCTTAATTTCAACATTTACTAATACATTAAATCAACAGTTGTATCTGTTATTATTATTCAATGGACATGAACTAACATGAACTAAAAATGAAAAGTTGCATTTTTATTCACTAACTTGAACAAATATGAATAAGTACTGTAACAAATGAATTGCTCATTGTTAGTCAAGTCACCTTTATTTATATAGCGTTTTTAACAATACATATTGTTTCAAAGCAGCTTTACAGTGATAATAGGTGATAAAATGAATTAGTTCATTTTTCTTAATGCATTAACTAACATTAACTACTGGGACCTTATTATATTAGTGTTACCAAAAAATGTCATTAAACATATTTAAAATACTGTTTTTATGTAGTTTCAACATTAATTTGGAGGTTCAACATGAAACTATATTTATAATTAATATTATATTTACTAATTATATTGTTAGTTGTGATTAATTACAGAAACCAGTAAGATTAATGTTTTTTGTTTTTTTTTATATAAAATCAACAGCCATAATATATATAATTAAAGTAACGTAATAGCAATAGTCAAAATTGTCTCAACACGCTACTTTTTCTAGCAATCCCCATTCAATCCACAATGTTAAAGGTACAGCAAGCGATTTATGAAAAATGCTGTTGAAAGTGTATTGGACCGAGCCGCACAACACACTCGTTGTCTCCAATCTGGAGAGACCTAAGCGGGATGGCCTGAGCTTGCGTTGTTCCTGCTTCACAGTAACATTGATTTTGCTGTTTCACAGAACCAAGATATGCAGTTGTTGTCAACTTAGCTCTAGTAACAGGACAGTTCTGAGTGTCATTGAAGCATTATTTTGCTTTGCTACAGCTATGACAAAGAGACATCCACTCTTGCATTGCATGTCTGTGCATTTTGAGGGTGGAGCAATGAAGGGAGGGCTGTGTTTGTTTGGGTTGATTTCAAATCTCAACAGTGTTTCTCAGATATTGCTTACTGCACCTTTAATCATGAACTCTAACCTTCTTTACTGGCAGCGGCAAGGATCAAATCCATACATCTCCACTGGTAGATGAGCTCACCTGTGTTCCATCGGCAGGGTGTATGTAAACCAGTGTGTGTTCGGCGGACTCAACAGAGGTGTAGGAGCTTCCGTCTGCAGCGTATAAAACCTGCTGCTGACCACGGTCTGACTGCTCTCCACTGTACACGATCTGGGCCACCGCACCGGCCTCGAAGTGCACCTGCACACCCGAAACACACACAAAAACAGGTGAACCTCGTGAAAACATGTCAAAGTGGGACTTCACACCCCCATTCATTAGAAATATAAAAAGAAGTGCATGTTTTATCGATTCTATTTTTAAAAACGTGAAACTAACTTAATAGTTTCTAGTTAACTCAACAGTTGTACATAGCTAGGTAATAAATCTAAAGAGAAAGGTCTGGCTGTACCTGAGGTGTATTTCCCGTGTCATTGTTGGATGCTGGACTCCACACAGGTGACGACTCCTGCTTGGCCTCCATGGCAACCGTATGACACCTCCTTCACCTATCCACCTGACATCAACCACCTGTATGTTCATTACAGAAACTGACATGATTAATCAAGATTTTATTCATTTCCGTGACTTTCATCATGAAAAACCCACATGGATTGATCACTTATCTGAATTTTGGTGGAACATGTCATAATAAAAGTCTGTATGATGGCAATGACCATGACCAGCATATCCCTCTATAATGTAGTATGCTGACCTCAGTAGTTTACTGTTAAAGTCAGCCTGAAATCAAAATTGACAATTCTTGATTTTATAGAATAGACCTACAGCATTAATGATTTTTCTGTGCACATCATTATTATTATTATTATTTTTAAATCACGTGCCCTTGTGAACTCTTCCTCTTTGCAGCAGGATCTCGGCTGCATCCAAAATCACACGTTTCACAATGTGAAAAACGTGTATGTGACAAAAGAAGTATTAATGTCCTAATTCACAGTACTCATAAAGAGTAGGCAAAAAGTACCCAGATGACCTAGCCTACTTCTTCTGGCGAATTTCTGAAGTGTGCATAGACACTTTACTATCCCATGAGGCCACGGGAGAGGATTTGTGAATGATGGTGAAGAGCCATAACTGATGCTGGTAGGTCACGACATAATGACAACATGGCGAATGTAGTACATCCAAATTACATTCAAACTACACATATTCATACTATATAAAACTTACTTTTTTAGTAAGTAATTTCATATACAAAATAAGTACCTACTCAAGAGAGTATGCGATTTTGAACACAGCCCTCTTTTCTTCTCTGATGGCGCATTTACTGGCGCGAGGGCAGGATGACCTGTCACTCACATGAGATCGACCAATAGCAAACAACAACCATCCAATCAATTCCCCACAAACGAAAATTAAGTCCCGTCCTACATTTTATCTTGTTCAAGAAGCCATTTGACTCAGATATAGCCTGCATCACCAGTGTTGAGGGTAACGCATTACAAGTTACTCGATTTACGTAATCAGATTAGCTTTTTAAGTAACGCGTTACTTTTAAAATTAACAACAAAATATTAGTTACTCTTTCAAATAAGTAAAGCAAGTTACTTTGTTTTACTATTTATTGACTGACCCATTTTGAAGTTCAGAGGCGTTGTGTGTCCTGTGTTTGAACATGATGTTTGAACACTACTTAATGTAGTTCTAAATGTGAGCATGCACTAATCTCACTTGCACAAAAACAGATTCAGTATTCCTCAGAATTAATAAAATTAGTGAAATACAAAATCAGAATACTACGCAAACCTCCAATAATTAAATATGTTAAATAAAACAGATATTTTTATGCATTTAATCTTTATTGACCAATGTACTTGCTGCTGACCTTGATTATATTTTGAATAAGTCATTAGGTAATGACTTCTAAAAAAGTATGTTCTATATAGTATAAATGTGTGTAGTATGAATGTAATCTGAACCTACTACATTCGCCATGTTGTCATTATCACGTGACCTACCAGTATAAGTTGCGTCGCTTTACTTCCATTCATAAATCCTCTCCCAGGAGAAGTAGGTCATCAGGGTACATTTCGTCTACTCTTTTAGGAGTACTGTGAATTCGGACACACTTCCTTCGTCACATACTGTTTCGTCACCTACTATATAGTAGGGAAGTATGTGATTTCGGATGCAGCCAATATGTTCTCCTGCATTCTTCTGTAGACCAGAATAGCTGCACAGCTGAAAGGTTTGTTTGAGCTGTACCCGCTGTACAGGCATTTATTTGCATTTTCTTCTGCCTTATTATTTCAAATTTGGTGTGAATGGGCCTTTACATTTTATTACACTTTTTTTTTAATAAAAAAAGAAGCCCATCCCAGCTGAGAAAAAGTAAGGCAACGCATTACTTTTCTTAAAAAGTAACCAAGTACCACAATTAGTTACTTTTTAAGGGTCGAACAGAGTAAATGGAGTAACGGGAGTAAATATTTAAGGGAGTAAATATTGTATTGCATTACTTTTCAAAGTAATTTTTATCAAATTTTTCAATTTCTCTGATTTTTCCAGGGTTTTCCATGACTGTGAATCTTGTACAATGTATCCTGTATATTCCAAAATAATGTAACAACTCCCTTACAAAAAAAAAAAAAAAGTACTGTAGTGGTGGTACTAGGGTACTGTGATGGCATCACACCATGATGATAGAAGTGGTCAAATGTAAATGGTACTCCAATGTTCTTAAAAAATAAAATCATGATTAATCTATATAAATGACATGCATATAGTTAAATAGGGTTTCTGATGTGAACGGAACAGAGATAAGCTCAAGCTTGACACATTTCACCCGTTCATTATTGTATTTGTGATTTATTGAAAGCTCGCTGTTTAACCCAAATGAAGGCACCCCGTACTGGCGGTCAGTCTAATCACTGCACGGGGGTAGAGGAGATACACGGCTGGACAGAAAATCCCTAACAGCCGTCCTGGGAGAAAAAACACACGCAAACGCCTATAACCCTGGCCTTCTTCAAACCCTGAGACTAATTCAGAGATTATAAACGCTGTAATGGTGAATGAAGCAATCAGGGTGTTTGTCAGGCTCTCTCCCCCCCTGTCTAAAGCCTGCAGGTTAGGAGTTCCAGTCGGACTATACCACACAACCCGCAGCGGCACATAAACATTTTCACTCCGGCATTATCAGACATTAAGCCGCACTGGAAGCCAACAATGATAGTGGGATGAGAGCAGATGTACTGTTTGACCCGGAACGTCACTGCGGTGTCGTTTTAATCGAGCGCATTGGTTTCATGGAGGTTTTTGAATGCGGGACAGGGGACCTTGGCTCCCCGCTCATAGATGAGCTCGGCCGGCGGGCGCGCTCAGTGAGTGTCTGCAGCAGAATGAGGAAGACACGCCACGACTCCATTTTGGGTGGGACTAAGACAACAACAAAGCACGGCGAAGACACTCAACAAAATATATCTACACCCTAATCGACCGTCCAACGGAAAACAGGCTGTGAATTTTGCGTGACACTTACTGAGAGACGATCCTGAATCCCCGCTTAAGCTTCGGGTGCGGATTTCCCGATAGTTTTGAGCATTTTTAGGAAAAGGTTGAAGTGGGTCTTCCCTCTGAATGGTAGCTGCAGAGATGGCTACCTTGCATATATTAACATAACCTACCTAGCAACAGACGCGCGGCCCCGGGCGACGATAAGCACATTGTTATATATACATATATCGATGGAGTTTTTCAGGAACGATAGGGCTAAAGTAATGTATTTGTTGTGGTGGTTAAATTACGCGTCGTTGAATTTTGATATGTATAGATTGTTTTTCATTTCGAGATAATTGGTATTTCATGCTCGTACGGCGTTTTCCTTTCAGTACCAATGAGAATTTTCCGCCATTTCTCCCAACCAATGAAAAACAGAAAAACGTGTTCAAGTCCGTCCAATGAGAAAAAAGAGAAAGTGCCAGACGTACCAATGACATTTCAAGCGCGTCACACAAGCAAGCACGTAATGGATGTGTACATTTTTTAGGCACGTATACTATGGCAAGCCGTTTTAACTTTTATTCATTTCCAGGATATGAATTCTTGATATCAACAATTCAATTGTTGATATCAACCATTACATTTTTTGATGTCAAGAATTCAATTGTTGATATCAACAATTGAATTCTTGATATCAACTACTAGAAATATCATTTTTGATATCAATAATTACATTGTTTCTAGTAAAAATGCGAATTCCTGATATCAATAATTAAATTGTCACTAGTTGAAATGTCTATTCTTGATATCAACAACTCAATTGCTACTAGTAAAAATGTTCATTTTTGATATCTGAAAATGTATTTCTGATATCGATATAATTTTAGATATCTAAAATGGCTCTTACTAGTAACAATCCCATTCATGATGTCAGAAATCAACATTGTCACTAGTGAAAATTTAATTTTTGATATAAAAAATTAACATTGTTACTAGCAATTCTATTGTTGATATCAAGAATAGAAACTTCAACTAGTAACAATTGAATTCTTGATATCAAAAATAAAGGTTTTACTAGTAATAATTGTATTTCTGATATGTGAAATTGGTATTTCAACTAGTAAGAAATCAATTCTTGATATCAACAATTGGTTTTGAATGGCAGTCTATGGTGACATTTCACTAGTGAAAATACAATTGTTGATATCAAGAATTAAATTTTTGATAAAGAATTAAATTTTTGATTTAAAAAATGTAATTGTTGATATCAACAATTGAATTCTTGATATCAAAAATGTAATTGTTGATATCAAGAATTCATATCCTGGAAATGAATAAAAGCTAAAACGGCTTGCTATACGTATACACATACATATACATACATATGTATTAGGGCTGTCAAACGATTAAAATATTTAATCGCGATTAATCGCATTATTGTCATAGTTAACTCGCGATTAATCGCAATTATTTTTATCTATTCTAAATGTCTCTTGATTTTCTTTTTGTCCCATTATTTTGTCTCATTTTAATGCTCTCAACATGGAAAAGTGGATCGGCTTGCTTTGTGCAAATGTTTTTTTATTGAAAACAACATTGACATATACTGTGTTCAATTTCACACTAATATTCTCACTTGGAGCAAATAATCTCTCAATGTAACACTGTCCATTAATAAAAGGGTGAAAGAAATACTGACGAGGTCCTGATATTGACGAGGGGGCGGAGAATTCGCATCAGCTGTGTGTGTGTGTGTGTGTGCTTGGCCATCATCAAGTGGTATTTCAAACTGGACGCGCTGCGATGATGATAGCTCAGTTCACAACGACAAAACACACAGGTCACTTTGGTCTCGTCAATGGAACCATTTGGCAACTTTTTAAAAGTAAACTTTCCATTCAGAATCTTATTGGCATCCATTTCGCCGTCTCGCGCTCGTCATCCACTCAAAGCGTAACGTTAACCAACTATTTGACCGGCTCGCAAGCCCAAACAAGTGTGTGCGGCGCGCCTGTTGTTTTGTTTCCGGTCTAGCTAGATCCGCTTGCGCTTTGGGTCGACGAAGCAACAAAACGTCCTCGCGCGGCTGAAGCCATTGAAATGAATGGGTTTCATAGCGCAGCGCCACGCATGCCGCGCCCTGTTGTAACAGCATGTGAAAAAAACTACAAAGTTTGCTAGGCCAAAAAGACCGTTAATTGCGTGATAAAAAAAATCGACGCCGTTAAAATGGGTTTGCGTTAACGCCGTTAATAACGCGTTTAATTGACACCCCTAATATGTATACATATATATGTCTGTGTGTTTTCTATAATCTCTAAAGGTGATGATACACATTGCAACTTTTTTGAGCAATGTTGCTTGGGCACTTTCCCGTTTAATTTCTATCTGGATACTTTAGATCGGCCGTGGACCCTGTCTCTCACCCACAGTCTGGTCTCACCCCGTTGACGGCAACATTGCTCAAAAAAGACACCTTTAGAGTTCATTTGAACATTTAAAATGCAGTTTTTGTGTGTTAAAAACGGAAATCGGTCTACTTTCATCAGATATAATAAGAACATTTCTTATTTACTGTGGTACACAACGCAGAATAAAGACAACACAATGACACATCCATGGAAGTAGTGAATTTATTGATGTTTCCCACCTGTAACCAAGAAGCCATTTTCCACTGGATTCAATCATATTTTACTTCTAATATATGAACTTTGAATTATTTTCCCCTCACCCCTACGACCATTTCCACAATCAAGCAGGCAATGACAAGGTCCAAGATTGGAACCATTTAGGTGCATAGTGAAAGTCACATACAGAAATACTGTCACAGGAAGAGGGAAAAGAATAGAAAACAAAAAGAAGATGAACTAAAAAATATATCATAACATCTCATATAAGAACAATGCACACCACAGGATGTCCTTGATAAAAGCCATGATTGCAACATCAACTATACAGGCATACAAAGACATTGCTAAGAAGGGGGGAAGAGAGAGAAAAAAAATTGATAAAATTTTTTCCTTGCCTTTCATATTAGTGGACATGCAAAACATTTCTTTCGCCTGCCTTGGCCTCCAGCTGGGTAACTTTAGTGCATTTTTGCGCTTTATCGTGGTTTATGTCCTTGTGGGTCTAATGCTATAAACAATACATATCATATTACAATTACAGACGACTCCGGTAACGGATCTACGCTCTTTGATTTAAGCAATGTGTGCAAAGTATCGCCACATGATAAACCTCCCCATGGCAGTTCTCATTTGGCAGCTATGAAATGAAAATGCAGTATAATTGTGATTAACATGAGCTGAATGCAACATTTTATCTGGCCAGATTTACTCTATAAAAGGGGAGTGTTGGAGTGTGTGGATGTAACGGCAGGACATTCGACTATTCTTCTAGTAGAATTCGAGTAAAGAGACATTTTAGTGTGATAAGGGAGACTGGAGGCCCCGAACCTTGTGGCCCTCTGTGCTTCAAACCAATGAGCAATGACCATCTGCAGGGGCCGCACTGTTTAATGGTCCAAGTATATGACACCATAACCAAGAGATAAAAACAAAAGACATGGTAATGTTATTGAAATCGGGCACCTCTACATTCACAATCAGCCAAAATATCTGGCAGGCTGTCACGCCATTCTGTTTGAACCATTCATCGTATCTTACACAGGTGATGGTATCAGATGTTTGGACCGCGATATCAGTCCTTTAATCTCAAAGTTTAAACCTGTAACCCAGCCAAGATTTAAGCTCTGGGGGAAAAAAATATGAATAAATTTACCATCTACTTTTTTTTTTCTGTTTATGTATATCATGTGTTTTTAATAATTACAAAGTAAATGATTTAATGATTTTCTTCTCATATTTTCTGATTCACTATACATTTAAGTTGTTACAAATAACCTTCATATACAAGCAATCTATTTAAAAGAAGTATATCCGGCGGCCAGCGATGGTGTAGACAAACTGCTGTGTCTTTATATTGATTGTTTCAGCTTTGCTGTACCACTATAGGCTAGATCTTTATAAAATTAACATTTAAAAACAACATTATAATACTCTCCAATTTTATTTACGGAAAATCAATTCCAAGCTAAATTTGCAGAATCACGTTCTCCTGATTTAAAACCACTGATAAATTGCCTTTGAAAGAAAAAAACAAAGTTACAAGAGCATAAAATTGCGCTCCATGGTACAACAGTAGCAGTATTAGAAGTAGTAGTATTAATAAACCGTTGTTTTCTTTAAATGAACCAGAATATGCATTTCAAATGCATGAAATGATTTGAGAGCAGTTTTATATTGGTCAGTAGTATGTTCACCCCTCTCTAGCTCCACAGCCCCCATAATGGCTAAATCTGCATCTGCTCCAGATATTTGTAGGTGGGGTTTTCATAGCCATGGTTCTGCATCTTGCTCAGGTGACGTTCTTCTGGAGATAGCATAGGGTCAACCTGAAACACAAGAGGAAGATTGAACATGTCACTACATCCATAAAAAATATAGACCATGAAATATACACTACCGTTCAAATGTTTTAGAAAAAATACAGTAAAAACTAATATTGTGAAATTATTATTACAATTTAAAATAACGGTTTTCTGTTTGAATGCATTTCAAAATGTCATTTATTCCTGTGATGTCAAAGCTGAATTAGCATCATTACTCCAGTCTTCAGTGTCACATGAGCTGATTTTGTGATCATGAAACATTTCTTCTTATTATCAATGTTGTAAACAGTTGTGCTGCTTAAAGTTGCAGTAAGCGATTTCTAAGGGTCTGTTTACACCTGCTCATATCATGCATTTTGACTGGATCGGATAGCTATGTAATTTGTTAAAACGGTTCCATTTACACTTGCCCACAAATGTGTCTCCGCAAAACGGATATAAATCCGATCTTCAGTTCCCGCGCTATATGCATATTTAACGGAGTTCACGTCAGCGAAAGCAACATATATGAGCTGCATTTTATCATCAGCTAATTTCAAGATCAAAGACAGCGGCATCAGCACCGCTAAGATCATTTAGTCTCAATACTTTTAATGAAGATGATTGTGTGTTGAGCGTCTGCGACTGTTTCATTTTACACGTTGGCTTGATGAAGATTGAAAATTGTAACATTTTGGGAGTGGTACAATTTACATATGTGGTTTCAACAACCAGATGCATTTAGACTTGTCCAGTTTTGTGTGGAATGCATCTCAGACCACCTCCTGAAGGGGTTTGAGCGATCGGGTTTAAATCCGTTTTGAAAGCGTTTCGGAGGGCATTTACACCTGGCCTTTTCACGATCGGATAGCTATCCAATCAGAGAAAACGCATGAAGTGACCAGGTGTAAACAGGCCCTAAGAAATACTGTTGAGATTTAAAATCGACACCCAAAGAAACACACCCCTGACCCTCCCTTCATTGCTCCGCCCCCAAAATATTGAACACGCTATGCAACACAGGCATTGACTAACAGCGGGCGTATCAGACAGCTTGTGCAAGCATGGATGAATCAGCTGTGATTCAACAGCATATCTTGGCTCTGTGAAACAGCAAAAAAAAAAAAAAAAACAATCGGTTACTGAAACCAGGCAGAGAAAGTAACCTCTGCGTCCATTTTCAGGCCTTCCCGCTCTCTAATCTTTCTCAAGCGCTGGAAAGCTTTTCCGATATTAACGCGAGTCCCTTCTTCTTCCAATTAAATTCCTCCGACCTTTTCCTCTTTGGTAATATCTCAGCTATCTCGCTCTCTACAGTCTTTCTACAAAAGTCCCGCTTGTTCACTCTCTCCCCTCCCTCATCATCTAGTGGACACGTCCTCCCTATTTATTTACACCTGTATGAATGAACGCAATATTTTTTCAGCACACACAGAACAGACATCTAAGCAAATATCCACAAAATTGTTTGTTTAATAGTTGATATAAATTTTCAATAGCGTTTCTCAGAAATCCCTGCACCTTTGATATTTTTTACTTTAATGACTAGAAAGTTCAAAAGAACAGCATTGATTTGAAACAGAAATCTTTTGAAACAGTATAAATGTCTTTACTGTCACTTTTGCTCAATTTAATGCATCCTTGCTGAATATTGATTTTTCTTCTATATTGACCCCAAACCTTTCAATGGGAGTGTCTATTCATTAAAATTTGTATATAATGTATGTCTATAAAAGATGAAATAACTAAATGTTCTTTGAACCTGCTTGTCCTTGAGTGCTTTGAGTGAGAGCATTATCTTTCACCGGGATCGAGAGAATATCTCTAGCCTTTTTGTAGTGAATCCTCAAGGTTGCATTGAAAACAACAAGAGTGATGGAGCGTCGTGTGTGACCGTTAGCTCACCTCCACAATGCCGTGACTGATGGTGCCGTACTGCCTCTTCCTCAGCAGCACCAGACTGATCACAATCACCGTCGCTATGGCCACCGCAATCACCAGCAGGCCAATCAGAGCGCTGCTTCCGAAGCTGAAGTCATCCACCAGGGGGCGGAACGTCTCCTTCTCCGATCCACGACTGAACTGCGAGGGAAAAATAAACAACAGCGTATTTACACTCCCAAAGCACAAAGAGCTACGACAAACATGGCTAAAGACCTTTCAATGCTGCGACGAGTGCTGCTGAAGCAGGGGACTCGTACTGTAACTTGTGTATAGTAATACAGTAACAACAATACAGCTGCCATGCAAAATAAATCAAGCCTGTGTGATTGTTGTTTTCATTCTGAATTTGTTGCATTTTCTATCACAAAACAGCCATCTTAAAGCATCAGTTCCCCCCAAAATGAAAATTCATCATTCACTCACCCTCATGTCATCCCAAACCTGTAGGACTTTCTTTCTTCTGCTGAACACAGAGATGTTTTGAAACATGTTCATGCTGCAATTTTCCAACATTCTCTCTGTGTGTTCCACCAAAGAGAGTCATACAGGTTTGAAAACGACATGAGGGTGAGTGAATGATGACAGAAGTTTCATTTTTCATTGAACTATCCCTTTAACCCAAAATGACAAATTTCAAAGGTCTCTAAATTATCAGCATGATCAAAACTTCACTGAAAAACCTGTTTAAACATGAGTATCAAATATGATACATCAGGCTTGCGAGGAACACTTATTTGTTCATCTCTCGGTCATTTTTGTATTGCATTGTATTGTATTGTATTTTTTGCTCCCCAGCCAACATTAAACATCATCTTACTAAAACATTATCGGGAGATAGTAACAACTGATATGTATATGAATTGTATGTAAATAGTCTGTTATACAATTATAAAGATCTCAATTTACATTACAAGCTATTAAAATTTCATCTTTCTTTTTGGTCATATAAATATCAGAAACTGCAAATTACATTTTTGCTCAGTTTGGGGTTATAGTCCTTCTCGAGTATGAGCTTCATATTCTCACTATATAATACTATAGGAGACATAAAAGCCTGATGTGTCAAATACAATACTCAATAAAAATGCATGTGCAAACTGTGTGTTGAATAAATTCCATTTAAAAAAAGAAAACAACTAATTTCATGTCACATTTTCAAGATCGAAATTGAGCTTATGGCATGAATGAATGTGTTGGTAGTATTGATCTGCTCCACAAAGTGAAAAACTGAATGTGCACAGACAGCCAATGACAGCCGTGACTGTTTAGTGCTCAATTCCATTTGTGTGAGAACCTAATGATGGCGAATGACGCGTATCCACCGGACATGCTCATGCGTCTCGCATTAAAAACATGCACACGTGCTGTGGAGGATTGTGACAAACGATGTAAAACTGTCATTTGCTCACAGGTCGAAGTGAGGCAGCCTACTGTAATCCCTCACCAACCCATATGAGACTGCAGCGTTTGACAGTACCATGTATTGGGCACAGGAGGGCGCTGTACTTACCAGAGGATCAACACCCTTCAAAATCACTTCTTTAACATCCAGAGTCTCATCAATCACCTGTCAACACAGACAGGGTAGTCTCAGTTACTTTCTTGTGAACTGAAGATTGAGTCAGTGTGTGAGATGTGCAGTGTCTGTTAGATTACTGAAAATTGAGGGGGACCAAATGTTAAAGTTCAAAAATTGGTCATTGAAAAATGCTAATTGAGCGACACCTATCCTGTATATTAAAGTGGCGTGTCCCCTCAATGTCTGTCATGGTTTTGGTGCTGTTTACAGCAATAGATGGGTATTAAATACTGTGAGCAAATCCAAAATAATTCATGAGCTTTGATACAGTGACTATGCCCTTGTTTGAATGGCCGGTTGCAGTTAATTAAGGAAAAACAAGCATTTTCATCTTGGTATTGTGCTATCAAACACTAAAACACCTACACGTGTATGGAAAAACAGTAAATAAAGGGCTAATCAGAGCATATTTAAAGAGATAGTCACCCAAAATGTACATAATTCTGTGAAACATAAAAAAATATATTTTGAAGAATGTTGGTAACCGAGCAGTTTTGGTTCCCATCGGCTTCCATTCTATTTTGTGTTCATACAAAGGAAGTCATTGGGAACTGAAACTGTTTGGTTACCAACATTCTTCAAGATGTGATAAGACATGATGAGAGAATTGTAATTGTTGGGTGGACTATGCCTTTTATGTAGCTAAGATTCTCATACACCTCTCATAGCACCACTGTGTGATTTCACAAAGACAAACATGCAGAAATATTGTACAAACAAAACAAGGCGAACATATGAGTCACATTCTTCAGAGAGATCATGCATTGCAAGTCTCCAGCTCAGCCCTTCGCAACCACACGGGCTCTTGTGTGAGCTGCGAACAGAGGAGACTGGAATGTGACTGGGAAATACGTGAATGCGGCATGCAATGAATGCTATGAATGAGATAAAAATGAAATAGACCAGACTTCTGGAAAGAGATAGCGCAGAGCAGTGATTGCAAGGCAGCAAGTGAAGTGCTAAAGTTTAAGGTAAGATTAGATGTCAGGCATTGGTTCAGTGGAGGCTATATATATTTTTAAAATAGACCCCAATTACAATTCAGTTTGCAAATAAATGCAAGAAAGGAGTCCAATCGGAATTCAACATGCAAACCATATGATGACAACCATTGAATGGCTAACATTTAAGTAAATTAAATATTTTTAAATTTTGTGATTAAAATATAAAAATACAACAACAACAAAAAAAATAGAGGACTGACATTAGTAAGTTTTCAAAGGGTCAGCAGAAAATTTCAGAGAATGTCAAAATTCACTGGATTTGACATTATTACCATCTCAGTTTACTTTCTGTAAAAAGGTAAGAAATCACGAGACTATTCATGATTATTTTATTTTTTGGTAGCCATTGTTTTTAAAAGTACAAAGGTACTGTCTTGTAAAGCTGTTTTTTTATAATAAATAAACCATATTTATTATAAAAAAAGGAGGCTAGAAATGTGTTTTAAATGTAAAAAATTAAAATTTAAATCTAACATTAATAATGGGTAAAACAAAAGATAATCTGTCAACATGATACAGAGAAAATAGTTTCTAGAATTTTATTTAGTTTTTTAGTAAAATGACAATATAATAAAATCCATTTATTTAATTCTGCTAACAACGTTGTCTTCATAATATAACTTTTTTTTTTACAACGTATAAATGCCTTTATATTTTAAAAGGGGGTGATCATCATATTTGGGGGTCCTTGGCATAAAAACATTTGAAAATTCCAAAACAATGTGGAGAAAGAAAACAAAAGCTATGTGAATCCAGTGCTGCCTTGCAAGCGCTGTAAAATAAATTCACATCGCACAGTTATTACTATGAGACCATAGTTATACACTATAAATAATTAGACTTGCAGAGCAAACTGTCTGTATTATTTAGCCGTTCATCTAGGTGTATCATGAAGGCATTTCTATATTTTACCATTAGCACTTAAACTGAATGTTTATAATAGTGCTAAATTGTTATGTCTTTGTTAGTTTATGTAATGACATGAGAGTTGGCACAGTAACATAACAGGGCAGTAAAGCGCGCGTGTGTGTGTGTGTGTGTGTGGTGCTCGAGGCAGGCTGGTGGTCTCACCACATTTTCGTTGATCTTGCTCTTGCTGTTGATGACTTTTTCCTCTGCTCCAATCAGACCATCCAGACTGTTCATGCCAGAGCCTGCAGAGGGAACAGCCAACCAGAGTCAGGAAGACCAGTTGGAAACTTGCATTTCTGCATTAAATCAAACTAAAATGTTTACAAACATCTCTGTGATCAACAGCAGCTGCCATTAAGACCATAACTTAAATTTTTAGCCGATTCATGGCCAGAAACCTGCTGCCTTGCCAATTTGTTTTCCAGCGCAGTCAGTCAGGGGGCGGCACACCAACACACTCATTCATTAGTCATGCACTTAATACAGTGTATGATGTAGAAGCTCCCACTGAACCCAGAGTCCTCCTGGATCAGCCCAGACAAGCTCAGTGTAAACATTCAGCTCACAGTAAGAGGTGTGATCTACTGTGGTCAAAAGGTCTCTTCCTGGAAGAATTAGTGCCTTGAGACCTCCTGTGAGCACTTGTTTCCAGTAACAGCTCTATAAATGGACAGAATCACCCTTCATATTAAACAATTAAAGTCAACATGAACCTGCGTTCATAACCTATTTTACTACCACAATGTGACATTTCTGAATGGAACAACAGACAGGATGGTCAAAAGTGGTCGTTCAATACCAGAACCAGGCCATTTAAACTTCTACCTGCTGGGAACTGACATGGCTAATGGTCAAGTTCACTGTCAAGAGAATACTGATGTTTTCAAAAAGTTAACACTTCTTTTCAATATTAAAAGTTAACAATATTCTTTTAAACTATATTATTTTCGTAATGACCCTTTTAAAAAGCATGCTCAAGCGTACTTCTCTTTTATAATGGACATATGATTAGATATATATCAATTTAAAACATTAAACAGCGTAAATAGCATTTTCTCTGTTGTAACACAATAGTGGAAAACATTCTAAGTCAATGCTGGAAGCTTCTAAATACACCTGGCTAAAATGAGTCCTGGTTGCATAATACCACGTCGGAGAAATCTCATTGGTTAAGAGGAGAACAATACCTTTCGCCCACACTCATTGTTTGACTGTCAAAGCAGCAGGTCACCAGCACTAAAAGATTAACTATGTTCAGCGGCAGTCACAAGGTCTGGAGAGAAGCGCTTGCAGCCTTACCATGCACGACTGAACCACAAAATACATATACACACACACCACTGGCAAAACTTAACACATGGAGGTGAATGTGTGTAACTAAGACAATTAGACTTCACAAGTGAAATGAGACAACAAAAACAAAAAGACCAATCAGAGATGGACATTTTCAGAAAGAAAATGTGGGTAGTGCTTGCCTGTGCTTACTCACCACCACGATCCTAGTGTGTTGTGGGTGGTTGTCAGGTGTTGCTAAACAGTTTCTAAGGCATTCTGGGTGTTTTTTTAGCTAGCTCCTGGGGCCAAGTGATTGCTAGCTAGCTCATGTAAAAGAGCCCATCCTCAGGTCCGTCTGCTAGCTACAATGTTATGTAATTTAAATCATCCATCAGACGAAAACTGTCCGATCACCATTTCAAAAGTAAGAGCACACCACTCTACAACAAGCTGCATGATTTTAAGTATCATTAATGTCTTTAGTACAAACGACATGGTACAATTTATGCTCTAAAGCTTAATATTCATGGTTAGGGTGTTGTTTCAATTCCTAACCCCAAGTATAAGCAATAGTAATAGTGCATTGCAAGCTTTGTAAGCATCCCTAATAATCTAAGAGTAGCTTAAACGTGCATTCATATGAGGTGGGACCACAAGGTTAAATGGTAAACAGGTTTATGCTCCAATTGTACAATCTGGGAGCAAAAGCTAGCTATGGGTCAGTTGAATAAGTGGCCCTGCAACGGAATTACTAAATTAACGAGCTCCTGTCATTAAAAGCGCAAGATAACAGGAGAGTGACGAGAGGATGCCCAATAAGTAGCAAATGAGTCCTAAGGATCTGTCCACAGAGAGCTGGGTCTGAATCAGGTTATTTGTATTCCTGACACAGGCAGGTAGTGAGGCAGCCATAACTGCTTTAGCACCACACAGCACATTTACAGTGGACTCGTTCTCAGATCCAAATAGCTAATTAGCTTAACAATCTGCTTGGACTTTTCATTAGGCAAAGCTCTTCCGGCCAGACATTGAGAGATGGGATGTTTGGTCTCTCCATCTGAGGGAGTGACTGAGAGAGGAAATTAAGAACAAGATGGCTAACAGGGCTGAAGGGACAGACAGAGCAAAACCATGGGGTGGAAATACAGTAAAAAAAAACAAAAAAAACAATATATATATATATATATATATATATGAGGATAGATGGGAGGATGATTCAAGATGTATGAAAGTAGGGCTGGGTAAAAATTCGGATTAATTTTCATTTGAACAATACTATATAGATTTGTAAACCTCAAAATGACAGAATTATCCTTAATTAATAATATAATTTGTATTATGTTTATAAATAATAATAATAATAATAATAACAATAATAGTGGCAATTCTTTTTATAAAATAATAATAAAAAGTATATATATATAAATATATTTACTTTAAAAAAAAAAAATATTAATCCAGGACATGGTCACAGAACCCCGCACTTTATGTGTGAGAATCAGTTTTATTTTTTACTTATTTTTAAATTTAGCATGGAGTTTTAAAAAGTAATAATAGTTTTTAATATGCTCCTTAATCATAACATGGAGTCACAATGCACGTAATGTACTACAGCAGTCATGAAAAATGTGTCAAAAATGTGTAAAAACAGGCATGACATTTCCAAACTGATCCAATATCAGATATGATATGAGACTCAATAAATATGATATGACTCAAAAAATATGACTCAATACCCAGCCCTATATGCAAATAATAATAATAATAATAATAATAATAAAAAAGGGCAAACACAACATTTAGGAGGCTGAAGAGGGGGGGAAAGAGAAACAGAGAAAAGCAGCAGAAACCCACCTTTCTTGAAGGCACGAGGCGGTTCAGAGAGATCGCCTAGGCATTGCATACAAGCAAAAGACAAAACAAGAAAAGATTGAAATAGAAAAAGAGAAAGAAAAAAAACAGGTGAGTAAAAGAGCGTTAAGTCAGGGTTATCAAGCTGTGTCTGCGGACGGAGAGGAAAATCCCGCAGGGACAGAATGAAAAAGAAAAAGAAATCAAAGAACAGGTGAAAGAAAGAACCAGGATGTGTTTCTGGACAGGCCTGTCATAATGAAAGCCCTTCTGGGCTCTAATGTGCTTATTATATTGCTCTTTTTGTACATTTCACCTTAATTTCACCCATTTTGCCCTTTTCTTAAAGGCTTGGCAGGGCAGTGAAAGAGCAGGACTGGGCGCTGAAAGAGAGAGATTTTCAAAGCACTTGGCTGCAGTGACGCCAGAGCCTCAGGCTTTATGATTTTAGCTGAACTTCAAATGTCGTTGTGTTTAAGGCGATGCCAGTGGGGATTCAGGCAAGCTTAGATAAGCAGAAACCTACAGCCCGAGTGCAATATTTGGACTTCGGGGTTTCATTCAGCATTTAGAAAACATTAACACGAATAGGCCTCATGCTGCCAGAGAGCTTCCCCTGACTGGCTTTGAGAGAGAAGCTACAAGCAAAGCTTTAGTACTGACTCAAAACAGACACTTTAAACAAGAGCCAGCCAGAGAAAAAGCCGTATCAGTAATGTGTGAAGAAGGTACTGTTGGCTGAGCTTTTCCTGGAAAATTTCCAGGGCAACATTTCACCCCAAAATAAAGATAAATGTTATTGTGAATGAAGAAAAATATATTTTTTAGAACCATTGAGATGTTTTGAATTGAAAATTATTACTTTTTTTTTAATTTCCAGGTTACATTTCCTGGAATAATTTTCAATTCAAAACATCTCAATGGTTCTAAAAAATATATTTGTCTTCATTCACAATAACATTTATTTTTATTTTGGGGTGGAAATTTTCCAGGTCACAATTGAAAATTGTTACTTTTTTATTTTGGGGTGATGCATGACCCTAACAGATTTTTTTTCCTTATATGCAATATGTTTGATTCATAACAGTATGAACGGCACAAACCATGTGAAATCTGATCTTTTCGATTCAGATTGGGCCACCTTTATATGTGATCCAAAATTAGATACAGGTCTGATGTTATAATGGTCAAATGAAACATTTGCATTTATTTTTGTTTCACTTAGCTAATAGCCTATATTTATATCTATATTTAGCCAACCATTTAGCCAACTAAGCTAGCATATCCTCGGGTTACTACAGGAAATCAAATTTTAATCGAATGCTCTCAGCTTTAGATATGGTTATAACAGTATAGTATCACAAATATGATATTTAATAGAGAGTAGAAATATGATATTCAATATTAGTTTTAGTGTTAATTTCATCTTCATTTTAAGTGCTATAACTGAATGATATGGGGTTCAACCCTGCTGAAAACAACCTTAACTGGCTTGCTGGTCTCCCAGTTTGGTTCGGCACTTTTTTCAGATGTTCAAGCTGAAGCTGAATTCCAGTTAAAGACCAACTTGGACAGGCTGGGAAACCAGCTTAACCGGCTAATACCTATGGAAACTTGTTTCCGCCATGGAATAAAAAAATATATAATTGCAACCTTTCTCACAATTCTGTGAGATATAAAGTCAGAATTGTGAGGGGGAAAAAGTCTGATTGAGAGTTTATTTCTCGCAATTCTTACTTTTTTCAATTAATTGTAAGACACAAACTCGCAATTGTGAGTTAATTCCAAATAGTGAGATAAAAATACACAATTAAAAAAAAAAAGGTATGAGATAAAAAGTCGCAATTACCTTGTTTATTTATTTTTTTGTTCCATGGGATAAACAAGGTTTAATTAAAACCAGCATACCGACTGGGTTTAGCCGCTTTTGTCCTACAGGGAAGTGGGTAGTAGCGGCATGACACTGAAGCAAAACCTGCCTCGGCAACAGTGCCACATGGACTACTTGCACTGAGCTTCATGACGCACTTCCGTTTTGAAATAGTACAACTCATTTATTTCCGGTTATGTATGTTTTCAATGTGCTGTAGTCATCGAGTTGACTAAACGCCACTTAAACGAGTGTCTGCAAGAATACTTAAAAATCTGGACATTTTTTAGAGACAGGAGAAGAGATGATATAATGAGTGTGTAAAGAGTTTTCTAAACCCAACGGAACATGAAGTTTTAATCCAACCCAAGCCATTCTGAGAAAGCAGTGGCTGGTAAACATCCGTGATTTTCACCACAGGATGTCAGTGCTCGTCTTAACTAGTGACCGCGATGCTGAAGTGTATGAGACCTGATGAATATGAACCCTTATTTATTTGTATTAAATATTTGAATCACGTGTGTGTAATTTTTCATAGTCAATCATTTCACTGTATGTAATTGACATGTTTATGCAAAACTTCTTAATTAATATTCAAAGTAGTAGCATTGTTAACACTTTACTGTTTAAGATTAATTAAATATTCAACACGTTAAATTTACCGCAAATTTATTCATTCGACTATTTTACAAGACTGGAATAAGAGCACCAAAGCACACAAACAATCCTTTTTATCAGTCAAATTAATTTAAAATGTAAATGCAATCTCAACAGAAATATGACCAGGAAGAGAAAATAAGAAATAAATTGCCAGCCATAAAACGCAGTATTAATCTGCATTCTCATGCATGTAGGGGCGCTGAATGGTGTTACTGGAAACTCCCGAGTTATAATAGGTAGAACGTGGAAGTAGTTGTGCAAGTAGTCCATTGAGAGACCATTGAGAACATAGTGAGCCTCAAAGATTTGTCAGTGTAAATTTAGACAAGAAAACTCACCCTCGGGTTCAGCGGGTGAGCCCAGAGAGTTGACCTGGAAGGGGCGGAAGGGCTTTCCTTCAAAGGCAGGAACCTCCACGCTCTCCTCAGAGGATACAGTGACATCAGGCTGAGACTCAGAGATGGAGGACAGGAACTGGTCCATATCTGCCTTTTGATCCTGTAGAAGTTCATCTTAATTGGTAGATACAGAGAGGAGCATGGTGAAAAACAGCAAATTACAGGAGGGAAGAGATGGACGAATGAATCTCAAAACCATGAAGCAGTCATAAACGCGATCAATTATCCATTACAAGGTTTCGTACTGTGCCATTTCCAGGCATCGGTAAAGATAAAAAAATGACCCTTTCTAATACTTCTCTAAACTTGCAAAAACATTCTCCAGAGTCTGGCTTAAAAACTACACATCTTCACATACTAGTGGCAATCTGGAGGAGTCTTGACCCAGTTCTGTCAAACCCCACATACTAGTCTTATCTCTTCTACACAATGCCACTGCTCCTCTCGTCAAATGAATGAAAAAGAAAAAAATATGTTAAGTGCAGAGTCTCTGGGAAAAGCTTCCAACTGAAACAAACAACACGGCACAACAAACGCTTCAGAACACTCTAATTTACTTTGATTGCGGTGAGATGTGCTCAAGCTGAGCAATAAAAAGAGTTGCCAAATTACACGTGTGCGCGTGTGTGTGTGTGTGTGTGTGTGTGTGTGTGTGTGTGTGTGTGTGTGTGCGCGTATGAGAGCTAATTACTGAAGCCAAGCTTTTCATACAGGTGTAATTATCTTGGCATCTGAGATGCAGAGAGATTCTGCAGTTTTTTAGGGGACTAAAAGCTCACATCAGGACAAAAGAACACATAAAATAGACCCAAAACCTGTGTACACCTTTATCCATGTTAAATCATGGGCGCTTTAGAGTGTTGCGTTTCTTGGTTGTTGTGAAAGCCGTTTTCTGAGCTCATGTCCACACTAGAGAACCACATAAAGCGAGATGGCTTAAAAAAAGGGAGGTCTGGGTTTGGGTTCACATGAACTCCAGTACATTCAAATGTTATTCAGATATCTTGCAGGAATGGATGGTTATTGATTATGTCAAATCTGTCTGTTTCAGAAACATGCACTTATTGCTGCTTGTCGCCACAGAAACAGAACAGAACAAATCTCTATTTTCTCCATAAGGACACTGATTTTTACCAAGAATGTACAAACCTTTTTAGTGATAATGTCATTGTCAAGAAAGACCTACCATGAGCTCCAAGATAGTTAAATGATATCTGCTTCTGTTGAAGCCACAAGTTGAGATTGTGAGTTTAATCTTTAAATGTAAAAACTTTATTTTTAATAAAACATTTTATGAAACGTATGCACAAATGACATGCATTTAGACTAGAGACTGTTTAATTTCATGCTGACTTTAACAGTTAAAATACCAGTGAAGGACTACACTTCCCATAATCCTGGAAAGAGATCTACCAATCAGAGAAGCCGTTGTGACTATGGAAAAGAAAACTGAGGGTTCAGCAGCAACCAGACATTCCCATAAAGCAATTAATTACATATTAATCTAAACCCCGCGCCCAGCAGCAGGTTGGGGATGTTTGCTAACAGTATATCCCTGAAAAGGCAATTTCGAACTTTTTACCCCAAGCGAAGAATAAAAAAAGGACTTTGTTGTGAGTATATTGGGGCCTTGATGTAATAGATTATCCTTAAACTCAAGTATTTTGCAATAATCTTCAGATCTTATACCCGAATAGTGTTATAATGTACTGTAGTTTCTGATTACCTCATAAAAGATAGATAGACAATTTACTTAGTCTTTTTTCCAATTTACACATACTTCTTTTGTTTAAAATCAAAGTTTGCAATGTTGTGATTCATCTCAGAGTCGCACTGGAGTATTGTGAGCAAACATTTCACAATCTTGATTCCTTGCAGTAGATCTGTGGCAGACAGAAGCAGTGTATACTCAGTGTTCACTGTCAGTAGTAAAACCAAGTGGACAAAAACAAGAGTAAAACATTAAAGCTGACACCTTCTTCTGAGTTGTTACCTAGCAACAGAAGAAATTACCTGAAGAAATTACCCTAGTACTTACTCTTACTCTTAAGTTCATGATGCAAATAAAATAATGTGACAAAAGGAAGTGAAATCAAAGTTGTAGTTAAATGATCAAGTGTTAAAGAAGCAAATGATTTGAACTGGAAAAGGTGTTTCTCTGTTAACTGTCTTGTATAATCAAAAACAATAAACATATTGTTAAAAAAAAAAGAAGCAAATGATTTAAATATTGTAAGATAACAAATTGGCGTTTTAATTAACTCCACCTACAAATACCCTGAAAATTCACATTTTTAACAAATTTCTATCATGAAGAGCATCTCTTTTTCTTCTCTCCAACAAGAACCATCACACACCAAGTGAAAAAAAACCTATACCAAAATGCATTTAAAATTAATTTATTTCATACTAAGTATACTACAAATCATATCAGTTAACATATTTACTGACATATCCCTTGAGACTTACTGACATAAATATTATGATTAAACTTTATTTAGAGTACTTCTTTATTGCACAATGCACACTTCATAATATATAGCCTAAGTGTGTTTAAATATCACTATTAGTAAGGATACTATGATCTCTGTATAATATCTTTAAATGCAAGAAATTTAAAGTGTACCTAAAGTATACTTGCAATAGTTCCACTTTAGTACAATCCAATATACTTAAGTATATCTTTAGTTGGACCTCAGCACATTTTCTGGATAACTAAAGTGCATTAAGTACAAAATTTGTTGTTTCAATTTAACAGACTTTAAGTACACCAATTTAGTATACCAAAAGTACAATTGCAGGGTATTTATATTAAGTACAGTACATAAATATGTAGATGTATTTGTAGTATACTTAGCATAAAATGAATGTATTTCAAATACATATTCCTTTTCTTGTGTGTGTTTGTAAGAAGTCCATTTCCAGCGGTTTCAAAGCCACCACCCAGATCCAGATGTCCACACTTACCAATCTCATCCTGGATCTCCTCTGCGACGTATGGCACCTTGTAGAGCAGAGACAGGCTCTGGTTCATCCTCTCCTCAATCACCCGCAGGTGGGTCATCACCTAGGAAACACAGACACACACTTCTAAAACAGCGGTCGATTTACACGATATTTAGAAAAAGACTCCATATTCCACAAGATGGAACAGGTCTGTGGTTGTGTTAAAGGGCATGTAGCGTTGGATGGAAGTAAATCAGAAAAACAAAAGCTTTCTGGCGATCTTAATGCGGAAATGGTGAGGAGAAGAAACTGTGTGCAGTAAAATGTCTGTGTATGAGCAACCACGCCTGTTTTTTTGTTGTCACTAAATTTTTGTGCAATGCTCAAAAACCAGCAACAGATGGCAATGAAGGGCTTGTGTATATATATATATACATACATACACTCACCTAAAGGATTATTAGGAACACCATACTAATACTGTGTTTGACCCCCTTTCGCCTTCAGAACTACCTTAATTCTACGTGGCATTGATTCAACAATGTGCTGAAAGCATTCTTTAGAAATGTTGGCCCATATTGATAGGATAGCATCTTGCAGTTGATGGAGATTTGTGGGATGCACATCCAGGGCACGAAGCTCCCGTTCCACCACATCCCAAAGATGCTCTATTGGGTTGAGATCTGGTGACTGTGGGGGCCATTTTAGTACAGTGAACTCATTGTCATGTTCAAGAAACCAATTTGAAATGATTCGAGCTTTGTGACATGGTGCATTATCCTGCTGGAAGTAGCCATCAGAAGATGGGTACATGGTGGCCATAAAGGGACGGACATGGTCAGAAACAATGCTCAGGTAGGCCGTGGCATTTAAACGATGCGCAATTGGCACTAAGGGGCCTAAAGTGTGCCAAGAAAACATCCCCCACACCATTACACCACCACCACCAGCCTGCACAGTGGTAACAAGGCATGATGGATCCATGTTCTCATTCTGTTTACGCCAAATTCTGACTCTACCATCTGAATGTCTCAACAGAAATCGAGACTCATCAGACCAGGCAACATTATTTCAGTCTTCAACTGTCCAATTTTGGTGAGCTCTTGCTAATTGTAGCCTCTTTTTCCTATTTGTAGTGGAGATGAGTGGTACCCGGTGGGGTCTTCCGCTGTTGTAGCCCATCCGCCTCAAGGTTGTGCGTGTTGTGGCTTCACAAATGCTTTGCTGCATACCTCGGTTGTAACGAGTGGTTATTTCAGTCAAAGTTGCTCTTCTATCAGCTTGAATCAGTCGGCCCATTCTCCTCTGACCTCTAGCATCAACAAGACATTTTCGCCCACAGGACTGCCGCATACTGGATGTTTTTCCCTTTTCACACCATTCTTTGTAAACCCTAGAAATGGTTGTGCGTGAAAATCCCAGTAACTGAGCAGATTGTGAAATACTCAGACCGGCCCGTCTGGCACCAACAACCATGCCACGCTCAAAATTGCTTAAATCACCTTTCTTTCCCATTCTGACATTCAGTTTGGAGTTCAGGAGATTGTCTTGACCAGGACCACACCCCTAAATGCATTGAAGCAACTGCCATGTGATTGGTCAATTAGATAATTGCATTGAGAAATTGAACAGGTGTTCCTAATAATCCTTTAGGTGAGTGTGTATGTGTGTATATATATATATATATATATATACACACACACATTATAAACAGACACACATACATACATGCATACACACACACACACGCACGCGTATATCGCTCTAAAATGTCCTCGTAGACCCTCTAGGCGCCCGTCTGGACCTCAGAAAGTTCCTGCATACTGTATTTAGTTGTCACACTGTTGGTTAGGAAGTAAGGAGGTTTATGTTGGTCTGCCAGTCAAACCTGGACTTCAACTCATTTGAGAGGAGTTGCCAAAATAGACTATACTGCCATTTCTCAAACACACCGTTCTATAAAATCACAGCCCCACAAGTCACCGTTGTGACTGCTATTTTTTGCTCGAACGCTAAGTGCGTTTATAATACCTATATGAGACTTGACACTTGATAAAGGGATACTTCACCCAAAAATGTTGTCATTATTATATATTTCATTTACTTATTATATTTACTTATCCTCATGTCATTCCAAACCTGTGTGTCTGTGGAGCACAAACGCGGATATAAACATTTATACTGCACTGTTTCATACAATGAAAGCACAGGTTGCAAAAAAGGAGCCTGTTCCAAAAAAAGGATTGTAAAAGTTCAGATTGATATTTTTAAAGTCATTATACCTGAGGGTGAGTAAATGATCATTTGGTAATTTTCATTTGGGTGAATTATCTCATTAACTTGCATTCCATGAAAAAATCCTTTCAAGTTGAGCAGATTCAGAGCCCAGATTCATTATCAAGAAGATTCATAAATCTTCTTAAGAAGGAAAATAAATAAGTTTGTACAAATGTTCTTAAGTGCATTTTTTTTTTTTCAAAGAAGAAAACTGGCTTGATGGGATATCAGCACTCAGAATCACGTTTTTTAGCATGCCATTTATTATAAATATTTATTTTTCCTAGTATAAGTAATATATATCATATGTAGCTAGTGTTAGTTTGTAATGCTTAGTATTTGAAACAACCCAATAAATTCATAAAACATTAAGTCTTAATTAATTAAGACATAAATTAAGTTTATTCTAACATTATGGCCTGGTTTAACAGACAGGGCTTAGATTAAGCCAGGATTAGGCCTTAGTTCAATTAGGGCATTTAAGTAGCCTCCTTATAAACGTGAAAATGTTTATTTTTTTTTTAATGGCACTGACATTTTAATTAAGATTAGATTTCAGTTAAAACAGCTCAAACATGCATTTTAGTCTGGAACTAGGCGTAAGCCTCATCTGTGAAACCGGAGGTAAGAGGTTATATTATAAAAACGAAATATTCTTAAATTAGAAAACAAGACGAAAATAGCAATTAAGAAGAATTTTCTTAAGAATGTTTAGTGAATCCACCTCAGACCTAGAGGTTTGCCTAATTAAATCTGAAATAAACAGTAACTGCTATCAGTCAGTAAACAAAAACACAAGATGTAAACTGTTGTGAATGTGGGTTTCATTTCCCATAATTCTCAGATCTGTGCACACCTCTGGATCTGTGCCACGTCCCGTCTCCCATGACAAACATCTGTGCTGACTGCGGCCAGTCGGGAATGCAATTTATAGAGCCACGCCATTGGCTCAGACTCTGAAGTTACATCCAATCAAATCGCTAAGTGTGATGTTACACAAGAGCAGTGCAGTGCTAATCTCTCATATAATGTTCAAACAAGAGAATCCAGTCATGCTGACGGACAATCCTCACAACTTCTGTACACCATACAAAAACACGTTCGGTTACCAAGCTTAAAGGGGAAGCGAGTTATTTCTGTGCCACTAGCACCAATTAGAAAGAAAAAATGAACATTTTCAAACACTTCTACTCTGCCATCTACTATAGTTTACCAGTTTTTACACCTCTTTGGGAAATCATCCTGTAAATGGCTTATGGTCTTTGAATATTAAGCAGGGACCAAAAGGCAAATAAAACTGTTATAAATTGGACAAAACTACGTGAGGTGAGAAAAGATCAAATGAAGTATTGGATTTAGCAATAAAGGGAGGCAGATGGGGCGGCACTGACTTGGGACTTCATCTGGGCGGCCTTCTCAGGGTCCACGGCCAGGACGTGCTGGTAATGGCGGATGGTGTGCTGACGATCTTTATTCTCGGCACGCATGTACCTCTTCAGAGCCTGCAGGATACGGTGGGGCTGCGGAGACAGAGAGTGAGGAAATAACTGACCACAAAGGAGAGAAAATAAAAGGCAGGGTGAGTCAGGTGGACGTCTCTTTAGGAGTTGGCTGATCCGTGAATCAGCACTAGGATCAAAGAGCCGCAAGACGGAGAAATAACAAGGGGATTAGCAGAGATGCTGAAAACGCGCCTGCTTGTGTGAGTCCGGCTCTGGCCCTCTTCCTGCAAATCATTTCAGGGGATTAAACATTACATAGGTGCCCAATTCAAATTAATATCTTAAGTAACTGAAGCCGCCCTCGCTGTTATGAGCTTTCAGCGGGATAATAGAGGACAGGTAATCTGCCACCATTAAATCACACCGCACGGGGGAAAGACAACCATCGCCCATTGGAGACTTAAGTATAAGAAGTGTAATCTGGTCATTATGAGATGAGAACAATCCTTCAAGGAAGCATTTATCTCTCAAAGTTCTTTAACTTACTCACACAACTTGCAAAGACAAAAGTGCTCGTTGCATAATTTCACCAAAGCTCTCAGATTTCATCAAAAAGGTCTTCATTTGTTTTCCGAAAATGAACGGAAGTCTTACGGGTTTGGAATAACAAAAGCGAGTAATTAAAGAAAGAATTTCCCTTTTCCCCTTTAATATCATTTGTAAACGGAGCAAAAGGTCATTGTTTGTGGTCCCACCCTGGGTGGATCAGCCTGCAGGGCGGCAAGGTAGTTCTCCAGTGCAAGACGACGCCGATCGTTCAGCATTGCCTCTACCCGGGCAAGGTGAGTCTCCACCAGCTGCTGTTTCTCACTGGCTGCCTCCTCCTCCAGGGACTCCACCATAGCCTGGAAGTGCTGCAGACAGAATAATAAAAAAAAAACATAAATAAACAGTCACATCTTGTACGAGATGTCCTCTGGCATGGAAGCTGAGGTCTACCTGGATCAGTGTCTGTCTCTCAGCTTTGGGCAGGTTCCTGGCCTGGCTCTCAGCCTCCTCCCACTCCTTCCTCACCTGATGGGAGCAACATATACAAAGAACTTGGGGCTCTTGTGACACAAATAAGGGCTGGACCTCAAGGGCCAAACAGAAACAACTCTATAACAGTATGTCACATGGCAACTCTCTTATCTAAATGTAAATGTGACCTCTCACTCACCCTCTCCATGCGGTTACGGTGTCTGATCTCGAGTTGCTCCTTGGCCTTCTGGAAACGGCTGTGCTCTTTATCATCTGCTGGGGTCTCGAAGTACACATCCACATCATCTGTGGGTTGAGGAGTGGGCGGCACTGAGGAGAAGAAAGAGAGAGTTTGTAAATAGTGCAAATATAAGCCCTCTTCAAAACACATGCATTTTTAGGCATCACAGGTACACTGCAGAAACGTAGGTTGTTGCTCATACCGACAAAACGTAAGGCAGGAATGCATGATTACTTTGTGGAAATTGCAATCCTATAATGCATTGCGACAAGCTCAGTGAAAAGTTTCAGAGTTGAGGGAAATGTCTATTAAAATGTACTTATTCAGAACTGAAAAGTATACATAAACGTTTTATATCCAATTTTTGTGAGGCATGTATTGTGAGTTTATTGCCGTATGAAGCTGTTAGCTCAGCAACATCATACTTAATAGTACAACATTCCCATCCTTTTTATTCATAGGAAACTGATTTTGAACAATAACATAAATCTTTAAAGACAGACCTACTTGTGAGCTACGAGGTTGTTAATGTTATTACACGGCTCTGTGGAATGCTTGATTCTGATTGGTCAATCGCGCCATCAAGCGGTGTGTTATTCCCCGATAACAACCGCTAAAGACAAGGTGACACAGGCTCATCCGGGTTACTGGAGTCAGCTGCGCTATACGCTTGTTAGGAATGTTTTTTTCTTCGTGGGAGTTTTGCGTTTGGTGAGCTAATAAAATATTAAAACTCAGTCAAATCAATATTTTGTGTACAGATATTTAATGATGTCATCTGGTATCGTGGACTCACTCTCTCGCTTCATACAAACGCAGCTGCTGCAATTTTGTGACTATTGTTTTGTACACCGTTTTAAAATCGTACCCGTTTGTTCTCTTATCTTATAATCCAACAGTTTCATCTCAAATTAATATTTCTTATCCCCATAATTATGTGTTAATATCCCCATAATTATGTGGCGAAATGCTGTGTAATAAGTGGTATGACTGTATACCGTATCCCTTTAATATAAGTCTAGTTTGAACTTGCTGCGCTAGCAACTGCGTTCTCCATGGAGGCTTTGCGTTTAAAGACCTAATAAAATATTATTTTGACCAAATCAATATTTCGTGCCTACTTATTTACTTATGTGGCAAGTAGCCGTGTAATAAGCGGGATAATGTACATCCAGCCGGTTGTCATCTCAGAATAAAACATGACAGGGTGATCAGGAAACATCCACATCACTATGAAAGATGCTTTCTTTACCGTTTTCTCATCACTATCATTTTTGTTGTGTTTATTTATATTTAAAGGAAAGCGTGCAGCACATATTTACATATTCATCTATATGGGATGTTCGCTAACAGTACACCACTTCTCAAGTATTTCGAACAACTTTTTACCCCCATTTTTTTATATTATTTCCTATTTATTTATCCTTCTGTTTGTACAGTGGAAGCTTCTGTCACCAAAACAAATTCCTCGTATGTGCAAACATACCTGGCAATAAAGCTCTTTCTGATTCAGAAAGCGAAGAACGAAAAAGAACTTCGCCATGAGTATATCGGGGCCTTTAGGGAGCTAAAAGAGCTATAGAGACCAATTTTTTAAAACACATTTACAGACAGATCGACAGATCAACAGACAGGTCCAATGGAAGCAAAGGAGGAGCAGCTGACAAAAAGGAGACCACTAAGATCAAACCAGGGGAGAATAAGCTTCCTACAGAGAGCTATGACTCTGGAGATGGCTTTGTAATTCCCCTGATTCTGAGAGAACCAGACAGTCCTTCATTTCACATTCCTTTCATCCTGTCCTCTGAAAAGCGCTCTTCTGACAGAACTGCCCCCCCCTTAGCATTTATCTTAAGAGTTACTGCACAACTCAGCACGCTATGATCAAGATAAAATCAGTTTTCCTTAGTATACAGATGACAAGCCCGACTTGACTTCCCATAAGGCTGTGCACAAAAGGCAACATCAGACATGCATATTGATTAGAACTAACAGTCTACAGCATCTATACTAATAAGAGAACAGGAGAAACCTTGAATCATGAAGGTTACCGTGATAAAAAAAAAAAAAAAAATCATTAAATCCATCAGTTCATGTTGCCACAAGAACACATGGATGATGGTTTCTACTCCAACGCAAATAAAATACATTGGCAGATTAGTAATAAAAAAAGACACAAAACGAAAGCAAAGACGGCGTAAAAAGGGATGCGACAGCACCGCACAAGCAGAAATAACAGGAAAAGAACATATTACACTCAATTAGATCAGATTAACTCATTAACACATGGCCTCTGGTGATGTTTTGCTTAACAAAATGCAACAAAAATATTAATCCTGAAAATGTATAATATGATGATTATTAAATAATATTAATAAAATCATGTCAATTAATACAAATTAATAAGACTCAATAATTAAATACATTCATTACTGTTGTTATTACTACTACTATTATTGTTGTTGTTTTTAAAATTGTATTATTTTTCATTAAATACAAAGTAACTAAATAATAATAATAATAGTAATCATAATTATACCTTAATATTACATACAATAATACATCCATTCATAATAACAATCATCAATACTTTTTAAAATGTGAAAAACAAATTGTCTGGCAAATAAATAATAAAATTAGTCGTTAATTAGCCTGCAAAGGGTTCAAGGTTGTTAACCAACACAGAAAATTACATTGGTGTAAAACGTACAGTGAGCATTTATAATGACTGACTGCGGCTCATCCAATCAGAATTTTAAGTCTCAAACTTAAAGATTTTAAGTACTTTAAGTTTTCAAAGGCTGCGAATTCGTTTTAAAGCAGGCTGTTTAGGTACACTAACATAGTGTTAGTATTGTGAGAGAAAGCAAGGAGAAGGAGCAGGGTGGAGCAGAAGGGGGCGGAGTCCTTGATGACGAATGTGACTTACTCAAACGTTTGCACACGGCCATGCAGTACTCCTCCGAGTCGAAATTGTTGCGGTTGCCGGCACAGCCTCCGTAGATGAAGCGCACACACTTCCTCTGCTGTATGTCGAAGTGCCAGCGAGGCTTAGAGGCACGGCAGGGGCCGGTCTCCGCCTCCAGAGAACACACAGCTAACACAGGAGGGGAGGCGCAGTTAGAGCCTCCAGCCACCAGGGGCAGCAATCAGTAATGCCCTTGTACTATAGAGCGCAACAGGGGAACACCGTGATTTTGCCAAAACAGACATGTTCCTAGATACATATTTTGTTGATCCTGGAGAAACATTCCTGTCTGAAAATTTGGTCCTAACCATAAACCTAACCGTACCGATAACTTCTGCCTAATATCAGAGGGGAATGATGGGTGAATAACACTGTTGTAGAAGCACCTAACCCTGGTTGTAAGCCTAAACTTGGCATCAACTGTAAACTTGTCCCTCAAATCTGATTGGTTGATTGGAATGTTGCTCCAGGATCAACAAAGATGTTGATCCAGTAACATGTTGGACTTAATACAATATTGGCCACACACTTTTTCAGCGGCCTTGGGTCCAGACGTATTTTTCCTTTTTATTTTCTCCATAGATAAATATAACGATAACAACATTAGCCTCCATACCAATGGACAATAACGTTTGACAATAGCTGTGATGTTGACTTCGCTTTCCTTAAATAACTAGAATGATTATAAAAACGTTATAGTTATATTTTTAAATATATATTTATAAACTTGCGTGAACAGCCTTTTAGTATGAAATCAATGAACTTCACTGTAAAATATTCAGTTGCATACAAATGTATAACAAGTTTGAGAGCATAAGGAAATTCAATTGATTACATGTTTCATGACCAGTGGGCACTGAGCCCTACCATTATTTTGTTTCCATGGTAACAGCGAGTTCTCTGATTGGTGCATTCATCTTTATCAGGATTCTGAGTAATGTCATTCTGGCTAAAGCAAGAAGATTAAAAAAAAGTTTGTGTCTGACGTGTGGCTTTAACAGTGTAATATATCTTTACTTAATCTTGCAAGCATTATACATTATTGTTAAAAATAATTCATTTCTTTCTGGAGAAAACAAATTAGATTTTGTACTTCTGGAACCCGACTGTTGCGCTATATAGGGTGTACAGGCAATGGCAAACAATAAAGGGTATACTTAAATTCAGATATAACAAAAAAAAAAAAAATAGGTCAATAACTGTAAGCCTCTATAGTGAACAGGACCAGAGATATGCATCAAATGAGTTGCTGTAATTGGACGCATTGTGGCAGTCAGGAAATAAATAAAGGAAACCGAGTGTTACTGACCTTCCACTTCCTGCAGAGTTTTGTCATCATCCTGGCTCTCTGGGACGACAGCTTTCCCTTTCTTCTCATCCTTTTCCTCACTGTCTCGGTCCTCCTCTTCATCCTCGTACACGTAGTGGTAGTCCTCCTCATCTTCGTCATCCTCCTGCTCCTCTTCTTCAGCTGTGTCCTCCTGAGTGGGCGGCTCGTTGGCAACAGGCTCGCTAAAAACAAGATAAAAAGACACAATGAACATGATTAAGTGAACGTTAAATCTTTTTTCTCTTTTCGCTTTTTTTAATTTCTTTTAAATAGAAGCAGCACCCCAAACCACATCCTACTCATCATTTAAAATAGTATAACTGCCAAAACACACTTTTAAATAAAGTAACTATATTGAAGCTCTATAAACTGGCAATGTGTTTTATGAGCAACTTGAATATTTTTCACAATTTAGGCCGTGATCCACTGGAAAGTCATGCAGGTTTGGAAAGAATTGAGGGCGAGTAAATGGCAGGGTTATTATTGTTAAAAAAACACTTTCATTACTTGGGAAAAAAAATGAATATTATCTAAAAAAAAAAATGTTTGGTGAAATTTTTAATAAAAAAAAGATAGTAAACTGTCTTATGATAAACTTTTACCTGACTTCCCCTTTGGTGCCAATATTATGAATAAATTTTACCTGACTTCCCATTTCTGATCTAACAATATAACAAAATAAACTTCCTTTTTAGATCTAACCTCCTGACAAACTTTTGACACAATGTAACCTTAGATACTGTACCAGCACATACTGTTTTTTTGTCTGTATTGTGTTATGATCAACTGAACCATTAACCCTTTACAATGTTATTCAAAGATACTCGAGATATTTTTGCTGATGTCACTAACAGGGGGTAAAGATGGGGGGAGGGGGGGGGGCTCTATCAATAGCTTGCTCTATCAATTTAACCAATCATATTGATAGAAGGTGACATGTTAGTCATGTTGATTCTATTTTTGATATGTCTGTCTTTTTCCTATAATACCTGATGTATATTTCTGTTTGAGTGAGATTCTCTAAGGACTTGCTTGAGAACTCCCGGCCGTAATAAAGAACATTTAAAGGACAATTACTCAAGTCTGTCTGTAAGTTAGAATTATCGGCTCTGGATGCTGTAGTCGACTAGAAAATCGCTGGAGTATAGTTAGGGAGCAGATGCTGTAGTCGACTGGAGACTCGCTGGAGTATAGTTAGGGAGCAGATGCTGTAGTCGACTAGAGACTCACTGGAGTATAGTTAGGGAGCGGATGCTGTAGTCGACTGGAGACTTGCTGGAGTATAGTTAGGGAGCAGATGCTGTAGTCGACTGGAGACTCGCTGGAGTATAGTTAGGGAGCAGATGCTGTAGTCGACTGGAGACTCGCTGGAGTATAGTTAGGGAGCAGATGCTGTAGTCGACTGGAAACTCGCTGGATTATAGTTAGGGAGTAGATGCTGTAGTCGACTGGAAACTCGCTGGAGTATAGTTAGGGAGCGGATGCTGTAGTCGACTGGAGACTCACTGGAGTATAGTTAGGGAGCAGATGCTGTAGTCGACTGGAAACTCGCTGGAGTATAGTTAGGGAGCGGATGCTGTAGTCGACTGGAGACTCGCTGGAGTATAGTTAGGGAGCAGATGCTGTAGTCGCCAGGAAACTCGCTGGAGTATAGTTAGGGAGCGGATGCTGTAGTCGACTGGAGACTCGCTGGAGTATAGTTAGGGAGCAGATGCTGTAGTCGACTGGAGACTCACTGGAGTATAGTTAGGGAGCGGATGCTGTAGTCGACTGGAGACTCGCTGGAGTATAGTTAGGGAGCAGATGCTGTAGTCGACTGGAGACTCACTGGAGTATAGTTAGGGAGCAGATGCTGTAGTCGACTGGAGACTCGCTGGAGTATAGTTAGGGAGCGGATGCTGTAGTCGACTGGAGACTCGCTGGAGTATAGTTAGGGAGCAGATGCTGTAGTCGACTGGAAACTCGCTGGAGTATAGTTGGAGCGGATGCTGTAGTCGACTGGAGACTCGCTGGAGTATAGTTAGGGAGCAGATGCTGTAGTCGACTGGAGACTCACTGGAGTATAGTTAGGGAGCGGATGCTGTAGTCGACTGGAGACTCGCTGGAGTATAGTTAGGGAGCAGATGCTGTAGTCGACTGGAGACTCATTGGAGTATAGTTAGGGAGCAGATGCTGTAGTCGACTGGAGACTCGCTGGAGTATAGTTAGGGAGCAGATGCTGTAGTCGACTGGAGACTCACTGGAGTATAGTTAGGGAGCGGATGCTGTAGTCGACTGGAGACTCGCTGGAGTATAGTTAGGGAGCAGATGCTGTAGTCGACTGGAGACTCACTGGAGTATAGTTAGGGAGCAGATGCTGTAGTCGACTGGAGACTCGCTGGAGTATAGTTAGGGAGCAGATGCTGTAGTCGACTGGAGACTCGCTGGAGTATAGTTAGGGAGCAGATGCTGTAGTCGACTGGAGACTCACTGGAGTATAGTTAGGGAGCAGATGCTGTAGTCGACTGGAGACTCACTGGAGTATAGTTAGGGAGCGGATGATGTAGTCGACTGGGGACTCGCTGGAGTATAGTTAGGGAGCAGATGCTGTAGTCGCCAGGAAACTCGCTGGAGTATAGTTAGGGAGCAGATGCTGTAGTCGACTGGAAACTCGCTGGAGTATAGTTAGGGAGCAGATGCTGTAGTCGACTGGAGACTCGCTGGAGTATAGTTAGGGAGCGGATGATGTAGTCGACTGGGGACTCGCTGGAGTATAGTTAGGGAGCAGATGCTGTAGTCGCAAGGAAACTCGCTGGAGTATAGTTAGGGAGCAGATGCTGTAGTCGACTGGAAACTCGCTGGAGTATAGTTAGGGAGCAGTTGCTGTAGTCGACTGGAGACTCTCTGGAGTATAGTTAGGGAGCAGATGCTGTAGTCGACTGGAGACTCGCTGGAGTATAGTTAGGGAGCGGATGCTGTAGTCGACTGGAGACTCGCTGGAGTATAGTTAGGGAGCAGATGCTGTAGTCGACTGGAGACTCGCTGGAGTATAGTTAGGGAGCGGATGCTGTAGTCGACTGGAGACTCGCTGATGTATAGTTAGGGAGCGGATGCTGTAGTTGACTGGAGACTCGCTGGAGTATAGTTAGGGAGCAGATGCTGTAGTCGACTGGAGACTCGCTGATGTGTGAACGTAGCTAACGTCAATTATATTTAGACGCGTTAGCGTATAAGTTATACTAGTATAGTTAGGGAGTGGATGCTGTAGTCGACTGGAGACTCGCTGGAGTATAGTTAGGGAGCGGATGCTGTAGTCGACTGGAGACTTGCTGGAGAATAGTTAGGGAGCAGATGCTGTAGTCGACTGGAGACTCGCTGGAGTATAGTTAGGGAGCGGATGCTGTAGTCGCCAGGAAACTCGCTGGAGTATAGTTAGGGAGCAGATGCTGTAGTCGACTGGAGACTCACTGGAGTATAGTTAGGGAGCAGATGCTGTAGTCGACTGGAGACTCACTGGAGTATAGTTAGGGAGCAGATGCTATAGTCAACTCGAGACTCGCTGGAGTATAGTTAGGGAGTGGATGCTATAGTCAACTGGAGACTCACTGGAGTATAGTTAGGGAGCAGATGCTATAGTCAACTGGAGACTCGCTGGAGTATAGTTAGGGACCAGATGCTGTAGTCGACTGGAGACTCGCTGATGTGTGAACGTAGCTTAGTTATTTAAAAAAAAAAGTGCATGTTCATGTTAGTTCACAGAACATTAAAGGCACAATAAGTATTTTTTCTGCTTTAAAAATAGCAAAAATAACTGTATCTATGTTATATATTTCTATAAGATATGTACTTACATTATCCCGACAGTTTCCACCAACTTTCAAATCCGGAGAAATGTATAGTTTAATTCGAAGACACGGGCCGTTTCTTTATTTCCGTTTTGTCGCCCGTCTATGGCGTCGTATAACCTTTGACTCCTCTATTTTCTCTAACTTCCTGCGGAACCGCCAAACACAAAGGGGAACACCGGACTACCGCCAATAAAATAAAAGAAAACGACGTAGAAAAAAAAGTAGTAGCTAGTATAATTTTGCAACTCCACCAAACTTGAGGGGGGTTTGGCTGCACGCGCAAGATCTCTCGCTCGCTTACCTCTCTGACATTGTGCGCGGTTAGGAGCTCAACATCTGTCTCGCATGCACGCTCGCTCTAGATTACAGGATATTTTAACTAATTTGCGGTAAAACTAATCGATCACGAGTGGCTCAACAGGTAGATCTATAGATAAACTCATCTTTCTGGCTTTGACCGACCGGGTTGACACTTCAGCGTGAGAAATCGGGGGTGTGGTGTGAGAATTGGCTCAATTGCGTGAGTCTCGCGCTGAATGCGTGAGAGTTGGCAGCCCTGTAAGTTATGAACCAGTTATTAAAATGAGCACCACATCCAAGTGTGATCGGGCTCATTTGAGTAGCCTACCAAACATTTTACAGTGTAGATACTCTGTAAGAACCAGATCAAAATTGTGCAATTTCCATGTTACAAAATTTTTTTCTCAATTAGTCGTTAGATTAGTCGACTAATCGATAAAATAATCGACAGACTAATCGTTTAATTAATAATCGTTTACCCCAGCCCTAGCCTCTATTATACGTACAACTATAACGCAGTCAAATACAATAAAATACAAACGATTTGTTTAGGAGGTTCAGAGTCGATTCTTTCTTTTCGGAAACAATCACTTATCGTGCACTTTCGACTGTACACCTTTGCAGAACGTTTACATTCACAAACAGCTATATTACACACTGAAATATATTGAAATATTGATATATTGAAAATATAAAAATAAAATCCAATTCAAAACATTTACAAAAACTATAATAGTACATCAATGAAAGTAAAATAACACTGGCAAATGATGAACATTTTTATTTTTAGATTAACTATCCACAGAAAAATCTGGAAAAAAGTATGAGGCGGCATGACAAAGAACTGACAGAAGCACGGTGTGATGAGAGTGAAGGAGAACATGGGAAACAGAGGGAGGGGAGGAGAACAGGTTGGAAGTTTTATGATTTATGGAAGTGAATCAAACAGCTGTCAGAGGTCAAAGACATGGGACGCGAAAGTATCCAGATGGTCAACCTAATTTATCCTACACAAACGCACACACGGCGTATGCTCTCACACATACAATTTTTCAGCTACTACATCTCAAATGATAAGACACGACAGGTCACAGTCATACTGATACATCATCCTTTGATAAGTGTGCCAGGGACGTTTGCTCTGAGGCGCTCAGAGAGGCTGTTCCCATTTCAGAAATTTGGATACGTAAATAATTGACAATAGAAAAATTATGTTTTGTGAATGAGCCGGTGTTTAACACCAATCTTAAATTGGACCTCCACGCCTGAGATTTTCTTTAATGATGATTTGTTGGCGCCGACATATAGCGCAGTTGCTCGGGCCACCCGAATTCGAGCAAAAATATTATAATTTTGTTTTCTTGTTGATAGTGCAAGGTAAATTGTGATAAATAAAAGGTAAATGAATATTCTTTAACTAAGAAACCACAAACTAACATTGGACTAAGAAACCAAACTCGAGAAGTTTGAGAAAGACCACATGCATGTCAACTAACACCACATTACCTCTCTTCTACTGCTTCATCATCTTCATCCTCATCCTCAATGACAGGCTCCTCCACCTCCTCATTCTCATCATCTTCATCCTCATCATCAAGCTCTTTTGAGGGTGAAGCAGGAGGTACGGGCTCCTCGGGACGAGTAGACGGGCAGCAGACGTATTCAGTGCCGTGGAACTTATCGATGCCACAGGGAAGCAGCATGCCGTAGCTGTGCAGGACCATGCTTCCCTTAGAACAGGCCTAGAGAGAGAGAGACACACACAGAGAGTCAAGAAATCCGATTCAATTAGAGCAAATGTGGTTTGAAAGGCCAGTCTGCTGTGTAAGAACAGCCCGAAGAAATTCAGCAGATCTGTTAAATGTCTGTCCCGGGATCAGTGGAGTCAGCGCACGGAAAATGCTTTCAGAATGCACACACAGAGAATGAAAGATGGCAGCTTGGAGTGATTTACGGTACAAAAAGAACTGACCACGTACACACTGCAGCTAAATTTGGTTCTGTACACAGAGTTTACAGCATTCTGCATCCAAATTCATTCGCCAAGAAGATAGTGAAGACCATATCTATCTGCGATGGTCAAAAACTATAGTTTTCACAAGGAGTAGTAGGTATGATGGTAGAAATGTGTCGCCTGCTAGAGATTTTGCTATACAGTTTATAAGGACTGTCTTTTATTATTTGCACGCGAGAACGACAAGATCGTCAAAGTGAAGCTGATGTCAGATTTATTCAGTTGTTATGAATCTTATCTTTTGGTTTCACCCATCAAAATAAATCAAAGTTAAAATGAAAAAATAATAAATAAAATGAGACGAAGTGTATTTCATTTGCAAAGTATTTATTCTCAAGATTATCCCAAAAAAATAGGTATTACCAGATGACTATTAAATGTATAAACTATTAAATATATAATTTATTCTAAATTGAATTTCTAGGAAGAACGATGTACTACTCTTTAAAAGTTTGGGGTCAGTAAGAAATCAGTTCTATTATTCAGCCAGAATGCATTCAATTTGTAAAATATGCTAGTAAAGCCTTTTTTTAGTTACTAAAAACATCTATTTCAAATAAAAGCAAGCACAACTTTTTTCAACACTGACAATAATAAGAAATGTTTCTTGAGTATCAAATCAGCATATTAGAAGAATTTCTGAAGGATCATGTGACACTGAAGACTGGAGTAATGATGCTGAAAATTCAGCTTAGCATCACAGGAATAAATTGCATTTTTAAATATATTCAAATAGAAAATTATTTTAAATTGTAATATTTCACAATATTGTTGTTTTTACTGTATTTTTGATTAAATGTAAGCTTGGTGAGCAAGACTTCTTTCAAAAATATTGAGAAATCTTTTGAACCCAAATTTTTGATCAGTAGTGTATGTGTCTCAAAATGTTGTCTCCTTATTATGCAAAGATTCTTCATTGATGTTTTTAACATTAACGACACATCAAAAACATCCAGATAGTGAACCAACGCAACCTCAGGATAGCAGGACTGACTGTTTTATCACCCCCCTGCACACAAAGAATGATAAAGAATTCAAGCCCGCAAATGAATGCAGATGTCACTCCCAAAAACTGTGAAAATTCACGAGAAATTAGAAAAGACAGCAGATAGCAGATAGACAGTTAATAAAAAAAGAAGGAGATGCAGAGCAACATAAATCAGATGTGAGCAAGTGTAAAAAGACCAGGTGTGTGTGTGTGTGTGTGTGTGTGTGTGTGTGTGTGTGTGTGTGTGTGACAGAGAGAGAGAGAGGTGGTAGAGGTCTAGAGATTATCAGTATTACAGCAGTACGGCTTATCCAGTTATCAGGGTGAAATGTGAGGACTCGAGCATGCAGCAGGAAAGATTGAGAGAGAATAAGAACGTTACACTCGAGTCTACAACTGAAAATCCATCAAATTTTAAACGATCATTAGATGTAGAGGTAAATTGCAGAGGTTTGCAAACGTTCTGTAAAAAAATTTTCTGTATGGCCCTTTGATTTCAGCAATGTGGAAAACATGGATGGAATCTTGGAATCCAGTCATGAAAATGGAATTTACGGTATAATGCGGAATTTCAGTGAGGCGATTGTAACTGTACTTTCAGCAATTCAATTTACCGAACTCCAATTCCAAACTGACGCGGCTCCTTCCGCGTCTTAAATATTTCTTACGTATGTCGAATCTCATTGGTCCCGAAGCTAACTTCAAAAACCTGTATATCAAATTTCAAACATGTTCACTGGCAACAATTCTGTTGCTTTTTGCATAGCATCTTCGTGTTTATTGTGGACAGACACACATCTTGTTGAGTAAATGTATTATGTAATTAGTGGTGTATGTCTGTGGAGCTGGAAATGATGTCTTACCTCTTTGGCCACACCGTGCCATTGCTGATGACTCACGCACATGTCCATACGCTCCTTGTGGAAGAATTTACATTTCTCTGGCACCAGGAGGACATCACTCACGAATTCCCCAACTGAAATCATACAAACACGCAGCACGCAGATTATTAGCAAGGCTGAGGCTTTAACATCATGCAGCTGGTACAATGCAAACAGAAAACTTCTAACACCCACTAACAGAATTGCAAATTCGGGACAGCAAATAACAACACAGCTCAATAATTCATCAACACATGGTCTTTTGCATTCTATAATGAGCATTTTACAACTAGGGCAAGTGGCATCTGAACAGACATCTGGTCAGTACCAAAAGACAGAATAAAGATCTGGCGTGCACAGACCATCCCGTCCACAGCAGAGAGAGAGCAAATAGCAGCAGGAAGTCTCGCCGCGTTCTTTAAAGAGAACGGTGTAATTCTGGCTCATATCAAGTTTAACATTCCTGGGGAGTGTGAACACGGTGTTGCTTACAAACATTGCTCTGATTGTTCGAGCGATCTGATGGTGGGAGTTTCGGGTGGGAGGGACTACCTATTTCTCTGAACAATGTCAGATTGGGGGTGCAGAAAAACTAACACTGTATATTTTATTAATATGTATGTAGGAATTAGTGCTGGATCTTTTAGTGGGAACATTTTAATTGATATTTTTCTAATAAAAACTGCTATTGAGATTTAAAATGTGACAAAAAATCCAGAGTTATCTGTGCTTGTTTGTAGTGTTGCACAATTAAAAAAAAATGTAAATGTTAAACCACCAAACTTTTATTTTAATGGAAAACCACAGAGAGGTTATTTTTTTTAAAAGTGCTTCTCATTACAAGTATGGGAAGACGATTGGCGCATGTTGAGCTCCCAAACACACGTTAAAGCGACCCAAACTCGGAGTAGATGCAGAGATGGAGTTCATGTGTAGCAGCATTTACTGTGAACCGAGAAGCTCGGAGATGCTAAAGACACAAGATCATGAGCTGCTCACGTTAAAAATAATACAGTCCTGCGCTTCACTCTGAAACTCACAGCGCATATATTTATTTAAAGCGGCACTATGCAATTTTGGCAATTTATTCGCTGTATTCTCGCTTTTTGCTCGCAGGTTTATCTATAGAGCTCCCCCTACAGCTTCGGAATAGATATTTGACAACGCTGTCGTAAAAACTCGTTGGTGACTCTCCCCCCTCCCATCTTCTCCCTCTGGCCATGTGCATTAGTTTTCAAAGAAGTCGGCGGATGCATGGAGCCATGTCCACTGAGGTATGTATGATACACAGAAAGCTAGCATATAAATGTTGAGATAGTGTATATTTGTATTGTGTTATCAAACGTAATCTGTAACATTATGGTGAAAAACAAGAGACTAAGAAATATTTCCGCTTATTTGTGTTCATTTTTTTCTAGCTTAGCCTATCTCAATTATACTTAGATTAGGCAGTATCAAAATGAAACTTTACGTTGCATTCTTTTATAATGCTGATGGGGATCAGAGGTCGGAGTAGAATTGTCCATAATAACAATGATAAAAACTCCATCCCTACCTTGTTCTTATAGCTAGCCGGATCCTGGATAGGGGGGTGTATGTGTGCAGTGCCGAAAAGCAATTTGTTACATCGCGAGACGGCCACCATTCAACCCGATAAAAGTCATATTACCATTCCAATGAATCCAAAGCTGTTCAGTTAAGAAAAAAAAAAAAGAAAAAAAAACTGCATAGTTCCCTTTTAATTAAATTGCAGCCTTTGTGATTTGATAAAATCGCACTAGGCCGTTTCACAATTTTGGTTTTATTTCAATGAACCGTGCAACCCTAGTAGGAATGCACAGAAATTTTGGCCAGTGAAAGATAAAATAGGCGAAAATCTTAGAATTGCTCATCTCAATTGAGTTTGTCAATATTACAATCATCAACACTGACACATGAGAAAACTACACTAAAAGTGTATTAGTTTACGGTCTTAGTTTTGATTTTTAAATTGAATTAACCTATGTTATTGTATAAATCACATCAAATGAAGACAGTTAGTAAAATCACTTCAAATCAAACTGATTTGAAGTCCAAACAAAGGGTTTCGGTCCAGAAGGTCCTGAATTTTTTTATGCAAGATATTTTTTTAATCTTATTTATATTCTTTAGGATTGATTTTTGGGAGAACTGTGCCTTTAAGGAAATCAATTTGAACTAAACAAGAGTTAATGTATAAATGAAACAGGAAAGGGAGCGTGTGAGCAAGTGAGTGACAGCTGAGGAGCTCAGATGCCATCAGACAGGCCAGCATGGGATTGTGTGCCATATGCAGGAGAGTTATTACAGAGCTGATTTCAGGACAGCTGGGAGGTCAATCCAACCTCTGAGCCTGAACGACAGAGAGAGAGCTTGAATCGTTTAATGACCAGAAGTCTCTTCACAATAGAAGAGGATTGTGACTGTCCACAAACTGCTCATTTAGCCTTTACCACAAAACAGGCCTAGGGCCAAATCAGCCTGAAACCAGAGAGCAGAGGAAATGCAGACAGGAGAGAAAGAAAAGGCCAGTGTTTTGGAAAATGAGAGGGTTTGGAGGGAAGAACTTGAAATAGAAGAGAACATAGTTGTTCAAACCAAAGCCTCTCCACACCGTAAATACAAACTCAAACATGCAAAAAATCGTCCCATCGGCCCACAGGGGCCGAATCGACTACAGTTCTTACAGCATCTTATTCACATTAACCTAATTATCAAACTCTGCACTGCGTTTAAATACCTGCTCTTGCCATTGAGACCTGTAGAGGTTTGTTACAGATTCAAAACAACAAGCTGTCGATCATCACAGAACAAAACTTCCTTTCCAATGTCCCTTGCGCATAAGGTTTACTGGCTTTAAGAATAATGACAAGAGTCTGTTAGAACAGATGAGGTAAATCACATTAGTCTCATGCTTGCACATACAGTATGTGGTTATGTATTCAAAAGCGCACTATTTTATGCCCTGTCTAATAGGTTTCCATTGTAAGTGCATTACTGTAAACGATTTCTGCTTGTTTTTACAAGCTGAGGGGTGAGTCAAAAAAAATTGTGTGGCAATCGACAGCATGTCACAGATGCCGTCGATAAAGCTTAACTTGTATTGAACCCGGAATGTTCACAACACAATCTGCTCTGCTGAAAAACAGTGTGGGTGATTCAGGAATAACATTATTTATTTTATAGCTGCAGTAGAAAAGCAGAAAATAAGTCCTGACAGCGTCGGTAGGGCTGCTCGACTGCAATAAACGAGGTATCGCATTGATATCATGTGAAGAGCGAGGCAGTGAGGCAGAGAAGTGCAGCATTCTGCCTCTACAACTACACACATAAAACTACCAGAGAGGAAATGGGAAATACACATTTTTACAAAATACTTTGCAAAACAGACATTATACAATGATTAACATTTCAAACATAGTATTCAACAATGTTGTCACATGACATAATTTTTCTGCATGTTTAGTTTAGCATCATTTAATCATTTAATTATTAAATAGCACAATGCTAATGTGCATTTCCAATTCCATTTTAGGTCACACTTTATATTTGGTGTCTTTAACTACTATGTACTTAGTAGTATAATAATGTAGGGCTGTAAAATAGATTAATTGCATCTAACAAAAGTTTGTTTTATCTGTGTGTGTGTCTGTGTGTATGTACACATATACATACAGTATATATACATACTCACCTAAAGGATTATTAGGAACACCATACTAATACTGTGTTTGACCCCCTTTCGCCTTCAGAACTGCCTTAATTCTACGTGGCATTGATTCAACAATGTGCTGAAAGCATTCTTTAGAAATGTTGGCCTATATTGATAGGATAGCATCTTGCTGTTGATGGAGATTTGTGGGATGCACATCCAGGGCACGAAGCTCCCGTTCCACCACATCCCAAAGATGCTCTATTGGGTTGAGATCTGGTGACTGTGGGGGCCATTTTAGTACAGTGAACTCATTGTCATGTTCAAGAAACCAATTTGAAATGATTCGAGCTTTGTGAAATGGTGCATTATCCTGCTGGAAGTAGGGACGGACATGGTCAGAAACAATGCTCAGGTAGGCCGTGGCATTTAAAAGATGCCCAATTGGCACTAAGGGGCCTAAAGTGTGCCAAGAAAACATCCCCCACACCATTACACCACCACCACCAGCCTGCACAGTGGTAACAAGGCATGATGGATACATGTTCTCATTCTGTTTACGCCAAATTCTGACTCTACCATCTGAATGTCTCAACAGAAATCGAGACTCATCAGACCAGGCAACATTTTTCCAGTCTTCAACTGTCCAATTTTGGTAAGCTCTTGCAAATTGTAGGCTCTTTTTCCTATTTGTAGTGGAGATGAGTGGTACCCGGTGGGGTCTTCTGCTGTTGTAGCCCATCCGCCTCAAGGTTGTGCATGTTGTGGCTTCACAAATGCTTTGCTGCATACCTCGGTAGTAACGAGTAGTTATTTAAGTCAAAGTTGCTCTTCTATCAGCTGGAATCGGCATTTTCGCCCACAGGACTGCCGCATACTGGATGTTTTTCCCTTTTCACACCATTCTTTGTAAACCCTAGAAATGGTTATCCGTGAAAATCCCAGTAACTGAGCAGATTGTGAAATACTCAGACCGGCCCGTCTGGCACCAACAACCATGCCACGCTCAAAATTGCTTCAATAACCTTTCTTTCCCATTCTGACATTCAGTTTGGAGTTCAGGAGATTGCCTTGACCAGGACCACACCCCTAAATGCATTGAAGCAACTGCCATGTGATTGGTTGATTAGATAATTGCATTAATGAGAAATTTAACAGGTGTTTTCCTAATAATCCTTAGGTGAGTGTATATATGAATTATATAAATATACTTTTATGTTAGATGCAATTAATTGTTTTTTATAGCCCTAGTACAATGTACTTATTGAGTTAATGTATTGCAAAACACTTTTGCTGCTATTGATGTGGGATGCGGGTAAGGTTAGGGACAGGTTTGGTGGTATGGGTAGGGTGTAAGGGAAGGGTCAACAGTGTAATTATAGATGTAAAGATAGTTTTCCTACATATTATATTGCATATATTGCGCATGTTTTTTTGCTGTAGACAACAATACATTTTAAAAACAATACTATACATTGTTGACCTCACTATGTTTGAGATTTCAGCAAGTTCCATCCATTTATTCCTGAAACAAACATGGTTATCTGGCATCGTTTAAAATCTTATTGTGGAAAAAAAACTTTTGACTTAACTTTTTGCCATTTTAAACAAATGTGTCAAGGAGACCCACGGATAAAAACTGCTCTTTTCTATACTGCACATTTTGACATATTCAAAAAATAATTATGAGTTTTTGCTCCATGGACAAAATAACAGCATACTAGTTTGGAACAATGATGATGAACAACAAATGAATTTTCATTGTTGGATAAACAATTCCTTTGAAAATATAATTTCATTTATTTGGGTCAGACAAAAAAAGAGTGACTGATGAAAAGAATATAAAAAAAGCTTTCAAATGCCAAAAAGCCGGACGGCACGTGGGATGACTCATTTGTGCGCCCATGTAATCCCTGATTTTCCATTTTATACTAAACAACTGTGCATAAATTCGACTAAGCGCCTGACTTGTGAAGGCAAACTGCAGGCTCACGACATGATCAAAAAGCTCTTAGATGATCCAACAAAGGCTGGAAAAGAAGAATATTATAGTTGGTAAGAAAGAGAGAAAAAAAATCCTATAAAGAGGAACGACACAAAAGGATTGAGGCCAGCTGCTTTCAACTTCATAGTTTATAGCCCAGAACTCTGCTCTGTCCCAGACCTACATCAAAGATTTATGACTATTACACATTAAATGCAGTATTATCTCTCTAAAAACGATTTCCCCGTCTTCTTTACATTTTATCTCCAGTTGTATCGACTAGACGCTTCGGCCAGGATGGAATCTGCCCGCATCTGTGTCTGTTTTCAGAAACACTAGCATCAAATGAACTAGTTTAACCTTCAGAGAGCTGAACACTGCTGATGTTTCTGTGGAGCAGAGCTGCTGTTGATGTAGCACAATCCTCCCTGCTAAAGAGCTGTTTATCTCAGCACTACCTTGTATTTGTATCATTCAGGACTATTAAGGCTAAAGAGTGAAATGCTCAGCAACTAAACAAACCCAAACAAAATACTGGAAAACATCTGCTGACTGCCCATTAGGAGTTAACCTCGGCTGAAATGAATCAATCCAGTGCTTGAAAGTGAAGAGCTAATGGTCAAACATGAGCTCTGCTCTCAGTCGAACAGAACAGCTCTGAAAACTCTTGAATTTTCACTCGTGGATGTAATTACTGAGGTCATATATACCTCCTTATCTTTTGTTTGAGGAAACAAACTAAAAATATCAAGGAAACACAGACAAAAAAAAACCTTTAAAAGGGTAGTTCACCCAAAAATGAAAACTCAGTCATCATTTACTCACTCATGTCATTCTAAACCCAGAAGCGTTTGTTCATCTTCGTAGCACAAATGGTGATATTTTTATTGAAACCTGAGATTTCTGTCTCTCCATTAAAAGTCCCATCCACCAAAATATTGATGCTTCAAAAAGTTTATAAAGACATTGTAAAACATGAAACATGACCGCTTTACCATGATTGATGTGCTTTATGTATGTGCGTTGATCAATGTTTCTTTCAGATTTCATTAAAATATCATTTGTCTTTTGAAGTCTTATGGATTTAGACATGAGGGTGAGTAAATAACAGAATGCTTTGGTTGAACCAGGGTATCCCTTTAAAGTAAATTACACTCTTCTGTCATTCCAAACCAATAAGACTTTTGTAAAACATAAAAAGAGAAGTTTTGAAAAATGCTCATGCTGCTCTTTTCCATACGCTACCATACATTTCTTACACTTTAACTTCAACGCAAATGGATCTGAGAACAGTGAGATCCAATGGTCATTTGGTGTCATTAATATCAAAGCTGCCACCACGTGTCTTTCCACGCCAAGTGTGAAAATGTGCATGTGATTATGAGATTTATATATATTGGGAGAGTTGAACATTATCAGTCACTCAGACAACGCTTTCAAAAGGCTTTGAAGACTGTCAATTTTGAATTTGAAGAATATCAATTTTCTAATATAGTGCAGAAATGACATGGACTACTTATACATAGTTCTTTTAAAACTTGGATTCCCTGACTACTATCTGCTTCCATTGTATGGAAAAGAGTGGTATGAACATTTTGCTAAATACTTTCTTTCTTACCCTCATGTCATTTCAAACTTGTATGATGCGAGTAAATGACAATTTTTTCAGTAACACTTTAGTTTTGGGTCCAATTCTCACTAATAACTAGTTGATTGTTAGCATGCATATTACTAGGATATTGTCTGTTTATTAGTACTTATAAAGCACACATTAATGCCTAATTCTGCTGCATGGCCATATTCTACATCCCTTAATCCTACTCAATACCTAAACTTAACAACTACCTTACTAACTACTATTAATAAGCAGTCATTAGGATTTTATTGAGGCAAAAGTCGTAGTTAATTAGTTAGTTAATAGCGAGATTTGGACCCTAATCTAAAGTGTGACCCAATTTTCTTTTGGGGGTAAAATATTCCTTTAAGAGCATGCATCAGAGAAACTTTTGAAAGGGATGCAACTATTTGAGAGTACAAAGACAATATAATCCTCAAAGATCAAGCCCCAGCATATTCACAGATTTCTTTAAGGTTCCCACTGCGGTGAAAGACAGAGACACAGACGAGCTTGCCCATTTCACTGCATTACACTACCAAAACAAATCACACTCCCTAATTAAACTCCAGAGGCCAGAATGTTGCTGAATCACAATGAAATCTCCACATTAATAACAGTGGTAAAACCCCAGAGGGAATGGAGAGGTGAGAACACAAGGTGAGACCGAACATGAGTGAGTCTCACTGATGTACCGACATCAATTCAAGGTTACAAACGCGCCTAAAGAGGAAAATCTCCTTAAACACTAGGGGCTGCTTTTCCAGACACAGAATACATCTAGTCCTTGACTGCAGCAGAAGTCATCATCAACTGTGGCCAGAAAACACCCACATTTTAGTGGCGTTTGCCAAGGCAAGCATCGATATTATGATTCCTCAGACTACTAATGTTTAATGCAAACCTTTAAACCTAATCAAATTATGTGACTTGTATAGAACTTTAAGCGCTTCATATATAGAACTTTCATGGGATCATTTAATGGATATAGTTTTAATTCATTTTCAATTTCAATGACATTTAATGAATTAAACAGCATGCAAACATTTTTCACCAGAAAGAACATGTAAATAACCATTAAACATGAAAGTATTGTGCAATCATTTAGAACATTTCTCCTTATATAGAACCTTTTTGGAATAAAATTGAGTAAAAAACATTTTTCCTAAGAGTGGACAATCTGTGTTACAGACATGATTAAAATCACTTCAAATAATGGGGCTTGTTGCGAAGAAATGCGCTGTTACTATTTAAAGCAATCAGAAATGTGGAAAGGCAGAAGTAAAACTAGCAACCACCCAAAACATCCTAAATTATGTTTTTTTTTAAATCTGCTTTTGCTATGGGCTTTGCTGCAGTTTAATTTTTCAGCCAATTTGCACGCTCCACTTCAGATCAATAAAACAGTTTCCATGGTGACTTATAAGTAGAGAAAGTTGTTGATGGAACAGTGTGGTGCTGCTATGAGCAGACTACAGCTTTAGATTCCTCCAAACCCAGAGACTGTATTGGCAAGCTGTCATTCACAAGGAAAGAGACACAGAAAGCACTGGACTGAAAGTGTGTCGTCCGCCCGACCCTGTCAATCAAACAGCAGCCGACATCAGGTGATGCGAGTCAACAGCTGCCGCGTCAGCTCAAACACACACACACACACACAAAACAAAAATCAGCCATCTTGGAAAGCCTCTGACAGTCGGCCCATTTCACAGTCGGCTGGCAGCGCTAATGGCTTTTTTCAGCCCGCAAAGAGCCACAACTCAATCATCTCCTACGAGAGAGGGACAAACACGGGGAGGAGATGAGGAAAAGGCGGAGACAGGCGGACAGCAGCTTTTCCTCTGAGAAGCAATGAGATCAATGTTATTTTTCTTATGTGAATCAGAACAATTGGAAATTGGGGATTGAATCATTTATTTGTTTGAGAAAATTTATGAAAATGAACAGTGGGAAGTTATTTAGGTCTGGTGGTTACTATGGAGTAAGACATGTAGCTTTTATGAATGCATTTGCATGACTTACATTTTATAAGGGATTGAGTGCCATTAATTTTTCATTAAATACACCTAGAAACATAATAATTCTTAAATATATTTTCCTATAATATTTCTTCTTCAGCCTTCTATAATCAAATACTTTATTTTATATACTAAAACAGTAAAACTATTTTCAAGTTTTAATTAAACCTCGGTTTTAAATGTGGCCTCACTTTTGAACCCCACTGGGTTGTGCGTTTTGATTTCTGTGGTTCTGGACTTTTTTCCCAGCATGCACCACGGCAAAAATAAATTAAAGTGCTGCTTAATGGTTTACTGGGTTGAATATCTTGATTCGGTATACACTACTGTTGAAAATTTGGGGTAAGGTTTTTTGGAAATATATTGATAGGCCTACTTTTATTTTGGTAATAGATGGTAATTTTTTTTTTACTATTTTTTAACAATATTTCTGTTTCTACTGTATTTTTGATCTTTCCAAAACATTAAAAAAATCTTAAACACCCCAAATTTCAGATCAGATTCTTTGCCATTTCTATGCAGAGATTCTCCACTGATGTGTTTTAATGTTAACTACAGTACAAGTCATCGCAAACATCCAGTTAGTGAGTCGGACACGCTGTTAGCAAAGTAAAAAAAAAAAAAAGAAGTGAAGAAAGAGTGCTAAAGCGAGTTTACAAACTCTGACAGTTTAAACCACCCCAATGACCAAGTTGTCATTGCCAATTGCTGGGAAAACTCTTGGAGGAGAAGCAATGTATTTTAGCCACCTCTGAGGAGAGAAATAACAATACACACTCACAGCCCAATGGATCTCCAACCAGCCTCTGTCTGGAAGGGGAAATGGGATTTTGCTTTATTACTATGAAGTTCTCCACACAATAATGGCTTTTCACCCCACTGCCACCTTCCTGGTCACATACACTACAGCTAAATTCAGTTGTCAGTTCACCCTTTTAGTGCTTAATACTGTTCTGTGCACACACAGTTCAGTCATTTACAACAATTCTACGCTGTGTGTATGGAACCGAACTGAACAACTAGTTGTTAATGGCGTACAACGAGAGATTTTAGAAATGACAAACGAAGGAGAGATACATCTCTGATGCATGTTAAAATACGCATTTTAATGTGGATCAGAGATGTATCTCTCGTCTGTATGTGGCGTGCAAGAAATCACAGGGAAAACGGTGCCAGATCTTGAAAGGAAATCAGTGAACAAGAACAAGAAATGCTTTATGCTGAAAATAAAACCGAAATATTGCAACCAACCTCGCAATTTAAGATCAATTTAATAACTCCATAAACTCATTAGATGTATGAGCCAAGTTTAAACAACAAGCCCAAAAACGCTTACATGGCAACACTGCAAGCGCGCTCTGTGAAGCAGCCTTTAAGAATTAACAAAACACGGTGCCTCCGTCGACTGTGCTTTAGTTAAAATAGCTGAACATAACGAGTCTAGACTATTGTAACTGTAATATTACTTTAGTCAGAATAGCAGATACCAATCATGCGAGACGCCAGAACGTTGCTATGGTTACCATGGTGTCAATCATCGCCGTTTCAGGAGTGAGTCACGCTACGCAAACACATGGAACGATAATTTAGGGGACTCACTCCCGCATTAAAACCAACCCTCCACAGACACACCGAAGCTCAAATTAAACAGTGCTTTTCAGGTTTTACAGAGAGATCTAACTGTATTTAGATACGGATTAGGTGCAGAAATTGAATTAAGTAGCCTATTCTAATGTATAATAACACTGCATAGTCTTCACTGTGTAAATTAAATATAGATGAATCCTTAAAGTTACAAAAGTTATTCAGTCAAGAGCACAGAGTAATTTTTTGCAGCGAGTCTTTTTTCATATGACTAACATTAAAAACACAGGCAGCAGGAATAACAGCAGGACATAACCAACTATGTTTACTAGGATACTCGCCAAGACAGACATTTTGGCATAATTGTCCGTTCAAGCGCAAGACGACGTGAACGAGAGATTAATTTAGTATTCACGTGCTGTCAGACGCGGTATTCTATGGGATGTGCAGTTTGTACAGACAAAACTTCTCACACAGCACCGGAAAGTTCTCTTTCGCATCTTCTTGTTCTTGAATGTTTAAATTGGCAAGGCTTAAAAACACATGCAAATTATCAACTTTCAGGACTATGCAGCACTGGTACGACTGGGACAGTGACAGTTCTGTCAACAAGCCCTGCATGTGCGCTCTCTTTCTCTCATGGTGAGTGCGCGTGTGTGAGAGAAAGCGACACAGGGAGCAAATTAAAGACATATTTTAGTCACCTCTTATGAAATTTGGTCGCATTTGTGAATGATTTACTCGCATTATAGAGAGTTGTAAATCCGGTTGTCACTCCTGAAACTTTACAGCGTGTACGTGGCCTCTGAGACCAGCGTTGTACGAACTGAACTTTTTTTGAGGGTTGGGGTTTCAAGTTGCAAGACAGTAATATAACTGTGAGCTTAACTGTAGCTACTTAAGTAGTGGAGTTGCATCACAATATATTTTGTAAAAGGCCTCGAACGGCTAGCTGAGCGCCAGTTCAGGGACTGAATTTGATCTGTAACGTCTTAGTCTTGTCACTTTGAACTGCTGTTCTAGTTCTCAGATGTCTTACTTCCACAATGGCACCTTTAACCCCATGAGCCATTCTGGATAATTGCCCGTTTAAAAGGACAACAAAGCTGTCAATCAAACATCACTTACCCAAGCACTTGTAGGGGATCACGATGTGAGCATGTCCCTTACACTGTTTCTTGTCCTTCTTGCACCAGTTCTCGATTTCGACTGGCTGGTTGGCTTCCACCACATTTGTGATTTGCAGCTCAGGATACATCTAAAGGGAAGAGACCAGAGAGATTCAGTCTGAACTGTAAGCGCAGATCCATGCTTCACAATCTCCTGATGCCATCTGCTCATGTATTGGAACTAACTCAAGATTTACTCTCTCCTGAAATCCATTAAAAGGACATTGATGAAAACCAAACACAAAATGTACAGGGAGGGTATTGCTTTTTTGCAGCCAGCCATATGACAGATGAGAGAATTGACATTTTTAACCAAATGGTGTTTTTTAATATAGTTGTGGAAAAGGAGATTTTAGTGTACAGTGTTTGGAGGCTTATTCCTTTCATAAATAAGCAGCAACAGCAATAATATACAACCCAATGACTAAAGAAAGTATGCAAAGATAGTTAAAAAAATGTTCCATTTGTATTTTTTTGTTGTTGTAGATATTAAGTTTACAGTTCAAATCGTTGAGGTCAGTAAAATTTTTTAATGTTTTTAAAAGAAGTCTTATCTGCTCACCAAGGCTGCATTTATTTGATCAAAAATACAGTAAATGCAGTAATATTCTGAAATATTAGTTCAAAATAATTGTTTTCTATTTTTTTTTTTTATATATTTTAAAATGTAATTGATTCATGCGATGGCAAAGTAAAATTTTTAGCATCATTACTGCAGTCTTCAGTGTCACATGATCCTTCAGAAGTTCTAATATGCAGATTTGCTGCTCAAGAAACATTTCTTATTATTATTATTATTAATGTTGTGAAGAGATTTAATGGAAACAGTGATACATTTTTTTAGGATTCTTTGATAAACATTTTTTCCCAAACAAAAATAACAATGTCTTTACAGTTGGCAGTAAATGTCTTTACTGCCACGTTTGATCAACTTAATGCATCTTTGCTGAAAAAAAAGTGTTAATTTCACATTAAAAAATATCTTACTGACCCCAAAACTTTTGAACAGTTATGTCATTTATAATATTACAATTTAATAAATATTAAAAAGTTCATTTAAGCCAGTATGAAACCCAACCCAATCTATGCATTTCCAAGTGAAACATGATATAAGTGAAGATTTGATCAATCAGGAATTGATTACATTGTAAAAATTGGATGCTCAAAGAGATTGTAAAGACTGAACCAGCAACCTTTTCACAAGAAGTTTGAGAGAGAAAAAAAAATCAGCTAAATGGCAATGTTTTTAATAGACATATTTCTGCTGTGTAGCGTTATTTTACCTCCTGGCAGTATTGCAGCACTGCTTCTTTGGTTCCGACGCAGGTTTTGGATCCAGAAGGGTCCGGTTCCCAGCGGCCAGTCTGGATGTTAATGTGCATGTTGAGTTTGCCACAAAACATGGCGACCTGCGGCTCTGCAACAGCAAATCCTGTACCTGCATTAGCTGCCAGTGCCTGGGGAGCAGACAGGAAGAAGGGTGAGAGAAAGAATAAGAGGGGTAAGTTCAATGGACACTCTTATTATAGGCCAATAAAAGTTGAGCAGGTTCAGACCAGCCATAATACACTCACGGGGGCCTAAACATCGCACATGAGTTCTCTTATAATGACATAAAGTCATTTGACACAAAGACAAAGGGGGGAAAAAAACACATTCTGGCTATTAATAGCATATTCCATTCTCACATATGAAAGTAATTTGGAAAAAAAGAAAGAACCAATATATTTGGTTCGTTTTCCCAGAAAACACTTTTTTTAAATGCACAGGTGAATCTGCCAAAATGTTATATATACTTTTGTCAAATTTTATCCTTGCATATGGCCACAAAACAAACCAACATGAAATGTGTTCCCATCCCATCTGTCTATTCTCATAAAGAAAGATATTACCCAGAGTCAGCAGAAAAATCATAATGAGGACAAATTGAAGCAGATATTATCTCTAGAGACATATTCCTTGTGCTCTAGGATCATCGTTTGCCGTATCAAACCGATTTGAATTTGATTTAGTTTGTTTATTCATGCTTGATCGCATTGAGAGTTTGTCTGTCCCATCCATACTTGTTCTCAGCACACATTCATGCCTCAAAACACACACTGTGACCTTCCTGATGACTCTGAATCGCTCAAAACACTCCAGGGACAAAACGAAGATGTGCGACAGCCTCTAAACGCATCATTTCCTGCCGATGGCGGAGGTTGATGATGCCCACTTCACTGCAGAACTCATAGCAGTGGAACAGCTGCTAAACCTTTACTAACCAGAGGTCAGGTAACGCAGCAAAAAATCCCTGACGGCTGGGATTTTCACTTGGTATCTAGTATCTAGGATGTTTTTGCATTGGTAAACAGGTTTCTCTTTCATGTTTGCCATTAAGGTCACAGAAGGTGGGATTTTTGAATTTCATAAGCAAAAAGTCCTAAACCTGGTATCACTAGATCAAGCAAAATCTCCCACCTCCGTGAAACGAGTGAAGTTTCCCTCCTCTCGTCCCTTTTTGTCCTTCCTGTAGATAGGAGACACTTTCGTTTACATTACCATGTTCTTCCTCTTTTCCTGAAACGGGAAGCAGCTACACCCGGCCTGTCATTAAAGGTCTACACAAACATCTCTCAACTATGATGAAAGTTAAGATTCATTCTAACAGTAAGATTACCGGTCTAAAATGTTAACAAACTGGAGTAATCACGGGGCAATTAAAGAGGCGTGCATTTTTCCCAAACCTTGTGTTCGTTCTTGGCAGTCTAAAGACAGATAAAGCCTGAAGTAGTGCGGGGGGTCGGGTCACGGCCCAGACATGTTGAACTTTGTGTGAAGATGCAAAACAAAGTGAGTTGATTGCTGTGTTGAGACATGCTACTCAAACACATTTGTGTATATGTTTGTACAAGTGTGTATATATGTGGTCGGTATAATTATAACGTTTTTGAAAGAAGTCTCTTCTCACCAAGGCAGCATTTTTTTAAATAAAAATATACTGGAAAAAGTGAAACATTAAAATAACTGTTTTCAATTTGAATATATTTTAAAATGTAAATGTATTCCTTTGATGCAATTTTAAGCATCATTACTCCAGTCTTCAGTGTCACATGATCCTTCAGAAATCATTTTAATATGCTGATTTGCTGCTCAAAATAAATATATATATTATTATCAATGCTGAAAATAGTTGTGCTGCTTAACTATTTTTATGGAAACCGCGATGCATATTTTCAGGATTCCTTGATGAATAGAAAGTTCAAAAGAACGGCATTTATTTGACATAGAAATCTTTTAAAGCATTATAATTAGTTTATCAATTTGATGCATCCTTTCTGAAAAAATAATTAAAAAATATAATAATAATAATATTAGTTAGTAGTAACAAACTGTAATAATACAATTAAAATAAAAGAATACTACAATAACCTTAACCGTTCAAGTAACTAGTTTATAAATCAGTGTAACATTAAGACTTGCACAATTGCCAAAAGTTCAGTAATTGGGCGGATCATCCTACCTTTAAAATGGAAAGAAGTGTGGAAAGAAAGAGGAAAGGAAAAGCAAAGGATTAGGGAGAGAGAGAGAGAAACACATTGTAAAACAGCTAAGAGGAGGGCAAAGACAGCCCAGTACACCACACACAGTCCAACGACAGACTTGACAGCATCATCTTTCCTCCACATTACAGTCCAGCCACACCTCCCTGCCTCATTCCTTCCACTCGGAAAACACTCTGCTCCGAAACCACACAAATCCCAGTTTCAATCTCTCCCCAACAAACACCAAAGTCAATTCTGGTATGTAATGGACAATCCAATCAACTACATCTACTACTACATCGCCAGCAGCCATTTCACCTGGTAGCCCAAGACTGGTTGCCCACCGAAGCTAAGGGTTAAGCCTGGTCAGTACCTGGATGGGACACCTCCTGGGAAAACAAGGTTGCTGCTGGAGGAGGTGTTAGTGAGGCGAGCAGGGGGCGCTCACCCTGTGGTCTGTGTGGGTCCTAACGCACCAGTATAGTAATGGGGACACTATAATACTGTCAAATGGCGCTTTCCATTACCAGTACCAGCTCGGCTCGACTCGGCTCGCTTTTTGCTCCGTTTTCCATTGCAGAAAGTACCGCCACAAATAGTACCCGGTCGTCATAGCGACGCCTTTCGTTCCTCGTTGCCCCATCAAGCTCTCGCTGGATCCTCTCTTCGGCAACCAAACAAAGGAATGTCTGCACCTCCTTGTTTGACCACGGCGTGATCTTCCGAGTTGCCATAATAATAGTAGTAAGTTTAGTAACTATCTCTGGCCAAACTATTTAAAAATGGCGGGGTTATTTATTCTGGATACTCCATCTGCCGCGTGCAATGATGACGCAGATTCTCTGTGACCAATCAGCAGTCGGCATTGTTTTCACGTCACATTTTAGTATCGCCTTAGCTCGCTTAGAACCTCGCCGGAGGTGGTACGAAAAAAAGTACCTGAAAGCAGGTACAGGTACAACTTTTACACAGTGGAAAAGCAAACAAAGGCGAGTCGAGTCGAGTCGAGCCGAGCTGAGGCGAGCTGGTACTGTGTAGTGGAAAAGCGCCAAAAGAGCACCGTCCTTCGGATGAGACGTTAAACCGAGGTCCTGACTCTGTGGTCACAAAAAAAAATCCCAGGATGTCTTTCGAAAGAGTAAGGGTGTAACCCCGTCAAACGGGCCAAATTTGCCCAGTGGCCTCTGTCCATCATGGCCTCTTAATCATCTCCATATATATACACTGATTGGCTTCATCACTCTGTCTCCTCTCCACCAGTAAGCTGGTGTGTGGTGAGCGTTCTGGCGCACTATGGCTGCCGTCGCATCATCCAGGTGGATGCTGTACATTGGTGGTGGTGAGGAGATTCCCCCTTCTATGTAAAGCGCTTTGAGTGCAGAGAAAAGCGTTAAATAAATGTAATGAATTATTATTATTATTATTATTATTATTAACTAATGACCACGATGGATAAAATCAAGACCCATCACATATTTTTTCCTGCTGAATTTCCTGTTTCACCTGGAAATAAGTCTGATTTTGGAAGTAAAATGGGTTGTGAAAGATGCTTTAAATGAAGCCCTGTAAAATTAAGCAGATCAAATGCATTTCTTAGCAGCATGTGTACCCTAAATGCTGTCCTTCAGTGGGGTAACTGATAGATAACCCGGATAAACCCCTATAAATCATGACTATGCAAAACTATCACGAAAATGGATTTGCCTACACATAATAAATGGAAACATTACTCACAGTAGACGATTTGAAGTCTGACAGTAATAGGCTTGAAATAAGGCAGTGAATCTATTACAAAAGCGGCACTTTGATGGCTGGTGATGCTTCAAATGGGATGACTTTAGAGGTGAAACTTCTTTAACAGAGATTTAACTTGCCCAGGATGTTGCGTCTTAAAATTCATACCTAAAATAGGGTTGTTTATAGGAGGGTTTTTGTCATCAATACTGCAATTTGATGAATATTATGGACATATACAGGGGCAAATATACACATGAGCATTCTAAAACTGAACCCTTTAATCAATAATTAAGAATTAAGTATTGACAAGTTTGAAAAAAAAATAAACATAAAATGTTAAAGCTACAAAACAATATGCTCCTCCATACATATTAAAATAATTAATAATAAATAAATATTTGAATACTATTAAATTATACTATTAAATGATAAAGAAAATATTAAAACATTAAAGCTATAACAATAGTATATATGCTACTACCATTGATTTTGTTATGCAATTTAAATTTTACATATACAAATGTATTACTTAAAAATTCTTTAAAAAAAACTTTTTAAAATAAAAAATACAAATGTTGAAGCTACAAAATAGCATTTATACTCCATACATAAATACATTTTATGATATTAAAGGTAATATACAAACAAAAAATATTATTTATTTAAATAATAAATCAAATTGAAATAGCTATTTAAATTTCCTTTATTTATGAATTTTTTTGTCAACTTTTAGAACCATCCTGACCCTTGCCTGTTTTCTCATTTCTCATTCTTTCTTTGTAAACATCAGCCTGAGGCGCAACAACAGGGAAGCAAAAGAGATGAAATAGAGAGCGAATACAGAATCAGGCTGCCCGTTTACACCAGAAGGGAGAGAGACAGGGCAGAAGATCAGAAAAGAAGGACAGAGGTGATGGAACAGACAGAAAGAAAAGGGGCCAGTAACAATCACCAGTGCAAGCAAAAATACTCCAGCTTTAAGTGCAAGAACAGCAGTGAGTGGAAGATTGCAAGCGGCAGTCCATTTCAACAGCACTTAAACTTTGACTGACACACACACTCAAAGTAGTGGATGAAGCCTCTCGGGAAAAATCAGAATCAATGCGAAAGCAAATGTACCCATGAGAAGGTAGAATGGCTCTGTATCCAAATCTTCAATGTGCTGAAGGCATAAATTTTATTTTAGAGTAGACACACAAGCTTGCACACACATGTAGCCACTGTGTTTAGAACTGGAAGAGGAAGCAAGCAATGGGCCGGAATCCTGGAAGGAACATGGGGACGCTAATGAGAGAGATTTCGATATTGGCGTCACTAGTGAACAAACACGAACAACAGAGACCTTGTGTGAAAATGAGTCTCTCATTCCAGCAAAACTGACCTCATTCAGCACAAGCACACTCTCCTAGTTTCATTTCTTCTCTCTTCCCCCTTTATATTTGCTAATAGTTCAGACACACACTTTCACAATAAATCCTGCTGGCCCTGTATGGAAATGTGGCAGACGAGCTTCCTGTGGCTCTGGTCATTCTGTGTTACTGCTGCTATATTCACACAGACATGAGAAAACACTCCCTATCCAACTATACCCCGTAGCGCCGAACACAACCGCATGTTAAATATCACTATAAAGAGAGAGACAGCGCAGTATGTCTCTGTCTGACAAAATAAGAGGCACTCTGTTTATTACCAAAATTGTTGTTATTGTTTTTAAATTTAAACAACCTTTTGTAGACAGACAGACAGACAGACAGACAGACAGACAGACAGACAGACAGACAGACAGACAGACAGACAGACAGACAGACAGACAGACAGACAGACAGACAGACAGACAGACAGACAGACAGACAGACAGACAGACAGACAGACAGATAGATAGATAGATAGATAGATAGACAGACAGATAGACAGACAGATAGACAGACAGACAGACAGACAGATAGATAGATAGATAGATAGACAGATAGACAGACAGATAGACAGATAGATAGATAGATAGACAGATAGACAGATAGACAGACAGATAGATAGATAGACAGACAGACAGATAGATGAGACACACACACAGTACTGTGAACAAGTCTTAACCATTTTTCGTGTGTTAAAATACTAACATGCCTAAGCCAGTTATTTATCTTTTGCTGTAGTATGACAGTAGGAAATATCAGTTTACATTCCCAAATATTCCTTTTGCCATTAATTATAATAATCCAGTGGGATTTTTGTATGCACAAGGAGTCTGACAGCAGTCGGTGTGATCTGCCCTCACCATCATCGAGTCCGTCTGGGATTACATGAAGAAACAGAAAAAATGGTGAGATCAGATCATACTGGCTGTTGTCAGACTCCTTGAGCAAAATGAGCATACAGAAATCTCACTGGATTATTAAAATTAATGGCAAAAGGAATGTTTGGAAATGTAAACTGATATTTCCTACTGACACTACAGCAAAAGATATAAATGTATAAATATAAAACCATTTTTTGTGAGTGAAAATACTAACGTGCCTAAGACTTTTTCACAGTACTGTATATATATATGCGTGTGTGTGATTATCATATATAGTGTTTAATATTTCTGGCATACAAGATTAATATATAAATAAAAAATAAAATGAATTAAAATAAAAAATACATGATTTATAATATAATCTGATTTTAACAATTTTATTTGAATTAATTTATAATCATTTAAATTCATTATACTTTTAGCATTTTATTGAATTTGTTTCATATGTACCTTATTTAAACATTTCTTTAATTTCATTCCATTTCTATTTTGTTTTTTATTTGATTTGATAATAATACTACTGTTATTGTACAATACTAAACAGAAAGAGCCATTAAGATCTGCCATAAAAACAAACCAGAGCCATGTTACTGCATAAAGCAGGATTTACATCCCCCTGTAAACATCTTTACTGCAAATGGGCAGATCATATATCACAAAACTACCCAAAGTGCATCACTACAAAAACAGAAATAAATAAAGCCTCACTACACCAAAATAGTTTTAATTCATGCGCTGCAGATAATTTTTTTAAATGATGAATTAATAACATTTGAATGAGTCCTTGATATTTTTATTAACCTGATGTAACAGCTTTGTAATGGCTGCTTTAGCCAGGGCCATATTTATAATATAGAACATCCAGGTACTTCATTGCTTAAATATTTCATTATTAGTGACCTCACACAGCTACATAAAGAGCTATTTAATGGTATCGCACACACACACACACACACACACACACACACACACACACACACACACACACACACACAAGTCTGGTTCGCTATCTTTGTGGGGGCTCTCCATAGACGTAATGGTTTTTATACTGTACAAACTGTATGCTGTCCCCTTACACTAACCTACCCCTAAACCTACCCATCACACACAACTTTCTGCATTTTTACATTTTCAAACAAAAACTCATTCTGTATAATTTATAAGCTTTTTTACTCATGGGGACCTCAATTTAGGTCCCCATGAGTCTGTGTGCATTCAGGTTTAAGTCCCCACTTATAGAAAAACATGTACACACACACACACACACACACACACACACACACACACACACAGGAAAGGGCAGTTATGACAGAGCCTGATGTTTGGAAACACCCCGCAGATCCAATCCCTTGTGTGCGTGTGTGGCCTCTGGTTTTCTATTTTAAACTATGGGAAAATCACCCTGCAGGCCACAAACACAGAGCCCACACCTCAGCCTGGACAGAAACACAACTGGCTGGCACTCCTAAAAACACAAACAGAGACTATTTACGCCCAGTGCAGGAATCACATCACAGTCTAATTCAACTTTTACAATGTCTGTCCATCTGTGAGCTTCTCTTAAACCAGCTTGTAACACGTCTGGGCACTGCAGGGGTGACGTGAAGAAGCCCAAACAGTCAGTATTGGTCTGCTCCACACAGCTCAACTGTGCTTCTGAAATCTCTTGTAACCACAGACACCTGTTTGTGATAATTGTGAAGAGACTGTAGATGTAAAAAGCACAAAACATGACTGTATTTTTAGGGTGGAAACAAAAAACCTCAACCTCAGGTCTGGGCAGTAATTCTGTGAAAACATGGAACAAAAACATGGAACAAAAATAAGGGCCGGATGGTATGACTGTATATACCTTGTGACCACAGAAATATGTCAACAGGTAGAGATTTGGAAACAATTTATAATAAAGTTAAAGGCCTGTAGTTAACGCTATGCATTAACTTATATTAACTAACAATACGCAACATATTTGTTACGATATTTATTCATTTGTATTCATGTTTGTTAATAAATATACAACTGATCATTAATAATATGAACAAATTCAACTTTTGATTTGAATAATGTATTAGTAATAGTAAATGTTAAAAATAACATTAACGAAGCTTAATAAATGCTTTAGTAGTAGTAGTACTGTCATCAATATTTTTATTTCAGTCTTCATACACAATTCCATAATTATTAAAGATAATTTTACATATTAACCAAAAAAGGTGTAAGCTGAAGATGTAGCTTATTTTACCGAGCCTATTCTTCATAAGCGTCACTTTCACTATTAAATTGAATCATTCATTTTTTTTAAATAAACGTGTTCATGTTAATTAGTGTAGTTAACTAATGCAAACAAAAGGAACCTCGCTGTAAAGTGCTACTGTTACTATAGTGTTTTACTGTTCACTAGTGGGCAGAACTGCTTTATGATCTTTACACATGAAAATGACTATAAAACATGGAGTAATGCAAAAATACAGAACGGGACGTGTCCCAGACGAGTCAAGAGGAGGATGAACTTGCTATTAAGGGATGTTAGGCACAAAAGCAAAAAAGATCATATGCTGTTAGTGTTAACATCATAGTTAACTGCCTGGATTAAACAAAAATAGATATTACAAAGTCTTTTAGTATAAAAAATATATATTTTGTTGGATTTTCAGCAAACAAATATATCATGATATTACAGTTGCCGTAATATACTCATGCTGTGATAAGATGTCGGACATACAGCCCACCCCTGATGAAAATCCAATCCGGTACTGCACCAGCCTGTCACATCACTGGGATTCCCAGAATGCATTGCTTTGCGTGTGACCCTGTGAAAGAATGCTTAACCATGGTTTAGACCGTTTAATCCACTGCTCTCGTGGTCACGTGTTACAGGAACACTGTGAATACTGTACGCGTTATAAATCAGGAAGCTGACAGACAGCACAGAGCCAGACAGGAAAGACACAACCATTTGCCTTTTCACTTTGAATATGTCCTGTTCCAAGGTTTAGCAGTCTGTTCAAATCTTCCTGACCTTTACATCAGGCTAGTTTCACATCTCTGAGCAAACAGACACACTAAATCACAAACGACCGCCTGTTCCTACACAAATTTGAGCAAGATAAAAGGTGTGTGGAGCGTCACAACTATCCCATTGTCCTGAGACTGACCGACGTCATTTTGTAGACAAGACGGCGACATTCACTCCGCAACCTAAAATTTTTGTCAGGCTTTTAGCATGACTTTTAAAATGTGGTTTGGTCTGAATACTGGGTAAGACTCCTAAACGAACCAACATCCTACCAACAACCAAAACTCTCGCACACTGGCCTTAAGATATCTGGCCACACCCATATCGTTTAGACCGATGTTAAATTATGTTGAAAGATTGTTCACCTCTTTACGTTCCTCGGCGTCAATCCATGAAGATCACAAACACTCACAGAATCAGACACAATTCCCGTTTTGAATAATGACATTGCTTCGTTTGTTGGATCGGATTGCTTTCTCACCTCAATCGGGGTGATACGACCTCGTTCGGGTGATCTCGGAGCGATTGTTTTGGTGCAGATTCAAGCATGATTGCGTGTTCATATTATATGCCTAAACCAGTGGTTCTCAAACTTTTTGGGGCAAATTGACGCACTTAAACACTGTTGCAACAGCTTTTCTCGTTTTTTTTTTTTTTTTTTGCTGATCTCCCTCACTTCTCCGTTCACTTCCTCTGCTGCAGAGTGACTCAGTGCTTCTAAATCCCTGCTGGAGTGAGACGTAATTACTGACCTAAAGCTGTGGAACACACAAATAACCAGAACTCAAGAGTGTTACAAGAAAACAAAACTTCAGCTAACAAGAAAACAAGTTTTCAGTAAAAATCTGAGTCAAATCAGATGGAATTAGATTCAGCTACCACAAATACCCAAAATCCACAGTGTCCCCACAGTCGTTGCACAGGACAACAAAATATAAAAAATTTAAGTGTCCAAATACATTTTAGGGCACAGAACACACAAGCATGCATAAAATGTTGAGAAACCTCAATAAATCATGCCGCTGTGTCCTCTGGTACACTTGGCCAATGTCACAGGAAGCAGAGGCCGATCTCTACAGGAGTGTGAACCAGTTCAGCGTGACGTGTGACATTCTCATGGACAGCTGAACTCATGAGAGTATGTGTGAAAGCTCCTGAGAGCGCTGGAGTGTCTCTCCCTATGGTTCATTAGCCTTCAGTCCTTCATCTCAAGAGGTCTGACAGTACACTTTTGTGCCTACACACACACACACACACACACACAAAGGGGAAAAGTACAAGAGGAAAAGGTCCAGGAATACAAGCATGAAACAATACAAAGCTCAACAAACCCCGGACTATATCACATGACACCTAATCTCAGCATTATTCACAAAACTTAGCCCACACACACACACATATACACAACTCTGTGTATTACAATGATCCGATTTATCACAGGGCCACATTCACGGTTTGGGTTGAACTGGAATGACTAAAAGATTAGATTTCATTAGTTTAGAATGAACATAGGTAAGTGTTGAACTTGAATGAAGACTTGAAAAATTGTTCAACATGCTCTCTATATGTGATTGAAAGCTGAAAGGCAGACAGAGAAAGAACAAAGAAAGATAATATATACTTAATTTATAAAAAGATGCACTATATTAAAAATATAGAAAAAAGTAAATACAACAAACAACATGCAAAGAGCAAACTTCCATGTCGGCAAGGATGCTGCCTGTGTAGGCAACAAGTCAGCTCACTAGATTTGGAACAGAGTTACAAAGAGAGAGTTACAGAGAGAGAGAGAGTTACAGAGAGAGAGAGAGTTACAGAGAGAGAGAGAGTTACAGAGAGAGAGAGAGTTACAGAGAGAGAGAGAGTTACAGAGAGAGAGAGAGTTACAGAGAGAGAGTGTTACAGAGAGAGAGTTACAGAGAGAGAGAGAGTTACAGAGAGAGAGAGAGTTACAGAGAGAGAGAGAGTTACAGAGAGAGAGAGAGTTACAGAGAGAGAGAGTTACAGAGAGAGAGAGTTACAGAGAGAGAGAGAGAGAGTTACAGAGAGAGAGAGAGAGTTACAGAGAGAGAGAGAGTTACAGAGAGAGTTACAGAGAGAGAGAGTTACAGAGAGAGAGTTAAAGAGAGAGAGAGTTACAGAGAGAGAGTTACAGAGAGAGAGAGAGTTACAGAGAGAGAGAGAGAGTTACAGAGAGAGAGAGAGAGAGAGAGTTACAGAGAGAGAGAGAGTTACAGAGAGAGAGAGTTACAGAGAGAGAGAGTTACAGAGAGAGAGTTACAGAGAGAGAGTTACAGAGAGAGAGTTACAGAGAGAGAGAGTTACAGAGAGAGAGAGAGTTACAGAGAGAGATTTACAGAGAGAGAGTTACAGAGAGAGAGAGAGAGTTACAGAGAGAGAGTTACCGAGAGAGAGTTACAGAGAGAGAGAGAGATACAGAGAGAGAGAGAGTTACAGAGAGAGAGAGAGAGTTACAGAGAGAGAGTTACAGAGAGAGAGTTACAGAGAGAGAGAGAGTTACAGAGAGAGAGAGAGTTACAGAGAGAGAGAGTTACAGAGAGAGAGAATTACAGAGAGAGAGAGAGTTACAGAGAGAGAGTTACAGAGAGAGAGTTACAGAGAGAGAGTTACAGAGAGAGAGTTACAGAGAGAGTTACAGAGAGAGAGTTACAGAGAGAGAGTTACAGAGAGAGTTACAGAGAGAGAGTTACAGAGAGAGTTACAGAGAGAGTTACAGAGAGAGAGTTACAGAGAGAGAGTTACAGAGAGAGTTACAGAGAGAGAGTTACAGAGAGAGTTACAGAGAGAGAGTTACAGAGAGAGAGAGTTACAGAGAGAGAGAGAGAGAGAGTTACAGAGAGAGAGTTACCGAGAGAGAGTTACAGAGAGAGAGAGAGTTACAGAGAGAGAGAGAGTTACAGAGAGAGAGAGAGTTACAGAGAGAGAGAGTTACAGAGAGAGAGTTACAGAGAGAGAGTTACAGAGAGAGAGTTACAGAGAGAGAGTTACAGAGAGAGAGTTACAGAGAGAGTTACAGAGAGAGAGTTACAGAGAGAGTTACAGAGAGAGAGTTACAGAGAGAGAGTTACAGAGAGAGTTACAGAGAGAGAGTTACAGAGAGAGAGTTACAGAGAGAGTTACAGAGAGAGAGTTACAGAGAGAGTTACAGAGAGAGAGTTACAGAGAGAGTTACAGAGAGAGAGTTACAAAGAGAGAGAGAGAGTTACAGAGAGAGAGTTACAGAGAGAGAGAGAGAGTTACAGAGAGAGAGTTACAGAGAGAGAGAGAGAGTTACAGAGAGAGAGTTACAGAGAGAGAGAGAGAGAGTTACAGAGAGAGAGTTACAGAGAGAGAGTTACAGAGAGAGAGTTACAGAGAGAGAGAGAGAGTTACAGAGAGAGTTACAGAGAGAGAGAGAGTTACAGAGAGAGTTACAGAGAGAGAGAGAGAGTTACAGAGAGAGAGTTACAGAGAGAGAGTTACAGAGAGAGAGTTACAGAGAGAGAGTTACAGAGAGAGAGTTACAGAGAGAGAGTTACAGAGAGAGAGTTACAGAGAGAGAGTTACAGAGAGAGTTACAGAGAGAGTTACAGAGAGAGTTACAGAGAGAGTTACAGAGAGAGTTACAGAGAGAGAGTTACAGAGAGAGTTACAGAGAGAGAGTTACAGAGAGAGTTACAGAGAGAGAGTTACAGAGAGAGAGTTACAGAGAGAGTTACAGAGAGAGTTACAGAGAGAGAGTTACAGAGAGAGTTACAGAGAGAGTTACAGAGAGAGAGAGAGTTACAGAGAGAGAGAGAGTTACAGAGAGAGAGTTACAGAGAGAGAGTTACAGAGAGAGAGAGAGTTACAGAGAGAGAGAGTTACAGAGAGAGAGTTACAGAGAGAGTTACAGAGAGAGAGTTACAGAGAGAGTTACAGAGAGAGAGTTACAGAGAGAGTTAAAGAGAGAGAGTTACAGAGAGAGTTACAGAGAGAGTTACAGAGAGTTACAGAGAGAGTTACAGAGAGAGAGTTACAGAGAGAGTTACAGAGAGAGAGTTACAGAGAGAGTTACAGAGAGAGAGTTACAGAGAGAGAGTTACAGAGAGAGAGTTACAGAGAGAGTTACAGAGAGAGAGTTACAGAGAGAGTTACAGAGAGAGTTACAGAGAGAGAGAGAGTTACAGAGAGAGAGAGAGTTACAGAGAGAGAGTTACAGAGAGAGAGAGAGTTACAGAGAGAGAGAGAGTTACAGAGAGAGAGAGTTACAGAGAGAGAGTTACAGAGAGAGAGTTACAGAGAGAGAGAGAGTTACAGAGAGAGAGAGAGTTACAGAGAGAGAGAGTTACAGAGAGAGAGAGAGTTACAGAGAGAGAGAGTTACAGAGAGAGAGTTACAGAGAGAGTTACAGAGAGAGAGTTACAGAGAGAGTTACAGAGAGAGAGTTACAGAGAGAGTTACAGAGAGAGAGTTACAGAGAGAGTTACAGAGAGAGAGTTACAGAGAGTTACAGAGAGAGTTACAGAGAGAGAGTTACAGAGAGAGTTACAGAGAGAGAGTTACAGAGAGAGTTACAGAGAGAGAGTTACAGAGAGAGAGTTACAGAGAGAGAGTTACAGAGAGAGAGTTACAGAGAGAGTTACAGAGAGAGTTACAGAGAGAGAGAGAGTTACAGAGAGAGAGAGAGTTACAGAGAGAGAGTTACAGAGAGAGAGAGAGTTACAGAGAGAGAGAGTTACAGAGAGAGAGAGTTACAGAGAGAGAGTTACAGAGAGAGAGTTACAGAGAGAGAGAGAGTTACAGAGAGAGAGAGAGTTACAGAGAGAGAGAGTTACAGAGAGAGAGTTACAGAGAGAGAGAGTTACAGAGAGAGAGTTACAGAGAGAGAGAGAGTTACAGAGAGAGAGAGAGTTACAGAGAGAGAGTTACAGAGAGAGAGAGAGTTACAGAGAGAGAGAGTTACAGAGAGAGAGAGAGTTACAGAGAGAGAGAGTTACAGAGAGAGAGAGAGTTACAGAGAGAGAGAGTTACAGAGAGAGAGAGAGAGTTACAGAGAGAGAGTTACAGAGAGTTACAGAGAGAGAGTTACAGAGAGTTACAGAGAGTTACAGAGAGAGAGAGATACAGAGAGAGAGAGAGTTACAGAGAGAGAGAGTTACAGAGAGAGAGAGTTACAGAGAGAGAGTTACAGAGAGAGAGTTACAGAGAGAGAGTTACAGAGAGAGAGAGTTACAGAGAGAGAGTTACAGAGAGAGAGTTACAGAGAGAGAGTTACAGAGAGAGAGAGTTACAGAGAGAGAGTTACAGAGAGTTACAGAGAGAGAGAGAGATACAGAGAGAGAGAGAGTTACAGAGAGAGAGAGTTACAGAGAGAGAGAGTTACAGAGAGAGAGAGTTACAGAGAGAGAGAGTTACAGAGAGAGAGAGAGTTACAGAGAGAGAGTTACAGAGAGAGAGTTACAGAGAGAGAGAGAGAGTTACAGAGAGAGAGTTTCTGTCAGAGCACAGACCCATGTGTTCGAGCAAGGGTTCTGCCGACATAAGTGACGACTTGTTCAAATGTCCTCATCTCTATGGAAACACCTCAGTGGCATCTCAGCTATCCACAAACAAAGAGAGAGAGAGATCAGTACTGTGCGGATGTGTATCTGGCAGGCATCGAGAACACTGCATTTCCCAAAAGCCAAAACAACATTCAACACCAAATGTTTCCAGCACAAAAATATCCTGAAAACAAACATTCTGTGAACACACCGTGTTCATGCAAACAAACCCATGCAAGGAATGAAATCCCAGAAGGAATTTAGAAATTAAATGCACTGTTGCTTTCTGAAGTTGGTCAGAAGGTATCTCATAATGCAGTGAGTTCCTGCCACTGGGCATTATTGTAAACTGTTTGCTTATAAAGTTGGTTTTCTCATTCACGACAGTCATGGCGAAGCAACAACTTGAAGAGAATCTTGCTCCGAAAGTTAGTTACAGCTAGTTAAGAGAAGACATTTGACATATTTTTAGGTAGTTACCAGTAACTATCGCTTGATCGTTCACTTGCTAGTCTCTCCAGAGCTGTCATAGAAGAGTCAAAACAGCAAACAGGTGTTTACTGTGATATATACTAGTTAATTACTTTGCTTTGAAGCACACTGCTCAACGTTTTTTCTTCCTGTAACATTTCAATTCTCACCTGCAAGGGTAGGAAAAATGACTGAGCCGTTTATAGAGAGCAGTTCAAGTGTTGAGGGGCATTCAGAGTCAGAGGTGAAAGGGCAGCTCTCCGTCAGTCGGGTCACGCTCTTCCCAGTATGCTTGGCAAGCCAGCTTTTACGAGCCTGGTGCAAAGGAGACGGCAGAGGTCAGAGTAGAGCGTAGGAGTTCAAAAGAGCGTGTTTACTTTGCCCAGACCTCGGAAAGAACAGGACGCTAATATGGCCGCCTCGACTCGAGGAGAAATCTCTGCACAGCAGCGCTGTAACTAGGGATGCACCTGGTATCAGTATCGGGCCCGATACTGCGCTCGTGTATTCCTACTCATAAAAATGCTCCGACACCAACAACCGATACCACGCAGCATGTGTACAGTGTGTGTGTCCAGACAAAGAAACACTAACTAGGAATAGAAATAACTAGGCCCTGGTTATTTCTAGGCTTGATTACTGCAATGCTCTTCTGGCTGGACTTCCATCATGTGCAACTAAACCTCTATAAATGATCCAGAATGCTGCAGCTCGTCTCGTCTTCAACGAGCCCAAAAGGGCCCACGTCACTCCTCTGTTCATCTCTCTGCACTGGCTACCACTCGCTGCTCGTATCAAGTTCAAAGCATTGACGCTTGCTTACAGATCTACCACAGGCTCACCTCCCTCATACTTTCACTCGCTCCTATGAGTCTACATCCCTACCAGAAGCCTACGATCGGTCAATGAGCGACGGCTTGTGGTACCATCACAGAGAGCCACAAAATCACTCTCCAGAACATTCTCATTCTCAAAAGACAACTGAAAACTCATCTCTTCCATGAGCACTTAGCCTAATAATAAAAAATTAAATAAAAACTTTCTTTAATCCTCCCTTGTCTGGCTTATGCTACTCTGAGCAATGCCTGAACTTTGCATTTTGAGCACTTGCGTTGTTTTTGCCTCTTCCAATGACTCGCTTGCTTTAGTCCTCATTTGTAAGTCGCTTTGGACAAAAGCGTCTGCTAAATGACTAAATATCATCTCAGAGAGAGAGAGAGAGACTTAATGAACGTAAACAAAGAAAACGCATGTACGGTAGGGCAGGCTATATTGGATCCGCGCAGCCAATAAACCTGCTGATGAGGTTTTTTTACTGTTAATCAAACTACAAAAGACAAAGTAATCACTCACAGCCATTGACTGAATTACTTTTGTAACTTTATAAAGATTCATCTATATTTAATTTGATTCATCTATATTTAATTTATACAGTAATGAACCTGCAGTATTATTTCACATTTGATTAGTTTATTCAAATTATGTACCTGAAAGCTAATGTTAGACCTACCTGAAAAACTCTAAAAAAACTGTTTATTTTATTTGTAGTCTTTCTTTGTTCTATTGTATTTATGTATGCTATTTGTAATTTGATTATCTGTTCTTATTTTATTACTAACTGCTTACTTGTCTTTGTTTTAAATTTACATTAATTAGGCTAGTAGTTTTTGCTGTTGTAGTATTAAAATTGGAATATAGAGAATTGTGATATTTCACTGGTGTCTAAAGATTTGAACCACTGACCCAATCCTTAGCACTGAGCCCTGCTGGAGCAGCTCTGAATATGCACTGTGCTATTAAATGACAGATGAAATATGATAGAGCAATAGAATGAACAGTGAACAGGTTTCTCTACTCAATATATCATTTTATATATAAAAAAAAAAAAATTATATTATTTTATTTTATTTTTATATATATAAAATATAACCGGTATCGGCAAGTACCAAAAATGAAAGTGTCGTATAATCGGACTCGTAACCATACACCTTGCAAATTTCCTTGCTGTCTGCACTACTGTCTACATAGACATTAGACGACATCCTATCTGAAATTAAAACCCCAAAGTGTCTACATGGGCAGCATCACACAAACCACACTCCTCAAATGAATCCCATGGGAAAATCTACTTAGAATAAACCTTAGTCAGGGTAGGCGCCATGTTAAATTTCCCGTGGATGAAAATGAGGCTGTGAGGGATAGACCCACAGCCTTTACAATGGCATGCGCTGTACAACACGTCATTTTTGTCCACTGAATTTTTTTTTAAAGATGTTTCATCAGCTGAATATTTGGCATGTTGTTAAACAACAGCCGCATTTTAGTTCCTTTCAAAAATGAAATATTAAAATATATCAAATAGAGTTAGTAAACCCAGCAACTTTCGCACGAATCACACAAGAATGCCACACAAGGGACTTGATGTAACTGTTTATAGACCACACTCCACCACATAAATTAAGGTGAAAATGTATAACCGGGACATTCATCTAGAGAAGTAATTTCAACTTAAAAAAAAAGATGTTTAAAACTTTACAGCGCAAATAATAAAATATATAGCCTAAATAATAAATTATTAATGCAATGGCTTGAACAAAAATACAACTTAAAGCTTTTCAGCTTCTACATACTACCTCAGGTTACTTTAATTTTAAGAAAAAGAAAACAAAAGGACAGGAAATAAAAGGGGAAATACTGCCTCCTGTGCAATAAGTGCATTTGTATGACAGAAGTAGTAGTTTTTGTTTGTGTCTAGCAGTGAAGAGAGACCAGAGCAGAAGCTCTATATCCCCTCCGGCACTCACTGACATACATTTCAGACACACATTCTCAAAAAAACTCTTACCTTACAGCAAACACACTGCACACACATAGTCAGTCTTGACATGTCTCAGCACACACACAAACACAGCCTCCGGAGGACTGTCCCAGACGTCACCAAATTACAACATTACGGCTGGCTCTTTCCCACTGCTTGATGAAGATTGAGACATTAGACTGGTGTAGAGTGGGTTTTAAAAAAAATGCATAAAGCTGTAGCATAAATGTGTTGAAGTGGATGAATTTAAAGACGCAACAAACACAGTTTATGAAAAATATAAACAAGAAAAACTACCATTTAAAGATAATCATGATTGTCATGACCTGTCCTGTCTCTAGGATGGACATAAATGGACAGAGCGGATAAAAACAACGGAAGACTGAGAGATGGAATAACGTCAAACGAGACTGATTCATTCGCTGATTCAAGACTCGGGGTGTTGATGATACAGAAGAGTTAAGGGGCCATTTGACAGGAGATAGTTAGAGTAGTGCCAACATAACCTCATTAGAACCATCGCTGTCACTACCAGACAAGACAAGACATGAAAGCGGAAAAGAAATGAGAGAGAACAAAATCACTCAGATACATTTTTACTCCCTTAAAATGCAGCACTGGTTTCTCCTGTGAAATTTCCAGGCCTCTGTGAATGTTCCCTCTCTCAAGAGTAACGGTCGAGATGACTAAAAATACCATCTCATAACAACATCCAATATACTGCAGTAAAAACAACTCGGGCGAGCCTGCTGAACGCTTCTCTCAGATGGAAGCCGAAATTCTACAGGCAAGCAATAAAACGGAAAGCTCCACTTTAAAAGGAAATGCACCACTGGCTGCTGCCGCTAATAACAAGCGATCTTCTGTCGAATGAAAGCACTGAGGTCTGTCACATAATCAATGCCTGATGGTTTCATTTGAATCTGCTTGTTGTCTTCAGACATCTGTTTCTTATAATGTTTTCAGGCATGCTGAGACAAAACAATCAACTCAACTGCACATAACCATCAAAAACCATTACAGATGTTTTAATAATTAGTGCCATTGTTTCTGATGCTGATAACAGTGGTGATTTGCATTAAAGGGATGTACCATAAAAAAAGCCTTCCCCTTTCTTTATTTTCTGATGACACAACCACATGCATATCAACATATGACCGACTGCCTGTTTACATATTTTTACAACTTAGCCATCATAGTAATGCTGAAGTAATAAATAAGTAAGCTAGTGATAGTGCTTAGTGTTGGGCGGTATGTGCCATTTAGTCGTAGCGTCCTATTCTCGGGTGAACTGTCCCTTTAAGGGGTTTCTTGCAACTGGGCCAAGAAGATGGCGCTATTATTCCAGTACTTTTTAAAACTCATGTGCCCTTTAATAAAAACACTCCCCTCCCCCACTTCGCATCGACATCTCTTCTCTGGAAATAACAAACGACAATGATCATCCAACAATTCAATCAATAGCCAATGGACAAAATCAGGTCCTGTTCTACATTTTATCTTGTTCAAGAAGCTGTTTCAATTAGATGCATATCACAATAGAGAAGAAATACAAAATCACAACTTTCATTTCATGCTGACTTTAAAGATACAGAAGCAAAAACGGCCATAAATTGTAAGGGTCGGATATTTTGTACAAAAATGTGTAGAGAAAAAAAAGCCACGTGTCCTCATGAAATAAACTGGCATTGTAACAACAGAATTTTGATTGTGGGCTGCTGCCTTTTCTTTCACACACTCCTTCCATCTGCATTCCCATCCTGACAGCAAACTCGGACACAAGCCTCTTCTCCCACAGTGGCGTGTGAGATTCTCATACTTTTAAATGCATGAGTGCTCTTGTTTTGTTGCTCGGCTTCCTTCTCCTGAGTGTCTCTGTGCCATGTGACGGGTCGAACCTCTCGGCCTTCCCAATCCAGGCTTAGGACCCACGTGTCCCTTTAGAGGATTACATTCCTGACTTCACCACGACAGATGTTGATGACAGAAATAGACACAACAGCACTTCTTCCCCGCAGGAGGTGACAGTGGCAAGTCCACCGCAACTAAACCAGCCTTAACATGACGGCGTCACTCATCACAGGCGTCAAAATCGTATGTGTTCCTTCCTCTGATTATCACCTTTTGAGTCCCTCCTTCCTCTCAGGGGTTCTTCCTTTGTCCTGTCAATCCTCACACATCCTTTCCATGTTTGGGGTCTACTGACGAGCCACACAGGGCACCAAATAATAGTTTTAAAAAAAAAAAGTTTCATTTATTATTATTATTATTATGGACAGTATAAATTAACATTACACCACAGTATTGAACTGCAGATGGTCTCCCTTTACACAACATAGTTTTTAACTAAAAACTAAGAATGTTATGCATTTTGGCCGTTAATTTACACGACAACAGCGTTTTGGAGGGGCCTGAAAAAGTACAACTTTGAAAACGGGTTTCAAAGTACACGTTTTTGAAAATGATACCATTATTGTCTCTATGTAAACTGCAAATTTGTGAAAACAGTGATGTCATGCGCATGTCATCAGTCTATAGGCGCGTAGTGTTTCTTTACAAAGTGACACCACCAACTACTGGTCTAGCAGTCTAATACAGAGATTTTAGTCGTTTTTGTTTTCGTTTTGACAATGAAAAACACAAAAAGGAAAAACTATTTTTAGGTGGAAAAGTGAAAAGTGCAACAAGTGAAAAATATTGCATTACTCGCTGAGTCACTGAACATAGTCTGAAATGTTATTTGTTTGTTTTTTTTGTCCATACAATAAAAGTAATTCAGGTCCAAGGACTCTATTTTATGGACATTCTTCAAAATAATCTTCTTTTGTGTTCTCTAGAAGAAAGAAACTCATAAAGGTGAAGAATGACATGAGGGTGAGTAAATGATGTGAGTGAATTTGTAAAAATATACAATGGAAATCTAGGGGCAAGAAATCCTGGAGGGTTAAAAGCAGAAGAACTGTGAAGCTCATAATTTTGTAAAAGCATGTATTATGTGAATTATATGTATAGTTTGTACCTGTTGCATATTTATTGTGTACATTGCATAGTGTATATTGTGATCTGTAAAATATGTCTAATTGTATTCTGCACTGTCTGCATGCTCTCAAGGCACATGTGCTGTTGGTGATGTGACAAAAATTATTTGTTTTGACATGATTGTAATTCCTGCTTGTCTGAGTTGTAAAGACTAAACTCTTTGTTTTGCGATCATGAATGCTAAATTGATTGGTCTCTGTTAACCTTGCTTTCCGCAGTACGCCCGAGGTCTAAGCAGAGACATCCAGTGCATCGTAAAGTGGAGATTTGGGGCTTAGTGAACACCACTGTGAAAGCAGTCATTTACCGTGCTTGTTTTCAGTATTGTTTGCTTGTCTCTCGCTGTTTAAACGAACAGGATTAAGCAGCAGCGTGGGCTCTGTCTGGCCGACAGCTCGCCCGCCTAATCTCTGCGCATAGACCTTGGGATTTCTGAGAAACGACCTGTGCTCACTTCACTGTGCCAGACACAAGCAATCTCTCCTCACTCTCATTCTCTTGTACAGCCACGTCCTGTACTTATCAGCTTGCAGTACAATACAAGTTTGCTGCTTTGAGGACTGCCAGAACATCCACAATGATAAAGCCACATACAGTACATACACAAGCAACAATGTTCCTGACAGCTCTCAGAGGTCTGTGCCCTTTACTTAAAGAGCCCACTAAATCTAAACTGGAGTTTTGTGGTCTTTGGTCCATGTCGCATTCAAAGATATACAACCCTGCTCACTGATGACTCATCCTGCACCACACAGACTTTTATCCAATCAAATGCTTTCTACAATGACAATGCACTGAAGCACATAAAGAATCAAAGTACTTTTGACAAATGTTTCAAATAATGCACACATGAAATGAAGGGGGAAAAAGCCATTTTATTATTTAGATGGGTGGTCCCCTCTCACCATTGGGATCACATGACCACCTGAATACTGCTCACTTTATCTTGGAATCCCTACATTCAGACACTTTTGGTTGCAGAATAAATCGACAATGGGTGAAAAAATTTCTGTGAATAGGATAATTTGTACATTGGCATTATTAACCACAATCGCTTTTGTGTGATTCTACATCCATACCAATAGGTGGCAGTTTAACATTCAAGACCACTGTCGTATCAGTTGTTTAGGAAGATGAATACGTTTAAGCGAGAAAAAATAAATAAATAAATAAAATAAATGTATGTGTGTGTGTGTATATATATATAATTCGTTACATTTATATAGCGCTTTTTCTGGGACCTCAAAGCGCTTCACATATGGTAGGGGGAATCTCCTCAACCACCACCAATGTGCAGCATCCACCTGGATGATGCGACGGCAGCCATATTGCGCCAGAACGCCCACCACACACCAGCTTACTGGTGGAGAGGAGACAGATTGATGAAGCCAATTAGTATATAGGGATGATTAGGAGGCCATGATGGACAGAGGCCAAGGGGCAAATTTGGCCAGGATGCCGGGGTTACACCCCTATTCTTTTTCGAAGGACATCATGGGATTTTTAATGACCACAGAGTCAGGACCTCGGTTTAACGTCTCATCCGAAGGACGGTGCTCTTGGACAGTATAGTGTCCCCGTCACTATACTGGGGCGTTAGGACCCACACAGACCACAGGGTGAGCGCCCCCTGCTGGCCTCACTAACACCTCTTCCAGCAGCAACCTTGTTTTCCCAGGAGGTGTCCCATCCAGGTACTAACCAGGCTCAGCCCTGCTTAGCTTCAGTGGGCAACCAGTCTTGGGCCACAGGGTGATATGGCTGCTGGTATATATATATACACACACATACATTTTAGAAAGTTCCCCCTTTCCATGGTGACGCGTCATGCTTGTCACGTGACTCACCCCAGCCAAAATAACGCTGTATTACAGATGTATCGATTTTGTTTAGTTTTTCCTTTTTTATTCAAAATATTCACAAACTTGCTTATACAATGTCATCATCTATCTTATATTCCGATTCTCAAATACGTGCAAGTGAGTGTGTTTTGTTTTAAAAATCTTTATAAATGATCTTGATCTATTATGTGAGATGGGTGCATGTTTGTTTGCGCCGCAGTTCACAGAGTCCTGTCAGTCGGATTTGCAGCACGTGAATTTATCAGTTTCTCCAAAAATACACAAAAGTAAGTGGCCGGTGAACTGAGAGAAGAATAGAGTAAACTTTATAGTTACTTACACTATGTGTATCTGATATGCCAATTTGGTAGACATCCCCCAACCCTAATGTCGACCTACCTACTTTATAGTGTTTTTTTTTTATAAATGTTTCAAGCAGCAGTATGCCACATGTTGCCAAATTATATTAACTAGAAATATAGTTGTTTTGCATTTTTTATTTAATTTTGTGTTCATATGTTTTCGGTTCCCTGGTTGTGTGATCATATAATATTTCAAGGAGGAGATGGCCAATTATGGGATATAGTATTTCATGCAGTGAGCTCCACTGTATACCACACATTTTGGCGAATGGTCATATGTGTCAGGGAAAAATATTGCATACTGTGTGTACAGACACTGCAGAAACAGTATGAGTAGAACAGTAGTATGCTATTCCAAACTAACCCTTAGTGCACCTCGAATTGTTAAGCACACAGAGGACAGTGAAAGAGAAAAAGAAATAAAGACTAAGGAAGTAGAACAAACATTGATAGCCTGTCATAAACTCTGGATGGAAGCTCGAGATGTGTTCAAATAAAGTTTCTGTAGGGCGGCTGAGGGCTGGAGTTGAGCAGAACGGTTATACAGACACTCCATCTGTTTCTGGACTGACCAACAGAGAGAACAGCAAGGAGAAAAACCTCTTAAAATCTCACATCTTTGCTATTTCTGAAAGCCACAGAAGGGCAAGACAATGCCTGCTGAGAGTAAGTGTGTGTGTGTGTGTGTGTGTGTGTGTGTGTGTGTGTGTGTGTGTGTGTGTGTGTGTGTGTGTGTGTGTGTGTGTGTGTGTTATAGAAGCAGTTTTATCAGAGAACACTAGCTTTTCCCATATCACACAAAAACACCTTACACAGCGAGAGAAAGAGAACAGGACTGGAGCTAAACAGTGCCAAAAAGCACCATGGTAATACAAACATTTCCAAAACATGGTACCATGGCAATGTCATATACAATGGCTTTTTTATATAATACAATGGGCTTCCAAACATGGTACTGTGATAATACTGATGGTACCCTAGTAATTATAGATGCAAATTTCGTCAACAAAAAATATGGTTTTAGTAGAGGCCAAAAATCATTAAGCAAAACATTTAAAATCTCTCTTCTCTTATTGTGCGTTTTGACACTGTCAACGTCTATTTCCCTCAAACAACGTGGATAATGCAGTCTTCACGTGCTATCAAAAACTTTCCAGTGAACTCGTGATTATGAGCTTGCCGCGTTCAAATGATTTGTTATAGGAAATAAAAGGAATCATGGAGGACACCAGGCTTATTCTTGCCTATATCTTGGGGAAATTTATTAAATCCAAAATGTATTGAAGACATTTAATTTTGAATAAAATGTAGCCCCATTCGTTGACAACCATATAAGCATACACAATGCTATCTAGATGGTCAGCTTGCTGACAATTCTCAGTGCATGCTATTTTTGCTGTGTATAAAACATGCTTCAAATGGTTATTCTTATTTTTTTTAAACCAGTCACCGCAGCAATCGTTCTCCTCTCACCCATGTTTAAGGTTTATGACCTGCCCAACTCGGAACCTAAGGTATCAAAAATATCTAAAAGTTTCCCAGTAGTAAATATGACTTGAGAGGGCATTAATATCCCATTTCTAACTAGTATACTCATATTTACCATAATTCCAATAGCCTGTGAAGGCAGCATAAGCTACAACAGGGTAAGCATGTCAGCTGGGTCGAAGCTAGGGCTGGGTTGACAATATGTCGATTCATTCATTTTAACAAACTTATTTTGAATTTTAAAATCCCAAGAATCAATCTTTTAGTCTATGCTGTTTTCTAAAGCATGAACAAAACTTCGCTAAAAGTTATTTGTAGTGTACCTACCATCCAATAAATCATAATGAGCATTGTGCTTTGTTATTTTTATATTAAACAAAGTCTTATTTTTTTAATTCTGTCAATTTTATAACAAAATTCATAAATGTTATTATGTAATAAATGTTGTTTTGGCGCTCTTTAGTGTGGCATGACAGTTCGCTCAGCTCCAGCAAAGTGGCTGCACGTTAACTGATCATCTCTTCCACTTTACTATTAGTTAGTTACAGCACAAATAAACATGAATAAACATCAGAACGTAAGTTGAAAGAAACTGTACAACTCACTGAAATCATGTCTCATGTAATCACGCAATCACGTTCAACCATGGAAAAACAACAAGCCGATTTGAGTTTATTATTAAACTATATCCAGTGTTTCTGTAAAATAAATAATTTCGGTGCATCACTAGTAGTATTGACATGGGTTTTTTTGGATACAATGAGTATTACTGGACTTGCAACTAGGTAATATAGATTTTGTTTTGGGGGGGGGGGGGGGGGGTTAGACATGGATTTTTTTTTTTTTTTTAAATGCACTAGAGTACCATCATGTAAATACTATTTCAATTGGATTTGAAAATAAAGTTGTACCATGTTACACATTAAAGTATCATGTAAATAATTACCATTTGAAACCAACACTGTACATTCTTTCAAATGGACCTGCAAGAATGCTACTATAAATAGGGCAAAAATAGGACTACATGTTTTCTTTATACTTTCAAGATGGCTTATCTGGATGAATGATTAATAGGGAAAGTATTTCACCCACCACAGAAATCATTCACTACCATGGAATTACCATATGATACAAACACCTTACAATGGTGCCATCAGAATACTTTAAGTGAATGGCCAGACTCAACAAGAAATACTGATACAGAAGAGAAATAATGGAGGAAGGTCAAAGAAGAGAAATGAATGCAATGAAAGAAATAAGGGAATTAATCTCTTCTCCTTCGTCTGCAGCTCTGCCATCCTCACAACCTCCAAGGTTGAGGTTAAATGGATCATTGAGTCCCTTGATCCACCCCCTATTGCTGAACATACAACAAGCAGTGGGAAAAAAGCAGATCCCTCTGTGCCACACACACACAGTTTTCCCTGAGGTACTGGAGGGCAGCCATCTTCAACTTGCACCAGGAACAATTATGATGAACGCAATTTGGACATGGGTATTTGTCTCTTCAGCAGGGTTGAGGAAAAGGTGGATTTAAGTGGACGTGGGTGGCGTATTACTACAGCAGTATATAAAACCCATGTGAGAGAGTCTGGACTTTAGACCTTTTCAGGCATGCACACGTGCATAAAGAAAGGGGGTTAATACAGAGAGCTACTTTCACAACATGAAGTTTACATTACATACATTAAACATAATATAATATAATATAACATAATATAATATAATATAATATAATATATAATATAATATAACCAACGGACACCAAAAATAAATAAATAAATAAAAATATTATTTTGCTTTATGGAATATTTATATATGGGATATATAAAGGAAATATAAGAAAGATATTTATATGGAAATTTAAACCTTTCGAGGACCATTAAAACTTTTTTCCCTTTAGATTTTGAAGTGAAATATGAACCGACCATGTTTTCATGAGATTCACCCGTGCGCACCAATAAGCACGGTGAGAAGCGGAGTCATGTGTGTTTGTGGATTCATGCGGCCACGTTTTGTGACTCAATCGCAGCCGCAGGCCTCGTCTCTTACTGCCCAGTCTGTCTCTGCGAAACTGTACATGAGATTTCCTGAAACAAAGCTCTGTCTCTCTCTCTCTCTCAAAAAAAAAAAAAAAAAAAAAAAAAACTCAAAGCCACTGGAAATCAACTCAGTAAACCAGAAAAACAATGTTCCAAAACGTCTTGCTGCCCCCACAACAAAACACCCTGTTCCTGCTCAGATGGAGCACGATGGGAACCACTCCATTTCAGCAGCAGAGGAGCCTTCAAGCCACAGTGTTTAATAGCTCTTTGAAACATAGGAATAGGATGAAGATGACGTTGTTTCGGGGGGCAGCAGGAAGACGGTGAAGTCAGCTGGCAGAGTGGAATTCATTATAATTAGCAACTAAGAATGAAAAGCCCCTCAATGAGGACTGTGATAAACCACAATCTGTTAAGATCTGCAGGCTTGGAGTTGCTGTTAAAAAGAAAAAGATTGACCGCATCTTTAAGACACCTGCTGAGTTTATACCATGCATACAGGGATCTTTCGCTAGATTTCAGTGTACAATACACTCAAACATTCACATTTTGTTTGAAGCATCATATTTGCTTATAGAGTGCCGAAGTTATGACGTCACTTTGTAGGCCAAAACACGGAAGTGAGTTAGCATTTTAGCACTTCCGGTTCCCTCCTCCTAAAGTCTATGGGTTTTTTTAATGGGTTTTTGCTAAATCGCCTGCTAAAGGTCTGTGGTTAACAAAGCCTCTAAATATTTTCACGTTTTGATCTATGACATAAAACACACCAGTTATAACCTGCTTGTGGCTTTTAAAACTTTATTGTGTCTTAAAAACGGTGATTGGTTTTATTTAGGCTTCAAAATTTATACATTTTGGATTAACTTGTAAAGATTATCTTGATAGACAAAACGTGTAAGGCTCACAACTCTTTGTTGAACACAGATCTTATGCAATTTTCCAAAAGTCTATGGGGAAATGCATAGCTTTTCGATCGAGGGAACCCATGCACCGCTAACTTCAGAGTTGTCCTACAAAGTGACGTCATAACTTTGGCATTCACAGTTCAGTTGTCAACTCTGACTCTGACTCAAGAAATGACTCTAAATGATTCACTGATGGAGAGAGTCTGATTCAAATCGCTATTTCATGTTGCAACAGCGGCGTGGAATCTAACAAAACCACATATGGAAAGGGAGCATTTTGTGATGTATCCCGGATAAGAAATCATGATACAATTGCAATCCAGATGAGAATGCACAAATTGAATAAACACCGTGGCAACGTATGTGTGCTATTAAAAACGCTTGAGGTGACAGTTAATGCTTTATTTAGTTGGTGATAGGTGATCATTTACATGGGCTGAGATGGCTTGATTTAACAAGGTCACTAATATTTGTACATTTTCTGGAGTAAATTTGTGTGGTTGTCCTAAACCCCAAGTATACTTCAGTTTTCACATGAACGTATGAATACAGCCAAACACACAACCTTTCAAAGTACACTCGATTTCACAGCATGCGCGCGCACAGGTACTCAAAACATGCACACACAGTTTTATCCTAGTCCAGTGTCCGTGAAATTTCTCTCCAGAAGTTATGAGTGACAAAATTGTCTTAGTACTCGTTTAAACTAGGTTGCGTGCATCACAATTGCTCAATGCAGGCTTCTTTTCTCTCAAGTAATCTGTTTGTTCCGTCTCCTCCGATTACTTTTTCGACTGTGAACCAACGGGCCGGGGTAAAGTTGGCACTTTGTGGACAAAATATTCAAGGTGCATGTGCGAACTGAGCGTGATGCACAGTTAGAAAAATCTGTATGCATACTATGCATATAGCGTACACGCAAAACCCCAAGCATACTTTGGGCTTTAGGTGTTTGCTGTGCATTGCTTTGTGATATCTAAGGTATTCGAAGAGTTGTTAAATATCTATGTGGTTCCTATGGTGTTTACAACGTCGGACACAAAGGCAATTAATATGATTAGCCTTTTGCTTGACTATGTTATCAAACAGATAATAATGTGTTGCTAATGTTACACAAACCATGTTCCCGTTCGCCATCTTAGAGTCACACTGTCTTTTGAAAATCAGCAGTTCATCATAACTTTGGAATATACATCATCTAAATAATTTAACTGTTATATTGCTGAATGTACCCGATTTTTCATATCAACAGAAAAATATATCAGGATAACCTGGCTTCTTATGAGACTCCCCTACTTCGTAGCTAATGATATGCTAAAGCCCGCCGGCTCTTTGACGTGATTGGCTACAAGGTAGTTTTGTGACATAAGAAACACCAGTGATTTCAAACTGCGTTTTTTAAACTGTCTTTTTTTACACTGCAGTTTTAAGGAGAAAATACTCAGTCAGCAATGGTGTTGACTTATGAATTTGCACATGGTTTGTCTTAAAGCATATTAAAAACGCCACATAGACATAGAAACATTAAAAACTTGATTTTCACCACAGGGGGTCTTTAAATAAAATCCCAAGTGTGAGCAATTGTAATAGACGCAGTACCAGTTAGCAAGTTCCACAACAATACGAGCCATTTAGATGCAGGCAGGAAAGGTGGATCTTGGTCACACTACTCTTATTAGTGTACTATTTGTAGAACAGGGAGTACTAGACAATAAGGGCCGTGCCAGCTATGAGCTGTGCTGCGAGTCCCCCAGAGATCCACTGCGTTTTCTCCAAGGTACATTGCATCAGCCCGTTTTCTACAGCGTCCTTTCTTCCACCTCCAACCTTCCCACATTCCATCCCACTTGTGAGAACATCATATATCTCTCCATGACAGGCATCTTGCTGCAGGCCTTTCTCAAAGGCTCCTCCTCATCCTGCTCTCCTCTCCTCTCCTTCATCATACAGGAAAGAGTAGAATCACCCTGCCCGCGGGGATTTCAGATTGGATACTTTTCCACGGTCACTGCCACCAATAATGACAAGTCGCCATCTCCTTAAACCAGACCCACAAGCTGCCGATATTTGGCTTATTTGAAGAAGCTGACCTCTGAACTATTCAGAGTCTCCAAATTTCTTGAGGTCAGAATTTAAGATGCTTTGATTATCACTGTACGGCCAATCGCATCCTCAACCTGTATTTTTTCCACCTAAAAGTGCTGCATCAGTGTTGGCAGCTCTTTGGTGGTTCAGCAGTGCAGATCCAGGTCTCTGGGGTGTATACCGTTACAGCACATGGACCTCTCTGCTCACCGCTCCTGATCTGACATTTTCATCCTCTTCCCCTGCTCTGCCTCATTAGACCAATTCAATCAGATCAGATCAGATCACTTAAGACCAGAAACAAAATCACGCAAAGAGTGTAAATACGCAATGCTGAGCTGCTTGCCACTACGGCAGAATAGTCAACATTATGTATGTCAATAGCTATGTTTCCATCCACATTGGAACACACATTGAATTTTGGGATACTGCTTAAAAAATCCAGGATGGAAAGACCAACACTACAACAGAATTTTTAAAAAGTGCATAAAAATCATGCTCTGCTCACTTGAGGTGGATTAAAGTTAAAGTTATACTTGGTTAGAAGACAAACTATGATGGAAACACATTCACACATCCAAGAATTTAACTAAAACAATCATGTTAATTTGTCTCTCAAGTCATGTGAGTGAATTACTATCAAACAAAGTTTGGGATCATTTTTAAAAGAAATTAAGGCTTTTATTCAGCAAGGATGCATTACATTGATCAAAAGTGAGAATAAAGACATTTATAACATTACCAAATATATTCAGTTTGTCAAGGAATCCTGGAAATCTCGGTTTCAACAAAATGATTAAGCAGCACAACTGTTTTAAACATTGCTCATTTTTCTTGAGCAGCAAATCAGCATATTAGAATGATTTCGGAAGGATCATGTGACACTGAAGATTGGAGGAATGATGCTGAAAATTCAGCTTAGCATCGCAGGAATAAATTATATTTGAAAATATTTTATGTATCAATAGGCCTATGTATTTTTGATCAAATAAATGCAGTCTTACTGAGCATAAGAGGCTTCTTCTAGATTCTGTCAGTATAGCTTTGTTGTTCCTGGCACTGGATATTGTATTGTCTAAAAGTTAGGTAATAAAACTCCAGAGTCTTTAGACAGTCTACTAACCAGCCCAAACATGTCAACACAGCCAAACTAGAAAATGTAGCAGAGATGATACCATTTATTTGGCCAGAAAGAGAGAGGGAACCAAACCAGGCAAAACCAGGATTTATCTTTAAGTGATCTTCCTAATGATTGGTCATTCCCAAGCAGCAACCTCCCTGTCTCTCTCTTGAAACCGACACGGAAGTGAATTAAACTGCAATTCATCTACTGCCCGCTTGAGGCAAGTGAGTCAAATCTGCATCTCCCCCATGTTAATATGCCCAACTTTACAGCAGAAAAAAAACATGTTTACAGCCTGAAGCAAAAAGTGGTTTTGGTCTTTATAGCTTATTTTGCCCTTCATGACAACTGTGAGGGGGGTGAATTTTTTTACAACTCATCCGTTTAAATTATATTAAGCCTGCATAATTAAGGGCGTGGCCACTTGAGTGGCAGGTGGATTGCCGCTGATGTTAGACGCTAGCCGTTTGTCTGCTGTCTGTTAACGTCACTCTCAGCTAATTCCAGCAGCTGCTGTACTTGCCATCTCTGCCGTGTTTGTGCTTTTTTCGGGATTATTTCATACAATTTAATACACGCGTGACACATTATACCTCCGCACACGCCGTTGGATTCCGTTGTTGTCGAGTATGGAGAGAACAACCAGCGCTAGTGTTTTAGTGTTAAATAAAAAGTAGCAGCTACCGTCAGATGAAATCCTGCAGGTGTCAGTGCTTTCTCTCCGTCCATGCAGTAGATGCAAACACTTGAATGAGCGTGGATTTCTAGTGCATTTACTTGAACTTCTGAGGTAATATCTTTGGTTTAACCCATTTGAGAAATTCATTGAGAGGCGGCCAAAATCAGATTTTAAAATGGACAGAATAAAGCTCTTTACAAACTTGACGTGTGATGCCATGCTGACTGACATGTATGTGCATGAATCACTGTCACACGCACAAGCTCAGAGCGATATTGTAAGTTACTGCATGATAATACATTTTTATAGCAGAATAATAATACATCACGATACAGTCTCACTTTTAGTTACGTCTTTTAACTATTATAATATTTCGCATGGCAAAAACATGAACTTTAACTATTGGCTTTACTTCTTCAAACAGCTGTCACTTTAGCGCAAGGCCAGTAGCATATAGCATTAGCACCTCAGCTCCACCCACGTCACGCCTCTTTGCCCATTTTATTTTATCTGGTAGTGACGAGAGGTGACGCGCTGCCAAGATGGCGACGGCCGGCTCCGCCCACTTTAGGCTTCAAAAACGCTCTTCAGAAACCTACGGGTGACGTCACGGACACTACGTCCATATCTTTTTAGTCTATGGTCATTCCACAGCCAGATAAAAGTGCTCAAGTTAAGGTAAGATACACAAACAAACTACAGACTGCTATTCAGTAAGCAAGCACAATCTGCTATCACGGACCCGAATGACTGAGACCACCCTGTCTAAATGCCCTTCTCAAAGAGACCTGCTCCTAGAATTCAAATAAAGAAAACAAAACAAAGGAGGGGCTAGGAGTCAAAGCCTGAGCTGAATTCAAATGAGGTTAGCAAGCCTCTAGTCAACTCCCACACAAAATTTACAAGCGCATTTGATCATGCAAATTAAAGCAGCACCACGCACACAGGAATTTTGTGTTTTGTTTTATTCCCCGATTCATTTGCTGCCACTCCTACAAGAGGATGAACAAGCAGTTTGATAGACAAGAGAAGAATGAGGCAAGTGACACTTCAAAATCCTCTTAAAACAGACAGCAAAGCTATGTTCAAACTGAATACTACCATCCCGCATAAAGGCGAAAATGTAAGAGAATTTATTTTGAGAATGCAACACATACGGCCCTACAACCTGAGATATCACTGAAACAGGTGTCTTGAGAAATCACACGAGTCTCCGTGACAGCTCTAGGCTGGAGAAGGGAAAAAAGTCAGAGTGCAGCTAGTGCGCTAGCAAAGTGCCGGTTGGTCATTTTGCACATTCATGTTTGACTGGCTCGCATCTTTGGAGGGTGGGGTTTTGGAGAAGGGGTGTGGCTGAATGGATGGGGGCGGTCTTATTCAAATGATAAAGTCCCAATGAAATGGAAGTAGCGGCAGAACTTCTGTATTGTGACGCACATCCAAGTGAAACCGATTATTAAAAAAAAACATATTTAGGGAAGGTTCTATCCATCGGTTGTTGGTTGAATGGAGGCAAATCCCATCGTGAAAATGCACTAGAATGCAAGAAAGAGATGGGGTTTAAGCAGACTAGATGATTGGAGTCCTGCATACGTCACCAGAAGTCTGTTGACATTGAAGTTATGACATTTAGATTAAGAATGAATTAATTAGCTCAAAAAAGTACAAAAAATAGAACCTATATCCACAAATGAATAGAAAATAGGGTGAATTGTCACCATGCCAACTTCAAAAAATAATTATAGTAAAAAAATAGTATCCAACAAAATATGCATTATAAAATGCTAAACAGTAGTAGTGCACTATATTGTTAAAAAGATCAAATTTCTAAAAAGGTCAAAACAACATTTGGCAGTTGAATCGAATAACTCCACACAGCGTGCTCTGGTTGCATACTGCACATTAGTGAGCATTACTTTTTTAGAAAGTAAGTAGTTTCAAACATGCATGCTAACATTCACACACATACAGATCTCTTCCTCAACCATCTTAACAAGCATATCCAAGCATCAAGAGAAACACAGATGGCCACAGATATGGGCCATAAGCATACTTGGTGAAATGGAAGAAGAAATCTGTTTGTGTGTGTAAGAGAACAACATGCTCCTGAATAAGACAGCAAATGTTTTATTCATATGTGAACACATGCAAAGGAGGTGAGTCAGAACCCATCCGAATGCAACTACTGATGCAGGCAATGAGCTTATAAACACACACACTTGCACATATTCAGACAGACCCACAAAATCTATGATGTCCTCCAAATGTCAGAGCAGCCAACAAATCTCTACGGGGAGCAGTTAAAGGTGGAACGGATTGCTTGGCATTTGTGCTAAAGGGGCAAACGTGCCCGCTTCTGCGAGTCTTTGATGGTGGAGAGTCTAAATTTGTGATGAGCTGAGCCGAGTCGAGCCGTGGGAGGTAACGGTGCCTCACTCTCTCATACAAAGAGAAGACGGACGAATATGAGCTGGATAATTAGAGCGAACGCGCCGCCCCGGAGACAGAGATTCTGAAATCGTGCGAGCGGGGTTTGCCTGACGAACTCGCTATATTTAACTTCCTCTAATGCAGCCGGTCCTGAAGAGGGACCTGAAGAAGCAGACACGCTCAGACATGACACACAGGAGGAGATAGAGACATTTGCAGAAAGAGAGGGAGTCAGTGGCAGACAGACACGTAAAAGAGACGCACTCAAACTCGGACACAAAGAAAGCAAGAAACTAACAGAGAGTGTACCAAAAAAAGATGGACATTTTGAAATAATAGGGTATAGAACTGTTTATTTCTTTTTTATAAATGTGGACAATTTAAAAATAGCATCTGACATGTAATTTTGGATTTGGAAGTCGATAACTGATAACCAGTTCCATTTAAAAAAAAGATTATCAAGACCTGTGGTTCTGTCAATGGTTCTGTCATTCAAATCGGAGGAAGAAAGTACACCGTTCAGAAGTATGGGGTTGGAATTTTTATTAATTTTTTTAAGAAATTAATAGCTTTTATTCAGCAAGGATGCATTCATTTGATTAGAAGTGACAGTAAATACATGCATAATGTTAAAAGATTATTTTGAACTTTCTATTAAAAGAACCCTAAAAAATCATTCAGGGTTGGTTTCCAGCAAACTATCGAGCAGCACAACTGTTGTCAAGTTGATAAGAATTAAAAAATTTTTTTTTTTAAATAAATCTTACTGACCCCAAACTTTTGAAAGGTAGTGTAACTCAACACTGTACTGACACACAATATGCAACCAGTGTATTCCCAATTTGTGAATTAATGATAGCATGGGGAAACTACTCATAAAAACTCAATTTAAAACCATGTAAATACTGACTTACTCACTCATTGAAACAGTCAATGGAATAGTAAAGTGGAATTGGAATCAGTTCCAGACAGTTCAGTTTAAAAAAAAAAAAAAATTGTTTTCCTTATATATTTTTAGAAATTGCCTGGACAGACAGCAAAGACCATATTTGATGAATAGACAATTATCTATATAAATAATTTGATTTATTTATTTATTTTAATCAATTTCAAGTAAGTTTGACTGTCCTCATCAAGAACTGTGAAAAACATAGCCTATAAACATAAAAATGTATAAGGAATACAACAGAAACACAAAGCTCAAAAATGACGAATATGAATTTACACATTGCACTAAATATTTATTTATTTTGTCACTAATTACAAAGTCCTATGGAGCGATTCATAAAATCAATGTCTAAATAATCAGCCTCTTGGGGATTCTTGAAATTATTACTAATCAGGAACCCAACAGGAAGTAAATAAGACAAGCTTGCAGTTGAGGGGAGAGTTTACCTCCTACTACTAATTACACTTATGTGGCATTTCAATCCTGTGGTGCAACATTAACCAAAAATAAGCTTTACATACTTGTTCAGATTCTTGTATATGGTCTAACTGTTGGAAACAATGTGCCAACATAGCTTGAAATGTCCTACAGTGTGTTCTGTAGTCTGACATGTTAAACTCCACTCAAAATGACTTTAATTGATGTTTCTTGCAATTTTTATGATCTCATGTTAATTGAAATACCACATGGAACATTTGTACTTTTTAAAAAATCACGTCACACCAAAGGACCGATAAACTCAAAAACTTATTAAAAATAGCTTCAGATAGTTAAGGCTGGGTTGACTGACAATATTGATTTCTCAATTTTAATTGAGTTTCATTTTGATGAAGCGATATCGATTCTTAAAATCACCACAATCAATCTTTTGGTCTATGCTGTTTTTAGTTGCTCGAACACTGTTTAAATGTTTGTTTCAAAAAACTAATAGAAACACAATTCTGTCATTAAAAAGTTATTATAAAGTTATTATTATAAAAACTGCCTAATGTGGAATTTATAGGTTTGTATACAAATTATTTGTTCAATCATCCATTTGGGTTTATATTGTATATAATTTGTGGGCATCAGGGAGCCGCTATTAATATGCAGGGTTATGAAATTGCTTTTGAATCCGCGCTCTTCCCATTTACTTTCGCGATCGCGCATTATCTGGAAGGGAGCGGCGGTACTGACCACACATTTTAACAAGATAAGATATTTGTCAATGACGGTCAGGATCTGTTGCGCAACAAAGCCTCCGCCATTGCCCTGTCAGTCATCTCTCCTTACTATCTTAAAATGAGAAGTGAAATCTGATTTTACTGTAATGCAACCGCCCAAGCAGCAAGTTCAACCATGTCCCTTCCCTTTAGGTGCTCCAGAGAATGCGTTTTTCATTTTCTGTGCCTTTCTGAATTCGTATCTAGGCTTCTAAGGTGCTAGATATGAGCCAACTCAAAGGTGTGGCTATCAAAGTGTGTTTGCGTATGTATTCATCATATCAGTAATGGACGGGTGGAGCATCCGCAGCAGTAGCATGTTCTCTTCTCTTCTCCTCTGTCCAGCACTCAGTGTGTCTTACAGCTAAGAGGATTTGTGGTGAGACAGAGCGGCTGGTAAAATAATTGAAAATGTCTCTAAGCACTAAGCTCTCAGCTCAGAGGATGAGCATCAGGGTGGCGCTAACATAGCTCAGGCTTTATGAAACAGGAAATGGCTGACAAAACCATCATCAATGCCTGCAACACAACAATAGAGCTCTGCCACACCTGCCATGCATGCATATAAATTCACACCAAAAAATGTTTTGATGGGATCACTTAGCAGAGTGAGTGATGTGTGGAAAAACGGTCTACTAAAGAAAACATCCGTCACAACCTAGGTGACTGTTTTACAATCCATTGAACAGACAGTACACCTAGCCTACTATCTCATTTTTATTCCTTTTTTAATTCATTCCCCCCTGCCCTGGCTATCCCCCGACATTTAATAATAATTTTATTAAAAATTGAATAAATTAAATTACAAATAAAAGGTGCAATAAAAGAAATAATATACCATTTAAAAAATATATACAGTAAAGTAGGGCTGTTTTCGACTAAGGATTTTCATAGTCGAATCTGATTCGTTAGATTTTGCCGTAGTCGACTGATAGTCGAACTTTTTTTTTTTTTTAGAGAGCAGACTATACGTTCGGTTGAATAGGCTAACTGTTCGTCTGTTATAGGACAACTCGCTCTACGTTTATTTAAAATGAACAGCAAGACAACTAAGTGAATGTGCTTTCCATTAAATTAATCCTTAACAAAAAAAAAACGTTGCAATGAACGTGCTTTGTTTTAAATAAATCACACGCAGTAAACAAAACCTTAACAAAAAAACTTTGCAATGAACGTTGCAATTTATACGCGCAAACAGCGTGCCGGTGCGGTGAGACGTACATGCTCGAGCAGATTCGGCTTGAAGTCGTTCATCCTCGGACGAGGTGTCGCGCGGGCTGTTACAAAAAAAGCTGTGCACACAGCCAAGCGAAATGGGGTCTTGCCGGTCTTGCGCACCCAACGCGTCATTTTTTGCCGTGCGCACCTTCGCTCTCGTGCGGACGCGTCTGGTATAAACAAGGCTTTAGTGTCAGCGCGCGCTCTGATCGGGAAAGGGGCACAGACTAGCCTGGCAAGCCAGACCTACATCAAGATGTTACACTGGCTGCAAAATAATTTTTGCTGCCGCTAGGGTGCGTCTAGATTTCTAGGCTAGGCACAGACGTCTCCCGAATCATCTCCAGCACTCAGCCTCCGAACCACCACTAACTCCGCCTCCGTTTCCCTCGTAAGCTGATATTAGTATTTAAACATTCACTATGATAAAAAAAATTTGTAAAAAATAATTTAGGCTTAATAGCACGATTTTGGCGGTTATAGAGTTCTAATGACGGTGTTCAACCATCACACCCCTATTGGTTACATAACCCTACTATTCGACTATGAGGTTCATAGTCGAATCAGACCTCTCCGAATCGAATCGTCGAATCCTCGACTATTAGAAGTCAGCCCTACAGTAAAGTAGCAAATCAATCAAACAATCAAGATACCAGATGTTACTGGCAGATAACTTGCACTTATAAGGTAAATAAACAGCACAGAGAAACCAAATCCAGTTACTCTGTATGCTACCATTGAGCATCACACCATCATGAAGACAAGTAAACAATGTGGCAATTAACGTCTGATCTCAAGGCTGTCATCGCATCGGATAAACAAGCAGTTATGTCCCAATCGGGTCCTTGAGCTGGTCAGGAGGCTTGCACTCTTTCAGAGCTCACAATAGCCCCTCACAGTCATCCATTCATCAGTCCTGGGGTGAACAATCCATGCTATTAAAAGCCCTGCTAACACATCCACACAATGAAGTCTGCATACAAATGTATTGTGTGCCATCAAAGGCAGCAGACAGAATCACCACAGCAAAGACCACACACCCCTGCAAACATTCACGCATGCACACACACACAAAACCACTGCATGTTAACCAAACACAGGTGCGAAAACCAAAGAAATGCTGCTTTGGAGTCAATGCCTGGAGTTTGTGTAATGTCGGATCTAACTGAGAGGAAGATGTGATCAGAACCAACAAGACTCGCACTCGAAACTATTTGACCTCTAAAATATGGCATTTCAGTCATATTCAGTCATATAGTCCCATATTCAATGGGAAAAAAAACATAAAAGCCACGACATACTCACAGTGAAGTTGTTTATTGTGCTTCACTTAGGGGTAAAAGGAAGATGGAAATATCTTTGCATAGCGAACATCCTAAACACTGCTGAAAGCGGCACTTAATATGTAAATATGTCCTGAACGCTTTACTCAAAATAAACAGAAAACAGCAGTTAAGTCATCTGATCATAGCGATGTATGTTTGCATATACTATGGAAGTGTTTGATAACTGACATTATTTAAAATATCTTCTTTTGTGTTCAGCAGAAGAAAGAAATTCATACAGGGTTGGAACCACTTGAAGGTGAGTAAATGCTGACCATTTTCATTTTTGGGTTAACTATCCCTTTACGCCGCCTTCACACTGGCAGTTGAAATCAGCTCCGATACGGCTCCGAAACGACAGGAAGTCATTCATTTCCTATGGAGATTTGCAGACCGCATGCGAAGGGGTCCGAAACATAGATATCCATAATAAAGGCTAGATGTCTTACGGCGGAGTCTCTATCGGCATCACCGGCGGCCATCTTGTCACAGGCAAGCTTTCTGGCGGGCTATGTGGTTCTGATGTATGGTGAGAACACAAATACTCTTATCTTGCTGAAATCTTGATGGATTTTCAAACGGTTTGGTTTCTTACAAATGTTTTTAACGTGGCTGGATAATTCTGGTTGGTTATTTATTTATACACTTATTTTTCATAAGTGTGCAGTGTCATAACTACATCTCTGACGTTTATAACAAACCAAACCGTTTGAAAATCGGTAGAAAATTGAGCAAGTTATGGTTATTTAAAAAGTACATGCACCATAAACACAAGGCTACGAGTGAGTGAGCTGCCTGTGACAAGATGGCCGCCAGGTGCTGACGTCGATCTCCATTGGCCAGCAGCGCGGACGAGACATCTAGCCTTTATTATGGATATCTATGGTCCGAAACGGGTCCGACCGAGTGCGGTGCGAAGAAAATCGTGTCCGTTGGTCACCCGGATGCGTTCAAAAAATTGAACTCTTGCGAAAAGCTACGGACGGTTCCTATCCGACAATTCCAGCGGAAGTTAGCGTTGCTATGGTACTGATAAACAAACCTGAATTCTTAACTTTTAATAAAATAAATAATGATTTTATAACGATAAGTTGTCATGTCATTTTTTTATTTTCATGATTTTCTAACGTTATTAGGGCAGTTAATACAATTAAATTGTAGGCAGACATGATCGAACTATTGACATTATACCACTACCGGTATATCACATTTTTTAGCCGACCTGACATGTCAACGTCCTAAGCAACTTTCCTCACACAGCAGCCTTCCAATTAAAGGTGCTCTAAGCGATGCTGGGTGACGTCACTTCTTGTTGACGTTCAAAGTATTGTCAAACAAAACGGAGGCTAGCTAGACCCTCCCTCCTCCTCATCCCGTCCCCTTCCCCTGTAGTTTTACTGATACTTCTTTTAAGGTGTAATGTCGCCAAGTTAGATAAATGCTTTCATATAATGCAAAAAAAAAAAAATAGAAACATTACCAGAAAAACACGATAAAACGTTTCACCACCTGAGGTTATAACTTTAGCTCCCATACCAGGACGCAATAATAGCAAGATAACGTTAGCTTCAAATTTAGTCAAAGTTGTCAATAGGCTATGAATGAACATTCAATTTAATAATAAATAGTTGGTGAAAACAATCATTCACACAAACTGTCGCCCTACTGTGAGTTTGCTTGATTATTTACATTAGAGATCGATAGCTAGCTGCTAGAAACCTATATGTTGTATTCACCAAAGTTAGCGCTGACTGCATTGTTCTAGCTAATTATATCCTTGTGTTTGTTAGGCGAACATGAAAGTCCATTTAGAAAAACCAAACTGGATTTACCCTGTCCAGCAGAAACAGAGCTAACGTTCCCTGAATGTCGGATTGGAAGCCCTTCTGCCGGCGGAGTTCTCACCACCTTTCAAAGGGTTTTCCAATGTAAATTCGGGCATGCGTTCCTTCTCCTTTTCCCTCTTCTTTGTATTTTTGCAATCTGTTCATCAGAACGTCGTCTCTTTGGTCGTGTGTCGGCCATATCAAACTTAAAGAGTTAAAATTCTAACTTCCCTCTTCATGCTTCTCTCCTCCACACCCCCCATGTACGCTCACTAACCGCACCCCCAGGCTGAACACTGTTTGTTTTGTTTCGTGGAGCGGGTCCCCCCAGTTTGTTTTTGTTGCCGTTTGTGGAGCCTGGGCTGTCTACAGAGACCGCATTTTTTTACAGTGTGTTCAGGGGACAGGCAGCTAGCGGATAGTGAGGAGATGTTTGCTGTGTGTGACAAAAAAAATGTTTGGGCCTAAAAAACGCGTGACATCGCTTAGAGGACCTTTAATATCTCTATAACCCTCATCAGGTTGATTCGGTCAGTTCTGTATGATCTCTCTTTCTAATCTCTCTCCGCCATTTTTGTTCTACCCGCTTCCGACGCTTTTCACGGTGTAGTACGACGTCCGTTGAGGGCGTATTGTGTATTATGGAGCTGATTTCAACTGCCAGTGTGAGGGCGGCGTTAAGACTTGATTGTGAAACAATCTTATGAGATTATGAATACTTATGGGCAGTCCATAAGTATAGAGTTGATGACAGCCAAAAAGCAAAGTAATTCCAGAGATGAACCACATTAATGATGAAAAATTACAACATTTTTATAACATGCACTGATAAATCGTGCAAAATAAGACAAGGAATGTGGTCCACTCGGTTTCATTTTGACTTTTAAGCCTTTTGTTCAACAACTCCTTACAATGCAATGCATCATTGCAAAAGCCCATGTCACGACACTGAACACAGGAGGCAGTGCTGCACGACTGCGTAACAAGAGCAAGGTGGACCCTTGAGCAAGCTGGAGAAGAGACAACACTTTTTGTTTACCATCTCAGAGGCTTGGGAAAGAGTGCACAGACTCCCACTCATCAACAGAGAATTTTTACAAGCTCTTTTCCAGCTTTCTCTTGAACCCACAGGGTGACAATAGCTGGTTTGCGCAACTCCCATATGGCAAGTTAGTTTAGTGTTTTAATGTGCTTCAGATAATGAGAATATTAACAAGAATGATCATCATGTCCTTGGCAGCAGCAGGAAACTAGAGCGCACATGACGTTGCATTTTCAAATATACAAAAACACTCCATTCATGTTGGTATGTGCCAAAGCTTGCAATCAGCGAAACCAGTCAAATGTGAAAAAGCTTTGCACACAACACAAATATGATTTGGCGCCAGTGAAATTCCAGCAAGCCTGTGTTGCGTTAGTTGGCAACATGTTATATCAGCAAGGCTGGGCTTTGGTTTGGAAAGTTTGTTCATTTGAATTAGTAGAGGAACTTGCTTCTAAATTAATGGTTCAAGAAAAGAACTCATTTCAAATAAACTTTTTTTCCCTGAATTTGTTCTTTCCATTAAAAGTCTACGTGACAACAACAACTGAAAGGAAAAAACCTCAAGCAGTAGCGTCAGTCATTATGCAAGCTATAAAAGCAAAAATTGACACACTGAGACAATCCACTGTGACAGCTCGCAAAACTGGATTTGATCAAATACATGGAAAACACAGATAAAACGTACAGGGCTCAACAATAAGGATGGCTTGAGGCCAGCGCCATTAAGGTTCAGTCCAGTGCTGCATTTATATTGTGAATTCAGTCTGCATGCACATACAGTCAGGGGTCATTCTTGCATTTAATAAAAACGAGAAGGAGTGCAACCGTATACATGGGTCTCAAGCTTATCTCATGGGTCGAGCAGCTTATCTATAACTAGACATGCTTTTTTAAAAATGCAATGCTCATGGCTCAAGTAGCTGAAAAACAGGGTGATGCAATGCAAAAGCCAAAAAATGATCAATTAAATAACCAACGTACATTGTTTTCTGATTTCAATTTGTCTAAAAAAAAAAAAAAAAGAGTGCGATAGCATTTCCTGCAATTGTTATTTCTGTGTATAAATACATTTATGCCGCCATGCAGTTGCAAAAATAGACTGTTTTCAAAAAGACTTTAACAAAAACCCTCACCCCTGACACCCAGTTTGACATTGGGCTTTTTTCTATCAAGAGTTGCATTATATTAGTTGGGGGTCAGTACACATTTTTTTTTGTATGTTTCTTGAGCAGCAAATTACCATATTAGAATGATTTCTGAAAGATCATGTGACACTGAAGACTGGAGTAATGATGCTAAAAAATCAGCTTTGTCATAACAGGAATAAATTACATTTAAACATTAAAATAGAAATAAAACATTTTAAATTGTAATATAATTTATACTAAATAAATGCAGCCTTGGTGAGCATAAGAGACTTTTTGGGGGGGGGGGGGGGGGGTATATAAAAAAACATATACTACCAACCCCAGACGTTTGAAGAGTAATGAGAAGTTTTAAAATGTTGTAAATTTGTTTGGTTAAAATAAAAATAAAACATTATGTTCATATTCTGACACTTTATTTAAAAATAAGCTATTAAACAGCTAAATGTTATATTGGCCTTCATTTGGCCCAGTGAAACTGTCGTCAAGGCAAGTAAAAATCTGAAACTAACAGGAAAAATCCTTATTGTTGAGAAAGGAAGTGGTACGGTTACATAACGTATGGCTGTAACAAAATAAAAAAGGGACATGTCCACAGCTGAGGAAACAAAAAAAGCCAAATCCAAGCTTGCACCGGCTTTAGAGTTAACAGTAAAGCATTAACACTCAAACAGACAGCCCAGTGTGATTTTAACACATTCCCTTTGTCTCCTACGAACACAATAGCACCTGGCAGAGGCAAAGGAATAATTCCCATCCGCGGCACTGGGAGGGAGAAACTGGAGGTTTCAATGGATGCAGCTCTCCTGCAGTAAGTGAGAGCTTGGGGCTATGCAGAACCTCTGCAGAACTTTCCAAGTCGGGTTATAAATCAGGTCTGAGGTCAACGGGACTCATAGCACAGCATCAAACTCCTGCCAACCAGCATCATAATGCTACACACACTCTGGAAACACACACCTCTCCCAAAAATAACATTTTACCATGGTAATCATACGCTTGAGGAGCTATCAGACAAACACAATCAAGGATACAAGGAGCCAAATGTGTAACGAAGAAAAAAGCAGTGATAACAGAAATACGATAGGGTCATATAATATTGATCAGAAGGTAACATGATTTTTTGATTTCCTACAGTAATGCTGATCTTTGCATATCCATAAACATCACTGCATCTCCTCGTGAACCACAGGCAGATCCTTTCTCTCTAAATGCATCAATTAGTACACAAAGAGATTTCATTATTTGTTTCAGTGCATTATTGCCATTATTTCAGGCTTTGAAAATAATTTTTCATAATTTGTTATGGCGGCAGGCTGAGCTCTTATAAAGTGCAAAAAGGACCAAGGACAAGCTGCAACCAGACATGGACCATCCAGGAATGGTGTGAGAGCTTTTCCAGTTTAAGAGTTTATAAACTTGGCTTCCTTTAACACACCACATGATTTCATTTGCATAATTTGCCTATGATGCAGGGTTCTCTGACAGATACAGACTTGTCCTTTAACATGGGAAGTGTTTTTTTTTTTTATCACCTAAAGCTTGTCATGGTAAGAGATGCTGTTCAGATCAAACATCTGAAAGCTATTCCTGATGAATATGTATAATGATGTGAATCATTTTAGTTACATAAAAGGTCTGATCAAAAGACATCCTGAAGCCGATTGTCCAGCTTGATTCTTTGATATTTGACTCAAAGCAAACACAAACTCTTAAAAGGCCTCTTCTGATAAAGTGTGATATTCTCCAATGCAAGGTTGCAGTTAGCATATCCATACTTTTATAAAAAATATTCAAAAATGAAAACAACCACTAACATTATAGGTTAAAAGGATATTTGAAAGGCTTTTATCATAAATGCACATTCAGATATTAGCTATGGAGGACTTCAAACTGACATTATGACAGAATCAATGTTGTTTAGGTTTCAGTTTTTCAATACAACTAAGTTACACAAATAAAGATGGGAGATAAATACTAAAACGAAAAGAGATCTCGTCTAAAGAAAGACAATTAATCGTTTTACTTCCTACAGCTTTTGCTCTTTAAGAAACAAAATGACAATTATTTAATATTACATTTGAATAAGTTTCTCTTTCGCCACCAAATTAGATTAAATAAACACAACCAGGGATACGGACAATTTACAGACTCTAACGTTAATTATTAGACTAATGACTTTGTAGGCTGAGCATTGGACGTTATTTGTAAACTACAAACATATCAGGAATATAAAAACCACAATAAAAAGGCACATTTCAGAAGAGAAATATCAGTGTAAACAATAATAATCATGAAAACGAGGGTGAGATATTAGTGCGCACAAACCTCAATGTATCCGGCTAGACTCGGAACAGCGATGGCCAGAATGAGCACAGATAATACCGGGACTGAACCCATCTTCACGGTTAGTCTCTGCTGAGATTTGTGTTGAAATTATCCCGCGGTGGATTACTATAAGAGGCTGTTAAAAAGGAAAACAGCTAAGCCAACGGTCCTCGAGTGGTTGTTGTGTGTGTCTCTCTCCTGTGTTTTTCCCACTGTGCCGTTGGTCTCGCTCTCAGCGCGTGTGGAATGTCTCCGAGTGTCACTGCACGCGCTTGAGCTCGAGCTCTAGTCTAAAACACGATCAAGCGCGCCACCGGCCGTCAGATGCTGGGACCTGCCGGAAATGAGGTCATCATGCTGTCATCTAATGAAGGAAACATGGGTGTGTGTACCTCCGGTGAGTTTACTACTAAATGGATAGATATGGAACGAATTATGTGCCAAAACCTCACACACACACAAAACGTGTTTTACTCACACCCAATGATTCACAAACAAACTCAATGTGGTTTGTAAATACAAAACATCACTCACAAACTAATGCATATAATTTCAAGATCAAGATTGTAAGTTAAATTGTATAATCCTATATTTTGGAAAATATTAAACATATGGCTATTTTTTTTATTTCGACTATAGCAGGGGTTTTTTTTTTAACTGGGGCCTTTCGGTGCTTGGGGAGTCGTGAAAAAGTTCAGAGAAATTTGGAAATAGATTAATAATATAAAAATTAAATAATAAAACCAAATTATTATAATATTTATGTATAAATAAATAATATATAATTACATTTACTGAATTTGACATTTTTGTTGTATTCAGTTTTCTAAAGACTGGTAAAAGAATGCAATCGTGAGATCAAAGACAGTTACTTTTGTTTCTCTTCAGGTTTATACATCTTACAGTACACCAATGGTGGGTAGAAAAAATGGATACGGATATGTAAATATTTTCCAGATAATATTGTACACATTTCTAACAAAGTTTTACTATATAAATGGGTCTTTAAAAATGATTTTTGGATTCACACTACTCCACATATAGCAATATATGTAATGAATTAACAGAAATCAGGAAACTAAATATACATTTTTTGCATACAGTTTCTCAATTATATTATGACACATTTATGGAATATTTACTTCCTCGGTTATTACACAATTTGAGTAATAACTTGTAATAAAAACATATGAATATTGTTATTTTCCCCCATTCATATAATGTCTTCCCAACCAGTGAAAACATATGCAGTCCTAGTGGCGTCATCAGATTATAACATTATGTTTCTTTTATGGAGAGAGCGAGAGAGAGAGAGAGAGAGAGAGAGAGAGAGAGAGAGAGAGAGAGATTTTATTACAAGAGACAAAATTGAGTGAAAATCAATCAAATATAAATGCTAATTACAAAATACTGCTCTTCTTTCCATATTTTTATTACAGTGTCAGCAGTTTCCAAGCATTTCCTGTTTAACACCATGACAAACTCTGCCAAACTGAATTTAACACGGAACAACGAATCAGAATTAATTGCTGGAGGCAGTTATATCAAAATTAGACTAAATTCTGCATAGATGAAGTATGAATGTCACACAGCAGGACATTGCTTGACATGAGCATGTGAGCAGAGACACGGATCTACAGATCTACAGTGAGGTCTTTTTTCCACTTGCTGCTATTACACAACAATACTCTGTCTGCCTCTCCCATCACACCACATTTACACAATCCAATCGTCAATAAATCTGACAGAGAAGCTTTTACTGTCATCTGCCATGTTTTCCCACATTCTCTTGTACTGTTTACTATGTAGCCTATAATATCTTATTGTATATCAGAGTGTACAGTATGTTGGTTATATATTGTGTAGTTGCTGTTGCCTCCTTCAAAGATCAATAAGGCCATTCATCTAATAATTTATCCATGTATTTTGTCATAAACATAATTTAAAATAGAGATATTTATATAGATAAATAGAGATTTAAATAGAGAATATTTTGTGATGGTGAAATTGTGAATGTTAGAAATAGCAGTAATTTTGTTTGCATAAACTGAGACAGATTACAGATACAGTATTTGCAATTGATTTTATTTGCATTTGCTGACCTATGCAAGTAACTGACAAGCTTGATTCTGTGTTCTTTTCTCTGACAGACACGAGCATCTCTTTTAACTTAACCCTCTGGTGCTGTTCGGTCATTTTGATGTTAATATTGTGGTGCCAAGTGGTACAAAACTTGGTAAACATTTTGCCACTTGCTGTGTGAACACAAACATGAAAAGATTTGAAAAGGTTAAATGGTCCTGAAAAAAATTGTCACACTTGTATTGTTTGTGGTAAAAAAAAAACTATTGGAACTATTTGAAACATTTGGTACTGTGCACAAATAAATTCTGACTGACAGCTAATTATTTATGGATTATATTTTCTCATAGTTTTAGAGTAAAACGTGCTTTGGAATATATATATATATATATATATATATATATATATATATATATATATATATATAAATGAAAATGGTATTTTTGTGAATCTTTTAATAACGATAAATGTACAATTTTATAACTTTTTTCAAGTTCACTTTTTTAAACTTTTTTTTCACTTCAGCAACAATCCACCAAGTGTCATTTTTAAAAAGAGACCAAACTCAAGTCTGTGCTCCAAAGCATTCAAGATTTATGACCGATTAAGTTGGAAGTTTCATTGTCAGGTCCATGCTCAAAAGGTGATTAGATGGATTATAACTACTGCATAAATATAATTTAGTACCATAAACCCCCCTTAAAATACAAAATATTATCAAACTAAAATATAGTACAATCATTCCATTGAAATAAAAAAATATTCTGGTAGGGGAGAGCGGGGTTAACATTATTTCAGGATTGAGCTAGAGAGATGATATTCATATTACACACGCTCAGTTAGCCCCTCTTCCTTCCTGGAAGAAAGCAGCCACATGTGACGATTCCTTCTGCAAAAACATTCATTTCAAGTTAAAAAAGTGTAGCATCTGGACCAATCAGACCAATCAGACACACACAAATTATTAATTATATTTAATGAATAATCCAGCAAACTCACTCTCCCAAGAAAGGTCTGTGAACCATCCCCCCAAAACTTCAACTAACATCCCAAATGAAGCTGGCAGACCCGGGTGTCCTGTTACAGGACACATTAAGACTGATAAGACTTTTTATGACCCAAAGGAATTTGCAGATCTTGACTGTCACTAAATTATTGTTGAAGGACAAAGTAAACCTTTTTAGTCCTTAAAAAAAAATTTCTAAACAGTACCAAATTAGGGTTCTTCAGCTTGTAACAATAGCACAACACTTTTTGGTGCTAATAGAACACTTTTGATAAGGTTCAATAAAGAACCATGCTTTGAAAGTGTTATAGTTTATAAATAACCTTTTCAGCAATATTTATTTTCATTAATATTAGTATTTTAGTATCGTTATATTATTCATATTATTTGTATATATGAATATATAAATATACAATATATTTCATATATTAATATATGTGCTTATTTTATCTTGCTACCTCTATTTGGGTTTTAAATATTTTTTAAAACAGCATGTTTTTTAATTGGCATGGCAGATTGTAGCAAAAATGACAGCGCTCTAATAACAGTTGTTAGCTGAATACATTAGTAAATAACAATTGACATTGAACATGATATTGTCACATTCACCTCCATCATCTGTATCTTCACTACACTTCCCAGCATTCCTCTGTCTTCATCACCTGCACCAGCTTATCATCATCTCCGTCACCTGTGTCCCATCACCCACATGCACTATAAAGCACTCACCTTCACTGCAGTCTGGTCTCGTCTATTCCATGACTCACAGACTCTCCGTCAACTCACCTACAACTCACCTACAACTCACCTACAACTCACCTACAACTCACCTACAACTCACCTACAACTAGTGATGGCAAGATGAGGCTTCCTGAACCACTGAGACCTCGCAGGCCATTGCTTCAACCAAAGGTTCATTACTCGAAGCTTCATTCAGCATTGCTCACTAGTGACACCTAGCTATTGTGCAAAGAAATTGCAGGCAAATTCATTCATTCTGAACCAATGACCCGCCCCCCTCCCGCAATGTTTTATTTATTTATCTTCTTCTAAATATGAGTTAATGTCTCTGTAACCTTTCATTTGCAATAATAAAGAGATCTGTGCAGACATTTGTCCATTGCCTGGGTATGAAATAAAACGTGTATATTTCTCTGTCTGCATTGTACAGAGACTGTCACACACACAGTTAATTAATTATTCCAAAAAATATTGGATAGGGACAGTATGAACAACAAAAGTGACTGTGTTGAGTGCAGTGCTTATGGTGGAGGGACTCGAGGAAGTGTAATAAAGTAAACTGCAGTAAACACTGCAGTTTGGGGTGGATGGAGGAAGGATTGCAATAGATTTTTATTGAGAAAATGAATTTTTTGAAGTGTTGGGGTCTAGACAATTCCTCTTCTTGGACAAAACCTCACCAGCCTTGGAAAAATATCCTTTCACAAGGAACAGAGGATGCAGGGGAACATAAAATGTCAGTGCCAGCGGGTATAAATGAAGATACTGATGCTTCTGTTGAGCCCAGACAGGGGAGGATTTCCTCTTTCTTGCTGGCTCCATTACCATGAAAAAGGAAGATGTCATAAAAAGCAAACAAATCCAAAAGGGCAATCCAAATTAAAAAGCAGTCCAGTCCAGATACAAGAATCTAAGCTACCAAAAATCCAAAGCAATCCAAATAATCGTATCTAATTAATATAACAAGACTATAATATAGCTACAATAATTAATAATAACAATTATTCATTATTATTAATAATTATTCTAACCTGATAAAGTGTAATAATATACAGCCCTAACACATATATGACACAATAACGACAATGAGATTTCTCTAACTCTGACTCAGACACACTACACCTGCTTCTACTACTCCTGCAACAGCCACAAGGTGGCGCGAGTTTCGAAGCCCCTTTATCCAGAAGCGACACTCAGACCGAACCGATGACGTATCCACACAAACCGAGGCCTCGTTTGTCATTAGTCACGTGATTTTCACGTTAACAACACAAGCCTCGAATCGCGGCTTCATCTTGCACGCCCATTTTTTCTCGACACAAGCTCCGATGCCTCGGTTCAAATGTCACATCACTACCTACAACTCACCTACAACTCACCTACAACTTACCTGGTTTCTGAACCTTCCTCCATCCGTGTGACTGCTACCATTCCACCTGCAAGAAAGAAAAGGACATTATCCATTCAGCTAAGCTTGTTTCTGTTTCAAAGCCATTTGATCCTTACCTGTTATCTCCGACTGAGTATCCATCTGCAACAAATAAACATTATAACTTACCATTCCGTCTGTTCCTTCTGTGAGCCCTGGCAGATATAGATGTAATGAAGACCAAGTTCCAGTGAAATATCTTCACAATCCTCTCTATGATGTGTTTACGTCCTTCATTATGTGTGTATTCTGAGTGGCAGTTTCTCTCTGCAGATGATGAGGTTATGATACGTGACAGCATCTGAAATACACAACTGAGTTTAGAGTTACATTGTGTCTCTTCCATTTGATTATGTAAAAACAATTCTTCATGAAGGCAAAAATGGACAGTATGAGCTCTTTACCCCGTTAAAAGAAAAAGTGATATAAAGTCATGGGATAGCTTTAATGTTTTTTTTTTGTTTAGTCATAAATTAATAATTTTAAAAAATCAAACAATATGGATCATAAATTCCATATCTCTATTACTTACTTGGTGGAGAAGATGAGTATCCTTAACTTCTCACATGTTCAGTTAAACTAAAAAGAGAAAAAGACATGATTGGTAGGAAACCAGTTACAATTTTTAAAGTTATAATTTATAGAGATTTTAGGAAAGAAATCATTTGAGAGTTGAGAGTGTTAACTCTGTGACGCATTAGTATTATAAGAATCTTGAAAGTTATTCATCCAATCAAATTACATATGCAAATATCCTGCTAGAAGGACAAAGAATCGTAAATATCCCTCCAAAGGAACAATTCCTTATTGGCTCAGTTACCTTGGTGAGACACCTTTACAATTTAAAAATCACTGATCACGAGATCACGCAGTAGTTCCTCTTTCTGAGAAATTCTGCTGTGAAGATGATGCTGAAATAGAAGTCTTAAAGGACCCCCCAAGTTTGTGCCAGACTGCAACCTTGACTTTCCATTTACCAAAGATCCTATGACTCCAACTTCTTCTCACTCGTCAAGACAACATCAGCAAAGATCAACTGGAGCCTCAATGAATTGTATCAGGAGGGTTTAATTCAAATGGGCGAGACATGCAAGTATAAAACTTAGTCTCATTATTTGATACATTAAAGTATCCTTACCCCTTTTAAAGAAGGGTGTGTTAGAACTAAACTGATGGTTTGCTCAAGGTTGATCTGCTGAATTTCAAACAATGCTATAATTTCTTGCTTTCATGTTTTCTGCTTCAGCTCTCTTTCCCTCGGTAAACTGTATGCATGTATATGTATGTGTGAATAAGATTTAAGTGTTTAGTTCAGTTAATAAAGTCTTGTTCATGTCCACACGTAAAGTTGTTTGTGTGTCATGCTCATATACTGGAGATCCTAATCATGCAGATTTTGACTACATGCTCAGAGTAGTACTGTACAGTACAAAAGTTATTTCCCTTACCTCGGAAATTAACATTTCTTAAAATTGATAATTGCTTATAATGAATCGCTGGACAAACAGGTTAGTTGATTATGGTATTAATTTTGCTACATCAAATAATAACCATATATTAATAATTAATTATAACAAGTTATGATTATTTATTTTGATCTAAATTACTGCAAAAGTATTTTTATGATCACATTTTACTGTCTAAACTGTTTGCGTGAAGCATTTTAAGTCATATCATTTTCTATACCTTCTATACCTAAGTCCATTTCATCTAGGCTTCTAAAAGGCATAGCTAGCATGTGTGTCAAGCTAACATAGCAAGTTTTATCATGGCTGTCAGTGTAGGGACATTTGCAACATGCTTAGGTCTGAGGCAAAAGACTTTGCCATTTGCCACAAAACCTTGCAAGAAAAAATAAGAATATATTCCAACATCCACTTAAACAAACAGTTCTGTAAACTTCACAGTTACTTGAAAATGTTTCTTTTCCCCTTATATTTGTTTCTTTTTTTCAGCCAATTTAACTAAGGGAAGACCCTGTCTGTGCACAAGTAAAATAATACATTTGAAAATAATGTTAAAGAATGATTTTACTACATTTTAATGAATGTTGCAACCTCATTAAACCTGTAGGCTATAGGTCAGTTGCAACATTTGACTTTTTCAAGTGTAAATTGTACACATATTATCATACACATGTTGCAGCTGTGCATGTGGGTTGGTAGCTGACAGATGTGGGCATATTGTATTCAAATTTTGGCTTTCCAATGCAAACAGTATCTGAGAAACTCAAAGAAAGTGTTGCAACTACCCCACGCTCTCCCCTATTTTCACTAAGAGATTGCATTTTGGTTCATTTCTATAGCATACTGTTCAATTAAAATTTTAAATTCAGTAATTGAATTAAGCAAATACATTTGAACAATAAACTTTTACTAGACCCTATTAGGCTATAACACCGATATTTAATTTGTATGTCAAAAGCTTAGTCGACAGTTTTTCCAGTAAGCACTATTTCGTGGAAACGCCATTTTCGTGCAACAGAAACCTGTATGTCGAGTTTGTATCAAGGTGAATCATACAGGCTCGAATGCAATGCATGTCTCAAAACCTAGAACGCTCCCTACCTAGTAGTCAGCCTTTTCGGCCCAATAAGCGCGTTCCGTGTAAACTGGCCAAACATGCAGCATAGGTAGGCAGCAGGGCAGCCGCAGCACCCTAGATTGAGGCGACACCCACACCCGCGTAAGGTGAGTCACTCCGCAGCCGAAACACGGATCGATACTAACGCTATACAGTCATATACGTACCTAAAATTAACCTTACATTCGTTTTAAAATATTACTAGATGTATTCACCTTACTTTGAGGGGGTTTTGTTGTGTGGAATTGGGTTTAAAGGTGTTTAAATGTAAAGTACACACCTGTAGAGACAGTATCGCTTGTGCTAGTCACTCCCATTGTATCGCCAATCTCTCCGGAAATATCTTCTCATCTCAGGTAGACGACACAAACTTCACTCTCTGCGGAAGTTAAAAATCTAGCTTGTTTTCATCGTGTAATTACGTTTTCGTGATTTACACCTCTTAGTTTGTCCGAAAGTTCATGTTTTTTTTTTAGGACGGTTGAAATGTTTTATTTTGTCGCCGCGTGCACTTGTTATGGGCGTTGTTGTTTTGTTTGACTTTAGCTGAGAATAAGTCTGTTTTCCCTCTCAATACACAATTACTTTTGTCAGCAGAAGTGGAAGTGTGAGAAGAAAGGTGTGTTGATATTCTGCCGGTGGTCTCTCGGACATGGACCCTATGGATGGAGGAATGCGTTACACTCCCGGTTCTTCGGTAAGTTTCGCCATAGTAATAACCTGTTATTTTTCAACCTGACAAGCACCTTTAAACATCTAACGACGAACTGAAATCTCACCTTTATGTCCCAATAACTATGCTGTGTGTATTTTTTTCTCGCATGAATGTAGGCTACTGTTTATCAGACATGTGAAACAAGATTGTGGTTAGTTAGAGATGTGGTTAACAGGTCCATTTTAAACAGCAGTGCTATTACCCATATTTATCAAGGTTCCCCTTTAATAATCATAAAATTGTGTTTTCCAGGCCTGGAAATGCATTGAAAATGAATAACTTAAAACATCACACAAATTTCATAGTGGCTGGCTACACATTATTCTAGTTATGTTCAGCTCTATTTAATTTAGCTAAGCCTTCTTTGCAACTTGGTTGGTCTTTCTTTAAAGAGTCAGATAAAACCTAGTATTGATAAAATTCTATGTTTTGATCTAAAAGGCCTTATGAAGAAATGATTGACAGAGTGACACCGCATAACCTGATGTTTGAGTGCATTGAGCTCTTTAGTGGGCATAACTTATTTAGTTACCATACTTATAAGTGTGCCACACACAGTGACGACACTGGAGGTTTCGCACCATCCCAGCTAACAATTTTATGTTCTGGGAACGTTAGTTTTTGGTTCCCAGAACGTTCTGGGAACGTTCCCAGAATGTTCCCTATTGGTTCTCCAGGAAAGTTTTCTTAACGTAAATACAACGTCCCCTTAAGGTTAGGGGAAACCTAAAATGAAACCTAAAAAAACCTGCAGGGAACGTTCTGGGAACGTTCCCTTTAGGTTATAAAATAGAACCTAAAAAGAACCTACAGGGAACGTTCCTGGAACATTCTTGTTTGGTTCCCAAAAAAATAACCAAATGGGAACCAAATGGGAACCATACGGGAACGTTAGGGGAACGTTCTGTGTTTGCTGGGATGTATTTGTTTAAAGGGTAACTAAACACTAAAACAACTTTTTTTAGTTAATTAGAATGGAGCTTCATAAATGCTGTTCATTGATTCGAGTTCAGTTTTTGACATTTGGGTATAAAGTGTTTTAATTTTCAAATATATGGTGTAAAAACGTCTGAGTGCTGCCCTCTTCAGGTTAAACGGAAAGCTCCTGCAGTAGGTGTACTCTCTGACGTAGGGTACTCTCTGACGTAGGGTACTCTCTGACGTAGGGTACTCTCTGACGCTACTCTGTCACTCCCTTGGTGCGAGCTCACCACGCCCTTGGCACCCCCTGGTTTAAAAGCATCTGGTTCCGTCAAAACTACTGTAGCGAGTCAGGAGTTGGAATTACGAGTATTAAAAATGATCAGGAGGATAGATATATATTAGCATCTAGTTAGCATAGCATTTATATAGTTATTTAGATTATTTCGTGTAGCCTAGGTAGTTAATTCTCGCCTATCGCTCGAGTGTGCAACCTGCATTTTACAAGGGATTGCTTCTCCAACGCAATGGAGGTGGAAATGGGCTTCTCCACGCGTGCATGTACTCCACCACCGCAGCGGCGTCATGATGTGAGTGAGCATATATTTTTAATCACAATTTACGTTCCTTCCTATTAGGCTAAAGTTAATCCTTTGGTGTCGACAAACGCGCCGGCGCGATTTGCTGGATATTTTTTCACATAGCAGCAACATATACTGCACGTAATAGTAATAATAATCCTAATTCAAAATGACTGAATATAAGAATAATCGGATGCTGATCGCGATGCGGGAGTTAAGTTTGAGCCAGCGGCTCGACTTGATATGGCTCTGGCCCTGTGTCCACAGACAATTCACCCTCCTCCACTTCAGGTGAAGGTGAGGGAGAAAAGTTCTCGACTTCAAATGACCGCTCTGTTGCAAAGCTACTTGCGTCACTCCATTTTAGCGAGTCTGACAGCAGCTGTCACTGCGGGTCTCAGGTGCACGCCCCCACTCAGCCCCACCCTCGGTTCGTCCCCTCTATCTCCGCTGGGCTCTGCCCACTTTTCCAGCATTTTTCAAATATTGCCAGTGGGTGGAGTCAGGCTCTGACCAGGGGTTTAGTTACCCTTTAAAAGGTACTTTCCTGTTATCCGGACCCCACGATGGCCTACCCCTAACCCCGCCCCTAAACCTACCCGTCACTGGGGTTAAGACCAATCAGGGATGACTATAGTTCCGAAATGGTATATGGTGGGGTCCGGATAACAGGAAAGTACCGCTTAAAATGTGCCAGGACCATTTCCTGTCTGTAGTTAATTTTTTTTTTTTTCTCTTTTTTTTCCTCGTCTTGGTCGGTTTGGCATGTGTAAGGGAATTTTTTTTTGTTTCTCTTTTTTTTTTCCTGGTCTTGGTCGGTTTGGCATGTGCTAGGGATTTAATTTCTATAGATCATTCTATAGCTTATGATTTTAAGCCGTTCTGCTGACTAGGCTTCATTGTCGTCTCTGAGGAAAGGGTGTCAATGGACATTGATAAGACCAATGAAGTGCTTCCAGACAGTCCACAATAGCAGTTTGTATGTCTCTGGAGATCATTGGTAGCTGACTGTCTTCTTGAGGATTAGATTCAAAACATTCGTACTGTGGTGAAAGATACAGGGTTTTCAACAGCCAATGTCGATTCTGATATCTAGGGCAGGGGTTCCCAAACTTTTCCATTCCAGGACCCACTTAGACAAGAATAATCTATCTCAAGACCCACCAAAATAATTTTAAAGCATGAATGTGGGGTGGGAGGCGTTAGTTCTCTTTAGAGCAGTTTTTTTCCCTGTCATAGTATGACATATAAGTTTAATTGCAATACAAACTTATGGTACATTATCAAATAGTTTGAGAATTAAAATAGTAGCCTAATGGCTGTTGAAATAATGTGAAGAATACCGAGTAGTTTTTGTCTGCTGCCTCAACTGATTTACCCAAACATGGCAAAACAAATTTAAAGAAATCAAAAAGATTAAGTAAGCTTAATCTTAACCTAAGGTTTGATATGACAAAAAAAATCAGAATATAAAAAAAATAATAGACCAATAATTTATTTGACAGTATGCCCAGGACCTAGAATTTCAATACTAATATTTATGCTGCGAGTGTTGTTAAACTCATTGCGTTGTTCAGCGCAGAAAACTCTTTTGTGCTCGTGTGTATACATTTTAAATACTTTTTACATATATATATATATATATATATATATATATATATATATATATTTCCTCATGCGTTGGTAGGTATCAAAATGCATGCGAGGGAACACAAAACAACGCACTCTTACGACGACCATATCTCTGAAAGACAACAGCGCTGTGTTGAACAGACGACAGAGATTACTGCGTTTCCCAAAAGCATCGTATGCCTAAGTAGATCGTAGAACCATTGCCACCAACGTCTCTGCAATAAACTTAGCTCACGATGCTTCTGGGAAACGCAGCCCAGACCTAAATCAGCCTTTCGTGACATTTGAATTTTCCGGTGTAATGATCTCATGCAGAATGCAGTGCAGTGATTGGAGTAAACGAGTTTCTTCTCGCTTTGAGACGGTGAAAATTGTTATCACAAGTCGCACACGCACGTTTCATGAAACACAATACTGACATATTTATCTAACTTTAAATCGCTCTAAGCAATATAGCGGTTTCTATTTAACGCTGGTTCATCGTGCAACCTGTTTGTATGTGTCACTCATGAAACGTAAATTCAGCTGCAGCCAATATAGTGATTGCGCGACCCACAAATGGGTCGTGACCCACAGTTTGAAAACCCCTGATCTAGGGTAAACTGAAAAAAAACAAAAACATTTTTCTAAGTTGTAAGCAAATCGGATTATTGGAGTATAGGCCTACATTTGAAAAGAACTTTTCAAGAACTACTTCAAAATGTCATGTTTATTTAAATTTAAATTGTTTAAAAAGTAAGTCCTACATAGGGTGACCAGATGAGATTGGCTGAAATTCGGGACGGGGTGGTTTTGGTTCAATATGTCAGGTTTTGGTTCAAACCTGAACCAAACATATATTTTTATTCAAAGATCAACAGTCTGTCATTAGTCTTTAGTCTGCCACAAAAAAAATAAAAAACATTAAAATCATGAACTCAAATGTCATTGTGAAAAAAAAAATGTGTCACAGTGCACAGGCTAAATCAGACCTTTCAGGCTATAGCCTAACGCTAATATGCCTTATGCCAAAATTCTTATTACAACTAAATTGTCGGTCATTAAATAGGAAAACTAAATAATTGTGTAGATGATTTGCTTCAAGTGTAACCCGACATCAGACGTTAAGGCCCGGCCGAAGTATTTTTTTTCACACAATCAATCACTCCTTTAATGCTGCGTTCACACCAGACACGAATAGCGCGTCAAATTCGCGCCTACCGCGTCTAGTTATACGAATCCATTACTATTTTGAATTGGCTTTTATTTTGAATTTGTTTTTAGTACTTTTTTATATGCGTTTGACATTTTTAATGTTTTTTATTTCTATGTAGGTTTAATTTATTTATTTATAGTTTATTTATTTTTTCAGGTAATAATTTTGGTGTTTTAACTTAAACCCATGTCAGGTTAGTTTAAGTTTTTCCAACTAATATTTATATTTTATTTCGGTTTTATTTGAATTAACAGAAATGTTTTTAATAGTTTTAGGTTATGATAATAACCCTGACTAAATATTGGTCTGTCACTAGTTGCCAAGCTCTAGGAAGTGACACAACCGGCTCAAAATATGAGTCCCTTTGTGAAGTCCCTTCACAAAAGTTAGGGTGGTTTCACATTTTATTATTTGTATTTATTGTGAAAATATTTAAGTTTGTATGTTATCACAAAAAAGTTAAATATACAACCAGAATTTCAGAAAAGGCTAATCATATTACAGACCTGATTTAAATGAACTTAATTAGTTCTATTGTGATTAAAATATTGGCTCATGTGATTTGAAAGTCTCTTAGTTTTCATTTTATTCCAATTTAAAAAACGTCCCAACTCTTCCCGAATTCGGGTTGTAAAAAAGATCAAGATATAAAAGGTATTTTTTTTAAAAAGAAGATAACTACTCCCTTGATTAGCTTTGATGTAGATTGGTTTGTTTTAAAGTTGGGCAAGCTGCCTTTTTTTAAACAACACTGCTAGTTATATGTAGATCAGGTTAAATGTTTCGGAGCGCATGGGAAGAACTGAGGATTTTGATGTGTTTTGAATGATCAGCAGTCTCCACAGACTGTTATTCTATATTTGTCTGATGTGTGTGTGCGCCTGAACGGATTCCACAGATCTGTTGCGACATGCTTACGGCAGTTAGCATTACTATGACCAAACACCCCCACAGATGAAACTTGCAGAGAGAAAATGACTCAGGGATATCCCCTTATGCACTAGTGATCAGCTGCTTTTCATGCATCATGCGTGTCGTCACAGACTGTCGACCGCTCAACCCAGGTGGAGTTCATTCATTTACAGCTGGACTTTCTTCACTCATTAACTTGAAAAGTTGAATGTCTTAAATTCAAACCAAAACAAAAAGTCTGATTAGAAGAACAACAATCATTTGATCTCTTAAAAATGACATCAACTTTACTCAGCACTATTAAAGGGGTCATGACATGGATTGTTTTTATTACTTTAATAGGTTCACTTAAAAAATTAAAGGAGTGGATGATTATGATTTCACTTTTCTAACTTTAGTTAGTGTGTAATGTTGCTGTTTGAGCATAAACAACGCCTGCAAAGTTACAACGCTCAAAGTTCAAAGCAAAGGTAGGGACTACACGACATTCCTCAATGTACATAAACCCCGCTCCCGGGAACACGCAGTCCATGTTGAGAAGAGGAAGAGTTGTTGTAGTAAACCACATTTGTGAGTCTGCTCAAGCTGTCGCATCCGTCTTTTCACGTGCAATACACAAGACGGTAATCCATTAGTTGGAAGTTGAAGCCTCGCGGGAGCCGCCATTGTAGCAGAACTTCACCTGCTGTTAGCATCCCATTGAATCCCATTCATTTTGGCGTCACTTTGACAGCGAATAACTTTACATCTGAGGCGTCCAAAGACTTCATTTGTCCATTATTTATTTCTAAAGATACACGACAATGTATAAAATGCTCCATTTTTTTGTATCTTACGTTACGACCCCGTAGAAGCCGTTTTTGTAAAAATAGGCTAAAGATTGCGTCATAACCACGGGACTTTCTGTCGCACAATAGAGGCATTACCGTATAGACAGGAGGAGAAGCTCGCGGCAATCTTTTACTGTCTATGAGGCAATCGGGGGGACATGGAGGCATAAAGTCAAGGTAGAAGCCCATAGATAGAGAGTCCATAAAAGCAACGGGACAAAATATTTCAACAACGTTTTTGAGGAATTAGGTGATTCAGATTTGTCTTGGCACAGCTACTAGAAGATTTACAACTGTCAGACTGTCGTCACGCTCAGTTTGAGCCTGCAGTCGCTCAGACATCAGGCAGGAAGTGCAATAATCGGGCTTCAGTCTTCTCCGTTGAAATCAATGGGGTCGCTGTGTCCATTTCTTCTGTCTATGGCAATACAGTACGTAACACAAATGCAATAGCATGTCACTCTGTAGGCATCTTACAACAGTTCTCTAACACGAGCGATTTTATAGATTATCATGACAGAATATCAAAGACTTAATTAACTCCACATCAGCAACATACTATTCATCAACTAACCATTCAGAAACGTCCTGTTGAATTCTACATGTTGTCACTTCTTCTTGAGTCTCTCCATCATTGTCCGAGTCCAGTTTAAACATAAAAGGCAAAACGGTTTTTGTGCTGTGTATGGATGTTCACACGAACGAAATCTGAACTAGGAAGAATGTTTTTTTAAAACAATTATTGTTTTCTTCTTCTCTGGACTCAATGATAAATGCATGTCTGACGATTGGAACGAAGCAAAAAAAAAATGCTCTATTGACGCATTGGTTCCAGTGAACTAAGCGGCTCTGGTTGAGTTAGATCATTCCACCAGCTGGTAACAGTCAAGGTAAAGGTCAGAGAAAGAGAGTTTGTGCCTCTTTGAGATGGCACCACAAGATGACATTCACTTGCAGAGCGCAAGTTTCTGGATGGCACGTAAGTCTGAAGTAAAGAGTTTAGGTAAAAGGGAGCAGAGCCTGTGGTTGTTCTGTAGGCAAATGTCAGTGACTTGAATTTAATGCGAGCCGCAACTGGCAACCAGTGCAATTTTGTGAGGAGAGGAGTAACGAGTGCTCTCTTCGGCTCGTTAAAGACCATTTGAATTTTGGAGACACTGAAATTTACTGAGAATTTACTTTTGCCTCTTTTTCTATTAGGACAAGGACTGGGACCAAGCTGTCACATTCTTGCCAGCATCAGATAATAAAAAGCTGGAGAAGAAAAGGGGCCCTGGAAAAGTTAGGATCATTGTTGGTCTGGTGATCTTGGCAGCCATTTTGGCCTTGATCGTAGGGGTTCTGGTCTGGCATTTCCATTGTAAGTCAACACTGCTGTCACAGACAGTATAACAATGTTGCCAGTGTCAATCATGACAGTGTTGATCATGTTTGTTGGTTCATGTCTCCTGCAGTCCGGAAGGATTTTAATTTACAGAAGATTTACACCGGCTCGCTTAGGATAACAAATCAAGCTTTTGTGGATGCGTATGAAAGCCCAGACAGTGCAGAGTTTCAAGACTTGGCAAAACAAGTCATGTCTCAGGTGAGAATTAAATTAAAGCTGCTTTTTCACATAGTGTTGACAGAGAGAAGTATTTTTGATTTTGATTTTGATTTGTTTTCAGCTGAAATCAATGTACTCAGAATCTCCACTACTGTCAAAATATTATGTTGGTTCCAGAGTTCAAGCCTTCAGGTACGTCTACATCTGATTGTCTACATTTAGAAAAAATAATAATTTGGTCATGCACCTGCTCTTAAAGTGCCCCTATTATGCGTTTTCAAATATTACCTTTCATGTAGTGTGTAATTTAGCTTGTGAATGTAAAAGTCTGCAAAGTTTTAAAGAACAAAGTGCACCACAAATAAAGTTATTGTTTCCTAAAGGCAAGAATTGATGCTAAACTGCTGAAACAAGTCATCAGCAATTCCAGTCTAACTTCCTATTAAATACCTACTTAACAGTGTAACACATTTGCATAATGCCAGCCTAATGTCTTCATCGACGTCTACATTGAGCCGCCTTCAAACACTGTAGTTGTAGTTGAGGCCTGGAAGAGTTTAGTTGGTTTTGTCGAGAAGACGCCTTTTTCAGCCCTTCAAATCCACTTTGCATGCACTTCGAAATGATGAGGACACGCTGGAATTAATATGGACACCATCGTTCCTGTTTGTATCACTGTGTATCAAGCACTGAGCAAGCCTCCGGAGCTAAAATTCAGATATGGTAATGAGTGTTTTGATACCAACACGTGTTGTAAGCAGTAGACCAATCACGACAGAGTGTGTCATATGACCAATCAGAGCAAAGTAGGCTCACGGAAAGGAGGGGTTCAGAGCGACTGAATCTACGAACAGACTCTTGTTTAGACTCTTTGAGAAATGAGGTGATGCTGCAATGTATATGAGAAAATTAAAGTGTTTTTTGACCTTGGATGCATGGAACTTAAAATAGCATAATAGGGGCACTTTAAGTTTAATTTGCTTGCATTGCAAGGCTTATTCACAAAATCAAAGAGCAGAATGACTAGGCAAATTGTTCAGCGACATCAACAAAATTATTACATCATTAAAACTATTCACATCAAGAACCAATTTTCATCAGGCTCTACAAAAAGGGAAATTATTTTTTGCCAAAAGTACAAATTTATCCAGAGGAATTCAGTGATTGAAGTATTTCTGCTGCGAAATTAAAATGTGCCTTTTTTTCCCTTATGGTTATTATATTGTAAGATGGTCAGACTCTTGAGTGTTGCCTGTTTCTCCGTCTCCCTGCAGTGAGGGCAGTGTAATAGCTTACTATGAGTCAGATTTCACTGTTCCAGTGGGGCAGGACAAAGCAGTGGATCAGGCTGTGAACGACGTAACTAACATCTATAGCTCCCCTAAATCTATACGCAGAGTTGCGGAAAAACCAGGTGCCCTGATCTTCGATCATGTTGTGTCTTCAGGTAATATAAATTCATAGTACATCCATTACATAGTTTGGATAGATGGATGAATCTTACTAAATGTGTAGATCATATTTTTCTGCTAAATCAAAATGATAATTTGCATAATTCAGTTCACATTTATTTGTATAGAACTTTTCAAAATGCACATAGTTTCAATGCAGCTAAACCGAAAATGCATGTTTCTACATTACAATTTATAGTAATCTCTTATCAGAGGTGACTGTCATATTCATTTATACAGCGCTTTTAACCAAGTAGATTGTGCATGTAAAAGTCTGCAAAGTTTTAAAGAACAAAGTGCACCACAAATAAAGTTATTGTTTCCTAAAGGCAACTGTGTCTAAGTACATTTGGCAGTTGTGTATGTTGATTCAGAGTTGGCATCATCTGAAGCAGAGTCCTGCACTTGTCCTGTTTGGTAAACCCGTGCCCGCAGAACTTAACAGAACACCCGACCCGACCCGTTGTCCGACAGCAGCACTTGTTTAATTCCGCCTTAAATCTACATCAGGTAGACAAAAATGGTTTATTTTCTCATGTAACACAAGAAATCAAACCAACATTAGGCATTCTGAGTTATAAGTACAACTGCAAATTGCATTGTAATTGGAAGCCTTTGGCGGTCTTCGGACTACAGAACGTGAGCACAACTAAACACGGGACCGTATGAAAGCAGCTGTCTATCAGTGGGTACCGAATTGAGTCGGTAGAGCCAAGAAATAGTCTTGGCTCTTGGACCCGCAGTCCGCCCATGCCTATTGATTTCCAACCTGAACTGCAAATGACAATGTAAAAAGATTGTTCACCCGTTGCTGCAAATATTAGCACATCACCCACCGGATACCCGCCCGGGTGCAGGACTCTGATCTGAAGTCCTCGCAGGGGTTAGCCTTTTCTCTTCACAGGTCAAAGAAAATGTTCTGGTCATCGGAAATGTTCTTAAAGGGATAGTTTGGCCAAAAATGATATTTAAACCATGCATTACTCACCCTCAAGCCGTTTGAGATGCATCTGTCAATCTTGTTTCAGACGAACACATTTTCAGTTATTTTAGAAAATGTCTTAGACCCTTCAGTGGATATAATGTGAAGCAATGGGGTCCACCTCCTTCAAGTCCCAAAATGTGAATACATCCTTCACAAAAGTAATCCATCCGGCTCCAGGGGGATAAACGAAGGCCTTCTGAGGGTAATCCGTGCGGTTTTGTCCTAAAAATATACATATTTAAAACTTTATAAATGAAAATATCTGACTTCCGGCAACGATCGACGTGCGTTCACGGGTGATGGAAGTCGGCGTACGAGGTAAGACGTAGAGTAGGAACTGTTGTGACGTAGAACGAACGCGCCAGCGCAGCCAGAGAGCAGAGCAAAACAAAACACGAAAGCGTGTGAACGCACGCGCGTCGATCGTTGCCGGAAGTCAGATATTTTCATTTATAAAGTTTTATGATGCAAAGTGAGTAATGCATGGGTTAAATATCATTTTTGGCCGAACTATCCCTTTAAGAAGCTGGATCCAAACTGGAGCTGGCGTAGTCTCTACTCTAGTTACCTCGGGATGGGCATATTGAGATAAAACAGAAAAGCAAATGTAAAATAATAAGCTTAGCTGGTGTTCATAACATTTTGAGCAATAGATGGTCAATGTGAATTTGATCTAATATAACTTATGAGATGCATCATGTAAATGTATGGCTAAAAATATGTCTTAACTAGATTTAAACTGGGAGAGTGTGTCTGAGATTAGATTATTATCAGGAAGGCTATTCCAGAGTTTAGAGCCAAATACGAAAATGCTCTCCCTCCTTTAGTGGACTTAGATATCCTAGGTACTACCAGAAGCCCTGACTTTTGTGACCTTGATGGATTGTAGGGTGATAAGGAACATCTAGTTTAGGTTATGTTTACACGATAACAATGTGCTAAAAATGTTTTTTCTTTGTGTTTTTCACGTACAGACACGCCGTTGTCAAAATGATCCCCGTTCACACGGATGATCTGCGAAAACGTCTAAACACGCTGTGTTATTCACGCCAGGCCAGTAGATGGCGATGTCACTTTGTAAAGAAACACTAATAATACACATGCGCATGACGACACCGTTTTCAAAAATTTGCTAAAAAAAAGTTTTCATGGAGATGATATTGGTATCATTTTTAAAAACCTGCACTTTTTTATTTTTTTGTGATTGCGGGGTGAAATTTGACCTAATTCTTGACATGTTTTGTGAGATTCATCCAGATACTGATCTCTAGACTGCATGCTATCATGGAAAACCTGAATGTCCATGATACTTAAGCACAGATGATTGTCTTCATCCAGATTCATTATAACTATGTCAATCTTTCATTAACAGCTCTGGACACACGTTTGTTCTCAAATGCCAGGAGTGAGTTAGTCCATTACATATATCTCTCAAATACTGTCTGTTCCAAAACCTAGTGAACTGCCTCCATATCAAGCAATTTAAGGTATCATAGGTATGCTCCTGAGTCCTGACATGAATGCTATTCCATAAGGTAACTTAAGGCAGCATCGCCATGAGCAGTCTGATAATGCATTGCAACAAGGTTAGTGAAAAACTAAATCAGAGATGGCAACCTAAAAAGACTATCAAAAGACTTCAGATTAACCTATCAAAACCTTGAGATATACAAAGGCTCATATTACACTCATATTACTATGAATGGGAGAAAGTGGCTAGTCCAGCCTGATAATGCCTTTTTTTGTCTGTCTTGATTTAAGCATTTAGAAACTAAATTTGTGAGACAGTTGTCAGATTTAAAATGTAAAATTTAATCATAAGGCTTGGTGAACATCTTTAAAGGATTTGATATCTTCCCATTCAAAGAGCTAGGAGCTGCACTCCTATCAGAGAGGCATTTTAAAGATGTCCGCAGAGTGAAATGACTTGCCTTAAAGTGACTTTGGTTCCAGTTCAGTTTATAATGCTATATAATATGCAGTCGATTTACCATTTTACCAGATTAGTTTGTGTAGACAGCGAAGCAGTAATACAATTTTTATTTTTTCCCAAATTCTGTTAAATAATACCGGGTTTTATGTTTGAAATTTTTCTGAATTCTGTTTTAGTAGTTCAGTTATTGATTGTTTGATTGATTGATTGATTGATTGATTGATTGATTGATCGATCAATAACTGAACTACTATAACAGAATTCATGATTAAGTTAAGTTACATTTTATTAATACCAAAGGATGTCTAATCAATTGTTTTTGCATAACTTTAAAACATTTCATTATTTGAACAATAATAGTAATGTTAATAATGTTTTATTTTATTAAAAAATAAGAAAAGAAATTCTGTGTTTTCCGTTTAAATCTTTCTGCATTCAGTGTTTTCTGATTTAATAAAAAAATGATCAAAACCAGTAGGAATAAAATTAATGCATAAAACTTTTAAGAATTTAATTTTTTTTTTTTTAAATGTATTCAAATGAAATTTGAGCAATTCCTTTAATTTTTTGTCAAACAAACTGCTGCACAAAAAATTGTGTGATTTCCTTGAATCAATTTTTTTAATAAGATGTAGAAGTACATTCTACTGTACACTAGTAATATTTCTAGTCATAATTTCTTCAAGTTAAACCAAACTTTTATTTTGGCGGGAGTGTATCTTACCAGTTTTATCAACTGAAATGATGAAATACTCATAAGATGAACTGTCAGAGCAGCTCTGGAGATGAAGTTCGTGTGGCGTGTCCTAATATAGATTTGTGCATTGCAGAAATCATAGGGCCCCAAGTTCAGGAGGTTTTGGAACAGGACTTAATTTCCTAAGCACATTCATACTTATTATTGTACAGTGTATCCAATAATAAATGTGTAAGAATAACCTTTTGTTTTGCTTATGTCTAGCAAATACGAGATACGCCCAGCACACCAGAGGTACTGCGGATGAGATCATTAAATCACCAGGTTTCCCTGACTCCCCATATCCTCCAAACTCTGTTGTGCAATGGCAGCTTCGGGGAGACCCAGGGTTTGCGCTAAAGTTGGCTTTTGACACCTTCAACCTGGAACAAAACTGTGCAAAGGACTTTGTGAGAGTGTATGACTCTTTGGTCCCCATGGACAAATTCCTTATGGCAGAGTAAGGGAATTGTGAATTGTGTTTGTGGCTGTAGCGCCATCTGCTGCATATCAGTGTGAAATTTCAACATAATTGAGTTTCTCTCTCTGTGTCAAACAGGAAGTGTGGCTACTATTCTCCCAGCGATCCTCTAACCTTCATCTCGTCTCGAAATGTTATGCTGGTCACCTTGGTAACCAGCGATGAAGGGAATTTTCCTGGTTTCAGAGCCCGTGTCACTCAGATCAATCCAGAGGGTAAAGATAAATCCTGGCTTGCTGAACATACTGAAACATACTTGACTGATTAATAGTAAGGGATGCTTTACTGTTATATTTTTTTCATCTCTCACTGGATCTTCCCTTTTAACAGTTCTCGCATGTGGTGGTACATTGACTGGATCCTCTGGTAGTTTCCAATCACCGAACTTTCCTAATTATTACTCCCCCAACACAACATGTCGCTGGGACATCACGGTGAGACCCAAACACTTGTGTTGAACCAGTTCATGTCCTGATGAACCACTTTTATAAAAGTGTTTGGTGCTTTATGAGCACTCATCATCTGTATCTATTGTTTAAAGGTTCCTGTTGGCAAATTCATCAAGCTGAAGTTCCCCAAGTTTATGGTTTCAACAGAGAGTTGTGCAGATTATGTGGAGATTGCTGGTAAGAGGTCAGTAAGTTAGAGCTTCAGTTAAACTTTTCCACAGAAATGTCTATTGTCCGATCTGAATGATCTGACGTTTCTCCAAGAGTGCTGATGAGGCATGGGACATTTCGCTTTTGGATCTTGGTCTGTATTTGTCTTGTTTAAAAAAAAAAAAATCCTTAAAACATCCTTAAAACAAGATTTATTTATTTTTAGAAGAAAAGGTTACACAGCAAATGTTTTGTTTTCAGAGTTAAAATTTAGTGAGGTTTCTTCTTCATTTGAGCTTGAACAACTAGGCTGCACCACTTTATTTTTCATTAATAATCGCATTAGAGCTGCACTGTTAATAGTTAAGAGAACGCGATCTCTATTTAAACACCCATGCAATCTTATTTTTAAATGACCACGATTCAGCTATGTCTGTTAAACCTTTGTCAAGTACGATCACACCGATTCAAATCTGCTTTGACACTGCCGCTGACCCAGAGAGAGCAGTAGTCAAGTATAGGCATTTAACAGCTAATTTAATTTAACCGCTTCACAAACCTTTTAGTCTTTTTGACCACACAGTATCAATATTTCTGTGTTACAATAATTCTACGGTAGTGATAAAAATAAAGTAAATCACCTTCTGAAAGTAACTTGACGCTTCAAATTAAGATTGTATCAGTTATATTGTTACGCCAGTATGTAGTGACAAGTGACAGTATTTGTTATTGAATCATTAATTTAAGAGATTCGTTCAAAAATGCTGATTCGTCCAGTAATGTAACAAGTGAAGTATTTATGAGTCATTAAATCATACATTCAAACTGATTTAAAAAAAAATGAAAATTAATGTAATATTTTTTTAAATATACTGCAGTAATTAACAATTTGTCAGAACCTCTAGTAAATAAAATGTTATTTTGTTTAGTTGTCTGTTCAGAATCATGGAAGAATTGTGATGTCCATTTTAAACAAGAAAAATATGATTCTCTATTTATCCAGACTCTTGCAGCTCTAACTTACATGCTTATTATTACTTTGCAGCAAATTGTGTGGGCAGAAGCCAGCTAATCATATGGTTACCGGCAACAGTAACACGATGACGGTTGTGTTCTACTCGGATTCATCATATGTAGATCGAGGTTTTAGCGCCACTTATGAGGCGTATGAGCCCACTGACCGTAAGTAAAGACATTCAAATGGTTAACTGGTAAAAACTCGGTCACATTTTTGACCATTTTAGTAGTAGTCTGGCCTGAGGTGGAAAAATAGACTTACTGATGCCAGTGATGGTGCTGTTACAGTTTTTAAAGTGGTGTCAATGGGAACATTAGAAAGTAAATTCAGTTTTTATCTCTCAGCCTGCCCGGAGATGTACCAGTGCGACAACAAACGCTGTGTAAAACCAACCATGCGCTGTGACGGCTGGAACGATTGTGGTGACAGCAGCGATGAGAGGAAATGCCGTAAGTGTTACTTAACCCTCTGAGGTCTAAGGGGTTTTTGGGGTCCTTGAGGTGTTCTGACATGCTCTGACATTTGTGGTTTTTTCAGTTATTTATAAACATGTTAATGGCTAAGGTGTAAATTCACTCAATATAGCACAAACTGGGCTACCGTAATATCTGAGCAACAATTATGTACATGTTTGTATTTTTGAGAGAATATTGCTTATGCATGGTTATTGAAAAAAATAAAACTTAAAGTGTCTGAAATAAGGCCACAAAACACATACTAAATATGTGTCCACAAGACTTTTGACTAATGAGTGTTGTTGCCTAGAATTTTTGCTTCAAAATGATCTGAAAATTATCCTGCCTAATCATTTATACAAAAACATACACTGATTTAAATTTTATTAGACACCTTTGTTTGGAAAGGCAATATGCGTGGAGGCGTGTTCACACCTGTGAAGACACAGGCCGGATAATGTGCCGCATAATGAGCTGCATGTTAATTAGCCCTTTCACACAGGTGTGTCACAGGATCCCAAAGAATGCAAGGACAAAAGAAATTATCTATATAGCCTATACATATTTAGACATATTTATAATTAGAAATTGTAACCAATTACAAATAGGTTACAATTACAACAACAATTACAATTTTAACAATATTTCAAGTGTATTTCTTTGTAAAAAGTATACATTTTATCATGCGTATTAAAAAAAGGTAAGGATTCATTAGTTTGAATATTGGAACAAACACTATAATAACATCTTAGTTGATAATTCAATATACCTACTTTATTTTTGACAAAACATCATACTATAGTATATTTAACTATGAGCAGAAATTGGTGAACAAAAGCGTACCTATTTAATGTGACAGTAGTTTTTTTTTACAGTCAAAACTTTATAATCTATCCAAAACTAATCACAAAATCGTGTCTAAACATTCATATTTAGTCTGTAATATATTGTGTATGATATATTAGTATAAACATGTGAATTTGCAGCTTGTTGCTTATACAGACATTTTATTTCAACATATTTCAGTCTATTTTTACTCATCTTAGTAGGCTATAGCAATATAGTTTGGATGTGTTCATGTAAACATAACGTTTACTAATGTAGGTGCGAGAGTGAATGAACGGCACAGAGCTGTATAACTGTAGTAAACAAAGTGCGCGCACCTATGCCGTTCACTCATCATTTAGCCTACACACAGACACGCAATTCATATTTAAACAGTCTTTTTGCGGTTTACAGTCAGACACTATTCAATATCGCGATTAGAACAAAGCACTTAAGAATAAATGACTTACTACATCAGCTGGATCCGTTGCTCCTCGAAATGAAACTACCAGCACTTCTGGTACATTTTCCAGGGTTAGATAGTATTATTCCTCACAGCGAAAGGATACTCTGTGTACACAGCTGTACAAGATACTTACTAAACACGATGTGTTTTATAATCCAGCTGGTGGGCGTTGGCATGTTTGAACGGCTTGCCTTAGATCATTTGCGTTTGAATAGCGCGCGCTCTCCGTGGGCGTGGCACATTAACGCGTAATTAGGTGTAATGAGCTGGAAAGAAAAATACTGACATCTCTCTCTTTTCATACAGATTATATAAACTGAGAATATTTGTTTTTTTATATAAATTAATTCATTTAAAAGAAGACAGTTCAAGCTTCATTATGGAAAAACACTCGTGCCTGAATGACAAGTATTCGCGGAATTACAGTTAATTTTCGGACGCGTTTCAGAATGGACTTCACTGACAGAGAGAAGGCAGAACGCGCATCATGTTTGTTTTTCTTTATTTGGCGAAAAGCACAACACTTTGTTTTTATTGTGAGTATCCACAAAAAAAATAGACACTTATCAGGATCTAATGATGTACAACACTTAATATGTTAGATCAAAATCAACAGAGTATTTTGAGTTTCTTTTGCACTGATAAGAAAAAAAAGCGAGACTATCGCGCTGGCGCGATAGCCGACCTCAGAGGGTTAAACATTGTCTTTAATTCACACACACAATTGCACACTTGCCCTCTGAATGTGAATTTGAGGTCAGGCATACACTGTGATTGAATGTGGATGGTTCGTATTTCAGAATGTGACTCCAGCATGATCCAGTGCAAAAACGGTTTCTGTAAGCCCCTGTTCTTTCAGTGTGATGGCGTAGATGACTGTGGAGATGGTACAGATGAGATTAATTGTGGTAAGACCCTTTGTCCTCTATCTTTTCTTTTCCTTCCATTTTTTTTGTCTTCATCTCTTTCTGGCTGCATCTGAAACCTGAGGAATGCTGCCTCCACAAGCAATTATAGAAAAGGGCATCAAGATGCATCTGAATTCATTGCTTTTTTAACATCCTATATACAAAGATGACATCATCTGGTCAGATTTAGAAGACAGCTTAGATGTATCATTCATTCTCTATTGCTGCGTTTCCACCGCAGGAATTTTCCCCGGGAGCTAGGGTCTTTGAGGTGTTACTCTGTGTTTTGACCGCAGAGACCAGGATGAAGAAGATCGGGGTAAAAAATTTCCCTCAAAGTCCCTGCTCGCGAGGTAGTACTTTTTTCAAAGTTCAGGAACTTTCAGGGGTGGGACTTGGGCGCTGAACATGCTGATTGGTTGAGTTCACGCAGCATTTTATTTCAACCACCATTTTAAAAAGTCTGTTGCGGTGCGTGCAGTAGGAGTTGTTTGCTATCCGAATCAGCAATGGAGTTTAAAAAGTACGACAGATGGACCGATGACGAGGTTCAGGCTTTATTAAACTTAAATGCGGAGGACGAAATCAAACTGGAAAGTAGCGTGCAGTCCTACATCACCAGACTAATTTGCCTAATCTTTCTCACAATCCTGTGCATGCTGTTTGACAGTTCACCAAAAATCTGTACATTTCATAGTTTTTCTTTTACATTTCTAGCCATTTCTACCAAGAAATCAGCAGTTTAGTTTACTTGGTTATTTATAACGCTTAATTGAAATTGTTCTAGATCTGATGGACAGATCAGGTGAAGAGTCAAGAATATATAAAATTAGAAATGATTTAATAGTTAGAAATATCATCATCAGCATAATTTTCTTTAATTTATGATCTGTTTAATGTTGTTATGTTAGTTAACACTGTAAACACTGCCACTAAAACACTTTATACTATGGGGCTGTTGAATGCTTGAATCTGATTGGTTGACAAACGTTTAGTGGCTAGTTCCAGGCAGGTCTTGACCACATTACAGTTCCATATCACTTTGCGTAGTTAACTATAATAACGGAAAATAGGATGCAATTTTGATTTAGATTTTTATTAGAACACTGCCATATGAAATAAGTCAATAAAAGGCTTTTATGGCCTATATAGTATTATATAGGAGCTTATGAAGCTCAAACTTGAGGCTCAAAACTTAACACATCAATGTTATTCAGTAGCCCAAACTGAGCAAAAATGTGCAATTTGGTGCAGATGTTGTTTATATGGCCACAAAGTTTGATGAAATTTGAAAACTTGATTAATAGACTACTTGCATAAATTGCAAATACAGTAAAAATCAGTTATCTCCCAATAATGCCTAAAAGGATATTTAATTGATTTTTTGTTTTATGATCAAAGCTATATAGTTTTTATTGTGTGGGGAGGGAGACACTAAACATAATGCTACGAAATACAATGATGACTGAGAGATGAAAAATTAACGTTTCTCAAATGCCTGAAGTATCGTATTTGATATCTGTAAAACATTTTTTTGTTTTAGATGCATGTAAGTAAAGCAATCATAGGTTGCTTCAGTCCAGTAAGAGGTTATGTTGAAATACTGATAACAATATGAAAGTTATTCTCATGTTTACTTTATGAAAATCAGTGGAGATTTCACAGCAAAAAGACGTGTAGCATGGTTGTTTTTCCAATTACTTCCTAAAAAAAGTGTAAACTGTCAATCAGATGACAGAGGGCATATATAGTAGATCGTGTACAGACGTTTTTTCAACAAAGTTTTGGTTGTTGATTCATGTATCAAATATGATACAGCAGGCTTTATTAATATTCCTAATGATAGATATGAAGTGTTACTGATAAATTCATAGTGTAAAGTAAGAAAATCCCTGTTTTAGGTCATTAGACATTCTTATTGAGACATGGTAAATAAGTCCGAAATGAGTCCCATTTCCTTATGAGGTACCCGAGGACTTATGGCTCATTTCCACCGACTCCTGTTTAAACATAAAAGGCAGAACAGTTTCTGACATTTTAGTGTGTCTGCCTGAGGTAATCGGAGCTGCTAACACACACACACACACACACACACACACACACACACACACACACACACACACAAGCTCTTGAAGCTCCGCCCTCTGTGCTGGGAGCAGCAGCTCATTTGCATTTAAAGCGACACACACACAAACGACGTGTTTTTACTGACCCTCAAATAGGGACAATTTGAACGTGCTGTAAAAAATTATCTGTGGGGTATTTTGAGCTAAAACTTCACATACCCACTCGGGGGACAACAGAGACTTATTTTACATATTGTAAAAAAGGGGCATTATATACCACCCCTTTAATGCTCCTCTGTTGACAGACCAGGCAGCTAAGGGACTGTCTTCTGTTTCAGATACAGCTTCTATCTCTCTTTATCATTCTCTCCCACACAGAAACAGATCTCCACACTTGCTTTGACAAAATTGTCCTCTTTTCTGGCAGGATGTAAGGCTGGTGAATTTAAGTGCAGTAACGATCAGTGTGTCTCCGAGAAGCTGAAGTGTGACGGGAATCGTGACTGTAAGGATGGCTCAGATGAAGATGGATGCTCAAGAGGTGACTAAAGAATGATGCAAGCTTGATCAGACAATCTAAAAATATAGTTTATTTGAGCATTATTATGACTATTTTATTTTACCAGATTTTATTAAAATCTGTATTACATTTCTGTTTATTTAACTGTTAGACCTGCCTGAACATCTTAAAGCACTATTTACAAGGTTACATGGGTCAAAAACAATTAAAAAACGATCTATTTTTTTGTATTATGCATTTTAGCAGAGCAGGGTAAATTCTGAGCCGGCCCTCCTGGGCCAATAAAACAAAAAAACGTATCGTGAAGCCCTGATATATTAAAGGCAAAGCTAAATGTGACATTTATGATATGGGTTTATGTGAAGATTCTGTTGTTTCCTTAAATTAAAAGTTGTTGTTTTTTTTTAAAGCCTATTAATGTTAAAAATGATATTTTTCAATTATTCAGTAAGGTTCAATGGCTATTATTAATGGTTAAAATTGAGAGAAAAAAATCTATTTAATAGAGACATCAGTATCAGTACTGGTATCATTGAGACTGGCCTTCATTCACGGTGCTTAGTAAAAAGATGCCATTAAACAAATATTTGTTTACTCTGTTGTTTATACATTCTTCTGGAGATTGAATGTGAAAGTATTAATCTGAGTATGAATCTGAAAAATGTGTGATTTAATTGGTTAATTATTCTTTTTTTCGATTGACAGCACCAGAAAATATATATTACGAAAAATATTCTGAAATTTGGAACACTTTCCTTCTTTTCAGTCATTAATGCTTGTTTTTCTTTCTTACAGATATGTCTTGTACAGCCACAACTTTTACGTGCAATAACAAAAAATGCATCACCAAAAATAACCCTCAGTGTGACGGGCAAGATGACTGTGGCGACGGCTCTGATGAGTCCAACTGCAGTGCGTGTCATTCACATCATTATACATATACTTCTGTTCTCATATCTGTCTCCTGCTTGGTTTAAAGTTGATTTCTATCTCTGCCTCTTTATTCTCTAGACTGTGGCAAGAAAGCTTTCAAGTCGTCTCGTGTTGTGGGTGGGGAGGACGCAGTTGTGGGCGAGTTCCCATGGCAGGTCAGCCTCCACATTAAAAACGTGGCTCATGTTTGCGGTGCATCAATCATCAGTGAACGCTGGCTTGTGACGGCTGCCCACTGTGTACAAGACGACAAAATCAAGTGAGTTTCCTCTGTTTCTCCTCTCTCTTTTTTTAACTTTTACTTTAGAAACTCATTAACTCAACAAAAATAACAAACATTTTAGAGCAAAATGTTTCACAAAAACTGTTGTGACACTTTGGGCCAGATTTACTTACAGCTTGCACCAGCGCAAACCCTCATTTGGCATTAAACTACTGTCAGGATTTTCTAAAGACACGCAGTGAAAAATGATCCAAAAAAAAAGCGTGGACACGGTTATTTTTTACCTTATGACATATGCATTTGTAGGAGTTTCCCTTTCAGATGAAAGGGGGAGGGGAGAGGAGAATGTAAATAAATCATGCATGATTTAATAAGGTTTGCGTTAGTTAATTTAGTGGTATTTAGTGTTGTCACCCAAATCATGAAAATGCAACTTTTAATGACTTCTGCAGTCTCAAAATTGTTCAACCCCATCATGGCAAGCATCTTTAGTACATAGTAGAACACCCTTCTGCTGTTATGACCTGCTGCAAACGAGATATATAACGAGACACCAGCTTCTGGCAGCGTTTCTGAGGAATCTGAGCCCGTTCCTCATGAGCAATGGCCTTCAGTTTAGTAATATTCATGGGTTTGCGTTCTGCCATCACCCCCACCAGAGATTTTCTATGGGGTTCAGATCAGGTGACTGTGATGGCCACTGTAGAATCTTCCAGGACTTCTTCTGAAACGAAAGCCTTGGTGGAATTTGAGGTTTGCTTGGGTTCATTGTCCTGTTGGAAGGTCCAATGATGCCCAGGCTTCAGCTTCCTCACTGAGGGCATGATTTTTTTTCCTAGGATTTCCTGATATACAAAAATGACTCCATCTTGCCTTCCACACGCTGCAGGTTTCCAGTGCCAGAGGATGCAAAGCAGCCGCAGAGCATCACCGAGCCCCACCAGTTTTCTTTTCAGCATATGCTTCATTCTTCTTCCTCCAGACATACCGCTGATCCATAGGGGTGAAAAGTTCCAGTTTTGTTTCATCACTCCATAGAACAGGATCCCAAACCTTTTGTGGCTAATTTATATGGTTTTGAGCAAATTGGAGCTGACTTTTCTTGGGCTTTTGGGTTAGTAGTGGTGTGCATCTCTGCAAGCTGAGACCTCAGTACCGGTTGCCACCAAGTCTTGCTGCAGGTCTTTTGCAGTCACTTGAGGGTTATTCTGAACCTGCCTTCTCATAAATCTGTTTGCAGCCATTTACTGTTCCTTAAACTTTGAACTTGCAAACTATGCTTCCAATGGTGTCTCTTGGAACATTTAGTGCCTTCGCAATCTTTTTGTATCCATTTCCTTGTTTGTGAAGGGTGATATCTTCTCTTAACTTTCAGACCATTCTTTTGACATATTTCTAACATAGTCAAATGTGGCACTCAACAAACCTAGCCAGTTCAGATATTTCATGTGTTCTAGCTCAAGCACACCTGATGCAACTAATGAAGCCCTTGATTAGTGTTTCCGCTACATTCATTCTGTCGTGGAGGGCCGCCACACCTAAAATCATCCCGCCATGGCTGCAGCTTCTCAGTGAGGTCCGATATTGTGCATACTATTGTGTCATTGTTACGCTAAAGGCATAAAAACACTGTAAAGCACCATAAAGTTTTCGCACTATATTCCAAGACTTCTAAAGTCATTCAATAGCATAATGTGAGGTAAAAATGAATATTTAAGTCGTTAAGTTAAAGATAATGGAAACTCATCTCTCCTCAGTCATTCTCCATTCAGCATTCAAACAGCGCGTCGCGTCCGGTTACGACAGTAACACCATGACACTCTCTTCAAGATCAATGTTCCCATTATTATACTTTATTTGTAGATAAAGGTCTATAGTTTGCATAAAATGACTTTAACTTACTGGAGTTTATAGCGCTTTCTAAATCATATTCCTTTCTCTCGGGTGTCTGTTAGATGAACGCGTAGGCTACAGCACTGGAGTAGAGAGCGCTATGAATTGTTCTTCGTTCATGCGCACTGAAACTGAAATTTAAAACTGTTAAAAGAAAAGGCTCATATAATACATTAAGCATAGATGGATATAATCTCTTCGCTTTGAGCTTTGAACTTTTCAATGCGAAGTGCTGCGCGCTGTGACTTCACGTTGCTTCAAGTGCATCATTCTGCGCACGGGATGCGCATAATCGCTTTGCCGCTCTTGTTGGAGCCTTTCATGTTATAATGCTTAGGGGAGGTTTAAACACCTGGGGTAAGGGGACGTGGTCAATGGGAATATCACTCATGGGCCACGCCCCCTCCCCCTGGCGAAATGGGCCGGCCACCACGGCTGGAAAAAATCCTAGAGGAAACACTGCCTTGATTATTTGCACCAGGTGTGCTTGAGACAACACCTGTTTTGCATATTTGTGCTGTTGTGAGGGATTCTATTCAGGGGGTTGAACAATTTTTGAGACGGCAGAAGTCATTAAGTCATTGCATTTTCAGTTGAATTTGGGGAAACCACTTGAAACATTTGTTGTGTTGAGCTATTTCAATTACTTCTGTTTGATTTGTTCATTGCAAACAGCTGAAAAAGCAAAACAGCAAAAGTCTGTAAATTTTGCCAATAAACCTGATTTGCAATGGTGGTTGAATCATTTCGATTACAACTGTACTTCCAACACAGAGCGCGTGATAATAGAGAGAGAATTTTATCCACTCGTGTTCATTTATTTGGAATGCCTGAGGAAGACATTATCTGAATTTATTGCTGGCTAAGCCACGTTATTTTTAATTTGCTGCATCTGTGTTGTTGGTAGATGAGCCGCACCTGATTATCATTGGTTCTGCATGTTTGTGACCCAGGGCTTTTGTGCTGCTCTTGGTAGACTGCCCTGGTCATAATGGAAATTAACTGCTGCGTCTGTATTTTTTATTTATTTGCACATTGTCTGTAAATCACCCACAGAACTTCCCATCGTCACTTTTAGGCGCTTTTCACGCTAATTTGCCAGCAAGTTTAATAAATCTGTTTTTCCTGTGTAAACTTGAGCAGAAGTGACTTCATACATCCACTAAACAATCACCAAAACACCAGTTGATTAAAATTGAGAAATATGGCTGAAAGAAGTTAAGAAAAGTTATAGTATCATTTGTTGGTAGATGATACCTGGTTAAAAATAAAAATATCGTGATCTTTAATCAAAATAACTTCCCCCTCCCTCTTGCAGTGGCTTCTCTTCTCTGATGGGTGTTTACTGGCGTGAGGGCAGGACAACCTGTCAATCACATGAGATTGACCAATAGCAAACCACATCCATGCAATCAATTCCCCATGGACAAAATCAAGTCATCCCCTAAATTTATTCTTGTTTGAGAAGCTGGTTCACTTGGATACATGTCACAATAGGGATAAAAAGGCTATCGCAACTTCCATTTTGTGCCGACTTGAATAACATTGGGGTGTTTTTTTTAAACAAAGTTAAATAGTGTAGCTTTAATATAATGGATATACTGTTTTTATTTATCAGTTAAATTGGTGAAGAGTGGAAAAGAGAAAACCTTAATCTCTGTATATCTGATGAATCTTCAGGTATTCTCAACCAGGCACATGGGAAGCATACTTGGGTCTTCACACACAAAAAGAAAAACAGACGGCAACAAAGAGATTCCTAAAACAAGTCATTCCTCACCCGTCCTACAACCCCTACACCTATGACTACGACATCGCTCTCATGGAGTTGGACGCAGCCGTGACCTACAGTGACACCATTCGACCCATTTGCTTGCCGAGTGCCACCGATGTCTACAGCTCTAGTGACTCTGTCATTATCACTGGTTGGGGTGCCACTAGAGAAGGGGGTCAGTAAAAGAAATATACAATAATGCTTACACCTCTCATAAAGCCTGTCATATTTCACAAATTCAAAAATTTTTATCTTTTTAAACTTCGTTCTTGTCTTTGATTTGTAATTGCCGTGTGTTTATTTCAGGCGCTGGAGCGATTGTGCTGCAGAAAGCGCGGGTTCGCATCATCAACGGTACGACCTGTGATAAACTAATGAATGGTCAGATCACTTCTCGCATGATGTGTGCTGGCGTTCTGACAGGAGGAGTGGATGCTTGCCAGGTGAGTTTCATGAACTTTTAAAAAAAATCTTAAAATTTTAGTGCTTTAGCATACAAGTTCACAGGATTTTCCCTGTAAAGCATGTATATTTGTATTTCTGTTTATTTTAGGAATGTCAATTTTCACAAATTCCCATGATCGATCGTCGTTTAAATTAACGATCAATTAATCGATTAATCGTTAGCATTAATGGCAAACAGCACAGGGTCTGCAAATGCTGCTCAAAAAGCTATGTTACTCACCAAATTAATAAGAATGTTTTTTAATCTAAATAAAGGCTTAGTAGGATTGTAAAATGTTTTGATGTGATTGATAAATTAAATTAACTATTTAATATATAAATATAACGACAAATACAATGTGTCACCAACTCCGCCTCATATGCGTGCTTGTCAGAATGTGTGACTGTTGTGGAAGTGCTAGAACAACGCACTGAAAGCGGCAACTAAACCCAATGAATTCACAACCATTTAATAAAATAGTGTTCTCATGTTATGTAATATGAAAGTCCCAAATTAACCATCGTTATTATTAGTTGTGCATTCTGCTTGAGCGGCGCGCGCTGAATGAATAACCGTTGAGCACTTTGTTAGCGTTTATTTAACTCAAAGAAACGCATCCTATTTGATATTAATCAGATATATACAAAATAAGCAGAATATTACAAAATTATATCTGCACAAAATGACGTGAATGCACAAGTGAACTTAAACTGAGTTACGTGCCATTCAGAATGACTCATATGTTGTGGTGGACGCGCTCAAAGTCTCTGACGAGCTCTTCCTGGAACAACGCGACATGGCATCTAAACCCAAATAATTCACAATGTTTTATTACAATAGTGTTCTCTTTATAATCTTGTGTAATATGACAGTCCCAATAGTCATTATTAGTCGTGCATTGTCGTTTGAGCTGAGCGCGCTAAATATCACGTCGATTCTTAACCAAATGCATCCAATATGAGACCAATCAGATATAGATAAGCGTACACAAAATAAACTATTACAACTTACATTTGCACAAAACAAAAGGCTGCGAATGCACACGCAAACTTATAGTCATGATGAAGGTGTATAATAGTCCCAAACAACTCCGGGGTGTGTCATTCAGTGGGACTCAACACTTCACCACACCGGCGCGCTCGCTTACATGTTTCGCGGTTGAGCAGCACGCACGCGCATGATCCTGCTTAATCGATGATCGATAAGTTTTATCGATTAAATGTATTATCGACAATTAATCGATCGTCGATTAATCGTTGACATCCCTAGTTTATTTAATTATTTCGTTTAGGAATGCGTGATATGGGGGATTTATTTTCATCAATTATCAACTTTAAAAACCTTTTATAAATTTGGTTTTGATTCGTTGTTTATATATAGTTTTGTTATTTATATATATATATTTTTCTATTTTCAACTTGTTTCTCACCATGAATATAGCCATGGTAGCTGGCATAGTGTTAAATTATAATCAAACACGTTTTATTTAGACAAAATCATTTAGATATTTTATTATCAGCGATTTATAGGTTATTGACCACAAAATGAACATTATGATCATCTTTTTGGTATCGGTCAGAATTTTAATATTGTGCATCCGTAAGTGCCATTTTATTTAATTGTTTCTCTTTATTTTATTTCCTCTCTCTCCTGTTATTATCATCCATTTAAATAACTCTTTATGTTTGCTCAGGGTGACTCTGGCGGTCCACTGGCCTACTTATCGGATGACCGTATGTACCTAGCGGGAGTTGTGAGCTGGGGTGACGGTTGTGCCCGCAAAAACAAGCCAGGCATCTACACAAACGTCCCAAAATTCAGGGGCTGGATCAAGGAGAAGACGGGAGTATAACTTGCCTGGAGATTATGATGAACTGAGAAATTTTATGAACTGTTTTGGTTTCTCAGGCCACAAATATTTTAATAACAACAACAGCCCTGTAAATGCCTGGGTAAACAGAGGGATGGACATGTTGACCTGTTTTTGCATTTTTCTAAATTGTTTTATATATTTGTATATTTTATGAGGAGAGCGGTAAGGGGTTTTATTCTGTCTTAAGATGTGTAAATAAATGTCTTATTTTCTCCTTTTAAATATTTTGTGGTTTTTAGTAATTACATTCTTGAAGTGAAGCTTTTATTTTTGGATTGTGAATGATTTAGTTGTTTGGTTCTGTACCTTCAGTTTTATTTGTTTCAGGGAGTGTGTATTTCTGGAGTCACGCTCCCATACTTAAATGTGAACATCATGCTTTTTATGACTTGTGCAAAATGTAATGTAATGTGACTTTAAACCAAGTTTGAAATACTCATGGAAACACTTGAAAATAGTTTTTTCAGAATCTGGAGTGCTTTTAACTTGATTCAGGGATTACATTTAACACTTTAAAAATAAAATAAAATAACTTTGTTTCATGCAACATGATTTAACCAAACGATTTACAAATAAAATGTGTATCTGGTTAATACAGTATGAAATATGTGTAATACGTTTACTAAAAGAGCAACAGTCGTGTTCCGCAATTACAAATTCCATTCATGTTCTGCATGGGGAGATGTTTTTTTTTTTTTATGATAACTTTAAATGAAGACGATTGATCTCTATCTTTGAAAAGTGGTGTTTAACAGCGAACTACTAAACTACCCATGAATAGACACATTTGTCATACACACACTTTTATATACACTTAACATACTTTAAATGCAGAAACTGCAACTCTCTACCGTTTCTTCATTTCATCACCATATGTTCCCCCAGAGTTTTTAAATGCTCCTGCGGTGTGATCTAATTTTGCAGTCTTTCCGGTCTTAAAACTGCATGTATAATTATATATGAATACAAAAAAGTGGCTTCAAATCGTTTTAGATTAAAAGACTGCATTATTCAACACGCATGCTTCTTATCTATTGATGTAGGAACTATTTACTGGTACTTCGCAGTATCCGGACTGTAAACACAGGCGTACCAGAAACGGCCCCATCAAGTTATCGCTCCGGTGTTGCTCCGTTTCGAGAAGCGTAAACATGACAAAAATGCAACCGACGTATGTGCTTTATAATATCTGAGGGGATTATAATCACGACAAATAGTATTAATGATAATGTGAAATTAATAGAAACATGTATGAGTATTTGAATAGTTGAAAAGCCTGCTGAAAGTGGATGTTTGGTTTACACTAATATCAAAAATGTCCCATGAGCGAGAGAAGAGCCAGAGCTGGGACTGGGACAGTCCTCAGTGTCGAGCCCAGCTGGACGAGGTGTTTTTCCGCCAGCATGACTACATCCAGACGGGCAGAGCTGAACACAGGGAGTTCTGGACCTTCTTCGAGCGCTTCCAGAGATTCAAAGCCAAGAAAGAGATATCAGCATCAAAATCCAGCAGGCAAGAATCACACGAGGGAAAAGCCAAGAAGAAGTCTGGATCTGTGGATCTAGGGCTTCCAAAGGATTATGATGCCAGATACAGGATCAACATCTCTGTGTGCTCCAAGGACATCGAGGAGCGCCTGGGAGGATCTGAGCACAGGAGGCGCAGGGAGAGCTCGGGTCCCGGCAGGCAGGAGATCACAGACTGCCGTCTTGCCCTTCTCCATTTCCTCGATTTCAACCAGAAGCAGAGCTTCAACAAGCTTTCCAAGTTAAGGAGGGAGCAGAAGAGCCTCCCCATCTTCCAGTACCGAGACAGGATAGTGGAGCTGGTGAGGACTCATCCTGTGGTGGTGGTGGCTGGAGACACGGGGTGTGGGAAGTCCACACAGGTGCCCCAGTATCTGCTGGCTTCAGGGTTCAACCACATCGCTTGTACTCAACCGCGCCGCATCGCCTGCATCTCACTGGCCAAGAGAGTCAGCTTTGAGAGCCTCAACCTGTACGGCTCCAAGGTACAAAGATGTTTCGCAACATATTTTCATAAATATTTTTTTAGACATATTAACAGATATTTAACTTGTAAAACTTTTAAATAAATAAAAAGACAGTAATGTTTGGACAGGATGATTTTTATTACTGTAAGACAACAATACTGAGAAAAATGCCTTTTTTGGCAATGAAATGAGAGTTTGGGATCAAAATGTGCATAATGCAACACTCGCGGTTGCACATGTGAAACGTGTTCTAGCTCAAGCACACCTGGTGCAACTAATGAAGCCCTTGATTATTTGCACCAGGTGTGCTTGAGACAACACCTGTTTTGCAGATTTGTGCTGTTGTGAGGGATTCTATTCAGGGGGTTGAACAATTTTGAGTGCACAAGTCATTAAAAGTTGCATTTCAGTTGAATTTGGGGAAACCAGTTGAAATATTTCTTTTGTTTGATTTGTTCATTACAAACAGCTGAAAGTAAATTTTGCCAATAAACCTAATTTACAATGGGGGTTGAATAATTTCGATTACATTTCGATTATATATAGCCTATATATAATCATTAACAGCATCACAATACAAAAAAAAATGGAAGTAGTTAATATATATGTATATATAGATACAATAAAATATATGTATATACTGGTAACTACTTCCATTTCTTTTTTTATTGTGATTCTGTTTATAATTATTTGTAACATTATTATTATTATTAATACTATTATAATTACTAAAGTTACAATATATATATATATATATATATATATATAGTAACTTTCAAAACCTAAGAATGCCTCACAATGCATGACAAGAAGGAAGAAAATTGATGCAAAATGCGAACGTTGAGAGTTAAAGAATCGCAGCAGCGAAAACTCTTGTGAATGGATTGCAAAAACATTTTTGTCTGGTGTGTTCTCCAGGTTGGGTACCAGATCCGCTTTGAGACCAGCCGCACCACAGCTACCAAACTCCTGTTCATGACCGAGGGTCTCCTGCTCCGGCAGATCCAGCAGGACGCTTCCCTGGGCCAGTACCAGGTGCTGATTGTGGACGAGGTGCATGAGAGACACCTTCATTGTGATTTCCTGCTGGGAGTGCTGCGTTCCCTTCTGCCCCTGCGCACAGACCTGCGGCTGGTCCTCATGTCGGCCACCATCAACATCAAACTCTTCTCCAGCTACTTCAGCGACGCACCAGTTCTGCAGGTGCCAGGCAGACTCTTCCCCATTCAGGTGAGCTCTCAAAACTACTTGCTGTTAAAATACGTGTGTTTTTGAAGTGGAACCTGCGCTAATGTTTTCCTATTTTCTATGTTTTTTAAAATATTTAATAATTTTCCAGTTTCTTTTCATTCTTGATTTTAGCGTTTTAGAGCAAAAAATATATATTTTATTTAAAGTTTAAAAAATGTATGATTCTATTTTCTCTGTTTTTAAAGGGGTCATATAATGGGACATGCACTATTACAAGTTGATTGTACTGAAATGTGTGTTGGCAGTGCCTGTACACAACCATCATAAAATGATAAAAATCCATCCAGTGTTTTTTTTTTTGTTTTTGTTTTTTTAAACACTCCTTATATGTTTTCCCCTGCCTCAAATCAAGCCGTTCCACCGTGTGATGTTACACGGTCGGAAGCCCCTCCCACGATTGTTGATTGGCAGCAGCGTTTCAACACAGACCCGCCCTCGCTCGTGAGCGAGCTGTCAATCATAGTCCGCACGGACCGGCGCTGTCATTGTTGATATGCTGGAGCACTGTCTATGTGCAGAATGGCGTCTAAGCGATTGTGGTGTTCTGTTCTTGCGTGTAATAACGAACACAGCAGTCATTTTAATGTTCCTAAATCCGAACCGCTTAACCACTGCGAACCACTGCGTCGGCTGAGTTTGTTTTCGAAGGGAATATTCCCCACGAGCAACGTCAATGCTCTCATGTTTGCGCGAATCATTTCACACACCAGACTGCTTTATAAACGAGGATCAGTATAAAGCTGGTTTTGCTAAGAAGCTGCTCCTGAAAAAAGGATCGGTACCAGATATTCGTGTTCCTGCTGAACCTCCAGAAGAACTGAAGTGAGTGTAACGTTTTATTAAACTTTATATGAATATTTATATTAATCTTTGCAAATCCCTTGCACGCTTCACAATGAATGCGTCTAAGGTTTACACTCAGGGTACATTACGGCATGTTTTCTATGTATGACGTTCTCAATATAATGCATAATCCCACGTTTATACTGAACAACGCATTATGGTTATTGTGTTCAAACGGTGTACGCACACAACAGAGGGGCGGAGTGAGCAAAGCTCATTATCATTTAAAGTCATATGCACTGAAACGGCGTGCTGAAAACAGAGCTGTTTTTGACAAGTGTTTTCTTACAATACTAATGAGAATTTTTAATTAAAGTATATCACAAACTTTTAATTTATACCCTAAAGAATCATATTACCTTGTACAAAAATGGCATTATATGATCCCTTTAAATATTTAATCATTTTACGGTTTCATTCATTTTATGATTTTAGATTTTTTAAATCAATAAAATGTTACAATACCCTATTTTTTATATTTTATACATTTAATCATTTACAAGTTTAAATCATTTTATGATATTAGAGTTTTAGAACAAAAAGTATTTTATTTCAAATTTAAATAAGATCAATAAAAAAATGTGAGACCCTATTATATGTTTTTAAAAATATTTAATCATTTACAAGTATGTTTTAGGACAAGAAATATTTTATTTCAAATTTAAATTAAATCAATAAAATGTATTAGACCCTATTTTCTGTTTTTAAAATATTTAATCATTTTCAAGATTAATTTATTGTATGAATTTTATTGATTTAGGGCAAAAAATTGTTTTTTTATTGATCACAGTGTAAGTTTCTCCTGTGCTGTAGGTGATCTACCAGCCCATTCCTTCAGAAGAGCAGGTGTCCCGTTCTGAGAAACTGGACCCGCGGCCGTACCTGCGTGTGCTGCAGGGCATTGACCAGCGCTACCCCCCCGAGGAGAGAGGCGACCTGCTGCTGTTCCTCAGCGGAGTGGCTGAGATTTCCACCATCCAGGAGGCCTGCCAGGCGTACGCCACACACACACAGCGCTGGATCGTCCTCCCTCTGCACAGCACGCTCTCACTGGCTCAGCAGGATAAGGTTCATTCAGGACAGACCCAACACTCAGTCATTCATCATGATCTTTATACATTTTTATGTTTTTATGATTCGCTTTAAAACTGTGATTTTCATTTCGGCTTTTTTTTATTAGTTGGAAAATTATTAGCCTGTTTATTTAGCTATACACTACCATTCAAAAGTTTGGGTCAGTATAAATTATTAGTTTTATTCAGCAAGGATCCATTTAATTGATCGAAAGTGACAGTAAAAAAAATAAAAGAAGCACTGTTGCCCAAAAAATACTGTTGCATTTTTTTTAAGAAATGCTATTCTTTTAAACTTTCTATTGATCAACGTATCCTGAAATATAAATATATTTCTGTGGAGACCTTGATACCAGGCAGCACAACTGTTTTCAGCATTGATAATAATCAGAAATGTTTTGACATCAATTCAGCTTTGACATCACAGGAATAAATTACATTTTAAAATATATTTATATAAAAAAACAATTATTTTAAATTGTAATCATGTTACTGTTTTATTTTGTGTATTTTTGCGCAAATAAAAGGAGCCTTGCTGAGCAAACGAGACGTCTTTCAAAAACATACCTACCCCAAACTTTTTAACCGTACTGTATATATGAAAAATATGTCAGTATATTAGCTTGAAGTAATTTCTCGATGTGTGAACTTTGACCTTCAGGTGTTTGACATTTCACCCCCGGGTGTGAGAAAATGCATAATTTCTACCAATATTGCTGAGACCTCGGTCACTATAGATGGAGTGCGCTTTGTCGTTGATTCAGGTAATACATTCAGATTGGTGGAAGTGGAACCGGCACTGATGTTTTCTATGTTTCCAAAATATTTCATCATTTTTACAGTTTCGTTCATTTCGTGATGTTATTGTTTTAGGGCAAAACATATATATTTTATTTAAAATATGAATTAAATCAAAAACAATTCATGAGACCCTACTTTCTCTCATTTCATTTCATTCAGTTTCATTCCTTTTATGATTTTAGATTTTTACAACAAAAAGTATTCTATTCTATTTATAAGTTGAATTTATTTTAGGAATTTGATTGATTTAGGGCAACATATATTTTATTTAAATGAAATCTAAAACATTTTATGAGACTCTATTTTCTATGTTTTTGAAATATTTAATGATTTTCAAGTTTCATTTATTTTATGATTTTAGAGTTTTAGGACGAAAAGCATTTTATTTAAAATTGAAATTAAATCAATGCATTTTGTTTGAGACACTGTCACCAATTTTTTATATGACTGTCCTTTCCAAAAACGTCTTAATATTTTTCTCTTTGATGTTTTATAACAGGAAAAGTGAAAGAAATGAGTTTTGACCCAAAGGCCAAGATGCAGAGGCTGCAGGAGTTCTGGATCAGCAGGGCCAGTTCTGAACAGAGGAAAGGTCGCGCAGGCAGAACCGGGCCGGGAGTGTGTTACCGACTCTACGCTGAATCTGATTACGATGCCTTTGCCTCATATCCTGTTCCTGAGATCCACAGGGTGGCGCTGGACTCCCTCATCCTACAGGTGCTCGCTCGCATTATGAAAAACCTCATCATTTTTTGTGTCAAGGGGCGTATTGTTCTCAGATAATTATAATAATTTGGTGAGACGCTGGACTAAAGCATATTGCAAATGTGTTTGTGCAGATGATGAGCATGGGTCTGGGTGACCCTCGCACTTTTGCCTTCATAGACCCTCCTCCCGCTTCCAGTATTCAGACTGCAGTGACGTATCTGAGAGAACAGGGGGCGCTAGATGAACACGGGGAGCTCTCCTCCATTGGCAGGCTGCTGGCTCAACTGCCTGTGGATGTGGTCATTGGTAAGGAACCCTTCAGCTGCTGTTTTGTGCAGTTAGTTGAGCTTGCTGCAGTATTGATGGCATTATAAATGCTCCTACTTGTGTTTGTCCAGGAAAAATGTTGGTTTTGGGTTCCGTCTTCAAACTGGTGGAGCCGGTGCTGACGGTTGCCGCTGCTCTGAGTGTCCAGTCTCCATTTCTGCGCAGTGCTCAGCACAACCCTGACTGCTCCACCGCTCGCCAGCCCCTGAACAGCAACCAGGGCGACCCCTTTACACTCATGAACACCTTTAATGCCTGGGTGCAGGTCAGTCTCGGCCCTTTTGCCTGCTTTATTGTGTATCAATGTTGGAAACCTGCATGAACATTACAAGACTGAACCTGACGTGATTTTTATATATATAAAAAAAACTTCTTTACCAATTGTTTGTACACAAATTACATTGTTATATCTCTATTTAATGAAGTATATTTAGAGAAGGAATGCTATTTCGAAATGCTTTCAGTGAATGAAATATTCCTTTCGTGAATTTGATTAGATTTTGTGCATTAATATTAATATGAAATGGAATGTACCAAAACATTTCTTGAAGGAAATATGCATTTCATGATGCAGGCAGATTTTTTCGGTCCATGACATTATGTATGATATATGATAGTCAGAGAGAAAAAGTCAAAGAGTTGCGAGATGTTAACTCAAAAAATGTGAGAAATAAAGTCAGGATTTTGTTATAAACTCTCAATTCTGAGAAAGAAAGTCTGAATTGCAAGATATAAACTCCTCTGAGAAAAAAGTATTAGTTCCGAGATGTTAACTCGGAATTGCAAAAAAACAAACAAAGCCAGAGTTGTTATAAACTCACAACTCTGAGAAAAAAGTATTAGTTCCGAGATGTTAACTCGGAATTGCAAAAAAACAAACAAAGCCAGAGTTGTTATAAACTCACAACTCTGAGAAAGTAAGTCATAGATGCGTAATGTTAACTCAAAATTGCAAGATATAATCTCAAAATGACAAGAATGAAAGTCAGAATTGTGATGTAAAAAGTCATGAGTTTTTAATTTTTTTTATTTCATGTCGAAGATGGGGCTCCACGCTTATGCATTATATACAAAGGCATCTAATATGGCATTCAACTATTGTGAATGCTGTTTGATAAACAGATACTTTTTATTATGTGACTATTAGTTATAAATCTGAAAAACTGAAATGAAATGCTCTTTGTCTAAATATTTTTCTTTTTAACTTTGTAATGTATTTGGACAATAGAAAATGTTATACTATTGTCTAAGTAAATTACAAATTAAATCAGTCATTTCAAATTGAATTCAGGCACCACAACCATCATGCACAGTATAAAAAAGTGGATATTCATTTTGATATTTGCTCAAGGTTATTAACAGTTTAACAGTGTTATTAAATTGTTACTCTTTTTAAAGATGATCTTAAATTAGGAGAATTGAGTAATATTGGCTAACATGCATCAACAGGTGAAAGCAGAAAGAGGAAGCGGCTCCAGGAAGTGGTGCAGAAGGAGAGGACTGGAGGAACAGAGGCTTTACGAGATGGTCAACCTCAGACGACAGTTCAAGGTCAGCAGCAGCTCGATATCTCCATGACTTTCTAACTGTGTTTGTGACCGATCTTAATCGTGTGTCATCTGGTTCCTCACAGGAGCTGCTGCGGACTCATGGTCTCCTGGAGGATCATATGGGCAGCAGGACGGAACCGCAGGACCGAGCCCGGCGCAGAGAGAGACTTACAGAGAGACAGAAGCTCCACCAGCTGAAACGAGACCATGAGCTCCAGGAGAACACCAAGAGGAAAGTTCTCCGCCTGGAGGAAGGGCTGGAGGGGGACGCCTCGTCTGGATCTGATGGAGAGGGAGCGAGCTCAGGCAAGAAGAGGGAAGATGGTTCTGAACAGACTGTGGACATACAGGTGCCTCAGATGAGTCTGATTTTAGAGCATGTGGGGAAAAGAAAGAAGAGATTCCACACATTCTTAATGTAATGTACATTACCGTTCACATTTGGGGTCAGTAAGATTTTTTTTTCCCCAAAGAAATGAATCCTATTATTATAGGATGCATTAAATTGATTAAAAGTGACGGTACAGTCGTTTATAATGTTATAAAAGATTTCTGTTCTTTTCGAATTCCTATTCATCAAATAATCCTTAAACAAATATATAATTCTACTGTTTTATGCAGTTTTTTTGATGACCCCAAACTTTTGAACGATAAATAAATATCATTGTTTTTCAGTACTGTTGTAAGATTGGAATCACGGTTACAGTATAACTGAAACTAAAACCATAAAAAAAAACACATGAAAATGACTCAAACTTCAACTTAAATGAACAAGAAAACTGAAAATATAAAACGAATTCAAAATATTAATACAAATTATAATAGTATCTCAATGATACTAAATAACAGTGATTCACATTACAGTACTGACAAAATTGCGGAAACGTTTCAATAATGTCACTAGGCTTAATATTGGATTTAAAAATAGGCTTCATTTATTCTTTTGTATTTATTTTGAGGTGAAATATGACCCAGGCTTTGTGAGATTCACTCATACTGTACACTTTCTCTGTATCCTTATTGGTTGTCTGGCTCTTATAGGAAGTCAAGTTCAAGTTGCGTCACAATGTTAATGAGCTACAGGAAGCCGCATGTGCCAGTGCAGCTCTGTCGTCCCGTCAGCAGGCTCTGCTCAAACTGGTGCTGTGTCGAGGTCTTTACCCACAGCTCGCCATGCCAGATGAGCACAACGCTACACGCAAAGACTCAGAGCAGGTAACGGCTAAATACACATCGAAGTGCAGCTGTTATGCTTTTTTGGATATTCCCTTTCATGTACTGTATAATATTGCTGTTTGTGAATGTAAAAGCTCTGCAAAGATCAAAGTTCACGACAAATGGAGTTATCCTCCTAAAGGAAAAAACTGATTCTGAAACGAGTCTTCAGTTACTCCAGACTTACTTCCTGCTCGAACCTACATAGGTTTGTAACACATTTGCATAATGCCAGCCAGCCTATTGTCTTCATCGGCTGCCTGCAAAAAATACTTTGACCCACCCTCAAACACTGTAGTTGTAGACTAGAAGAGATGGGTTTGTGTTGTCAACATGACGACAAGACGCTGTTTTGCGCTGAGGAAGATCAGAAGCTGAAATTCAGATATGGTAATGGACGTTGGATTTTCGAAACGCACTGTAAGTGGTAGACCAATCACAACAGACTGGGTCATCGGACTAATCGGAGCAGAGTAGCCAATCACAACAGACTGGGCCATCTGACCAATCAGAGCAGAGTAGGCGCTCAGAAAGGAGGGCTTAAGAGAGATCTAACCGTCATTGTTATAAGAAAATGTAAGTTTTTTTTTTTACCTTGGATGCATTTAAAGCTATGGTGGGAGACCTTCAAAACAAAATTAGGAGCAAAAAATAGCATAACAGTGGCACTTTTATATGCATAGTAAAATCAGCTTGTACAGTTAACTTTTTGTGTGTGTGTTAGGTGTTCCACACACGTAATAAACAAGGTGTTGTGATCCACCCAACCAGCGTGTTTGCCATTGACCCTGAAGTTCTGCATGTCCCCGAGCACGAGTCCAGCGAGTTTGGTACACACTCCTTTTTGCAATAAGACAGGCATCGTGACTGAAACGTTCCTCTTTTTCACTGTGGCACTCTTACATTCTCTCTGTAGGTGCTGATAAAGGGCAGAGCAATAGGCATCAGTTACTGGCTTTTGTCACTCTGCTAGAAACAAACAAGCCTTACGTCTCAAACTGTGCGCGGATTCCAGCCCTACAGGTCAGTAAACACGGAGAGAATTATAAACATTTTCCCCCCTTATTATTAACATAAGAGTGGACGTGGTCATTTGTAAATTGAATGTACTTCCGGTCTCATCCGCTGTAATCATAACCTCACACATTCGCAGAAAATATGTAGCTTACTTCCACATTGCATTCACAAGTTGCTTGCATTTTTAACACTTGATTTCAGTAAAGGAATTATGCAAATAGGAAAATATCAGAGAGGAGCCATGCAGACCCTCATGACTGTCAATAAGTCTCTTAATTGTCTTATTTGTCAAAATCTTAAAAAACGTTTTAACCTGAAAAATGTTTTAAAAACTTTTTTGAGAATAATGATTCAAATGTGTGCACATATATATATATATATTCAATGTGTGAGGACAATTGTTCATTTTTGATGGCTACACGGCATTTTTATAATCATTCAATTTAAACTTGAAAATGCTATAGTTACCATTAGTTACTAATAGTTTTCAAAACCAAGAAAAATCTAAAGAGTACATTTATCATTTAACAGTTTGGAGTCAGTAAGGATTTTTTAAAGAAATGTTATTGCAAGGATGCATTAAATCGATCAAAGTGACATTTAAAGGCATTTATAATGTTACAAACGATTTCTATTTGAAATAAGTGCTGTTCATTTGAGCTTTCTATTCATCAAACAATCCTGAAAAAAAAGCAGCACAACTGTTTTCAACATTGATAATGATTTCTGAAGGATCATGTGACACTGAAGACTGGAGGAATGATGCTGAAAATTCAGCTTTGCATCGCAGGAATAAAATACATTTTAAAATATTTATATAGAAAACATTTCACGCAAAATTACTATTTTTGGATCAAATAAATGCAGTCTTGGCGAGCATAAGAGACTTCTTTCAAAATCTTACCGACGCCACACTTTTGAAAAGTAGTGTACATTGCTAAACTTTTTAAACTAGATTTTTCCTTTTCTTCGTCTTGAACACTTGTTTGTCGTCGACCTCTCTCCTGTAGGCTCTTTTGCTGGTGGCCAACTCTGTGGACACTAACGCGGACTGCACGCGTGTGGTGGTGGACGGCTGGCTGGAGCTGGGCTTGACTGACGGGGCCGGGGCCATGAAAGTGCTCTCCTCGGCCCTCACTCTGCGGGGGGAGTGGGAGAGACAGCTTCAGGCTCAGCTCGGACGGGGCGGCCCGGGTAGCTCCGCTGGACTCGGCCTGAGTGGGCCCAAAGTTTCCCGCAGAGAACTGGAAAAGCTCTGTGAGGGACTTGTGCGGTTTCTGCTGTACACTGAGGTAGCGGGGCAAACATAACAATAGATCTGTGTTTAATCTGGGTCAAACACATATGAAGTCACATGATAATGACTTTCTCTCATAGGTTAGTTACAGTCTGAGGCGTCTGGCAGGGCTGCAGTCTCAGAACCTGTACATCGGACCCCAGAAGGATCCGGATCTTTCTTCCGCTTCAGCTCTCGGCTCTCTGTTCCCTGGCATGAAGGCGGAGCCAGATGCAATTAAAGGAGGCCTGCGTGTGTGCAGCTACTTCACTTACAACTGTCTGTGTGTAAGTGTTTTCTTTCCTATGGAAGTTTGTGTCGGAATTTTTTTTTTTTTATAACAAAAGGTAATTTTAAAGGTGCTCTAAGCGATGCTGGGTGACGTCACTTCTTGTTGACGTTTAAAGTATTGTCAAACAAAACGGAGGCTAGCTAGACCCTCCCTCCTCCTCATCCGCGCACTAACCCCCCAAACCCCGCCCCCAAGTCCTTCTTGTCGGTTATTGGCTGGAACAGTTTGTTTTGTTTCGTGGAGCGGGTCGCCGGAGTTTGTGTTTGTTGCCGTCTGTGGAGCCTGGGCTGTCTACAGAGACCGCGTTTCTTTACAGTGTGTTCAGGGGACAGGCAGCCAGCGGATAGTGAGGAGATGTTTGCTGTATGTGACAAAAAATGTTTTGGCCTAAAAAACACGTGACATCGCTTAGAGCACCTTGAACTTTTTAATCTCACAATGTAAACTCAGAATTTCGAGAGAAAAGTCAAAATTGTGAGTTGTAAACTCAGAATTCTGAGAAATAAGTAAGAATTGAGAGATTCGCAATTACGAGTTTTTAACTTTTTAAGAAAAGTCAGAATTCGAGATATAAACTCAGAATTAAAATAAAAGGCGGAATTATGAGACGTGAAATCAAAATTATGAGAAAAGTCCGAATTGTGAGATGTAAAATGTCAGTAGACCGACGAGATTTTAAAAATGACCGGTTCATTCATAAATACGTAAGATCTTACTTTCATGCTGTGGAAATACAAACCGAAAGACCGAATGCAACGAGTTCAGTGAAAAGGGGCGGGGCTACATAAGGTCTATATGCTTGTAATTGTAAGAGGAAAAAAGTCAGGTTGTGAGAAGTTCCAATTACATTTTTTTTATGGCAGAAACGAGCTTCCATGCTTTCCTGAACGTGCTCAAATGCCTTCTCTTTCTGACAGTCCTTTAACGCCATCACTTCCTATCTTTTTAATGTGTGTCATGTAGGACTCTAAGGACTTGTACAGTGAATGTTTACGCAGTTTTTGGAGCTGCCCTCACTGTGACCTTTATATGCCCCTGACGCCCTTGGAGCGCATGCAACATGAGGTCTCCTGCAGGCCACCAGAGGAACAGCAGCCTGAGGAGGAAGCAGGTGAGCACTTATCAATCATTTCATCTCATAAACCAGCTTTTGTGTAAAGACTTGGATGTCTTACTAGAGTCCTGCAGTCATGATGTATTGTTGTAGGCCCACTCTTGATGTTTGCATCACCCTCTACAGAAACCTAATAGGATTTTTCTATTGGCTTTAGGATTATTGCAGAAAATAAGCTGCAAAGGTTTATGAATCTTACACGTATTGTTCATTATGATCATTTTCACCAATGAACAACTTTTGTGAATTTTGAAGTCTAAATACAATTGCCAGAAGTAAAAAGTTGAATGTAAGCTATAACTACACCAGTCGCATGACTTCAACGTCACTACCATTAAGCTTGTGTCAACTCTTTCAGTCTTTATTTAAAAACTATTTCCTTGCACGTTTGAGTTAGAATAGTCTGCAAGAGCATGATAATAAACATGAGGCTGTAAAAGCAGACTAGTGAATAGATGAGTTTACCTGTTCGGCTGATGACGCTGAATGACATTTATAACCTCTGTTGTCACGTTTAGCCACTTATTAGCAGCCGCCTTTTTTAAGTTAAGCTTTTAAGTTTAACTTTAAAAAATCGCAAGGGTGTTTTACTGATTTATTTTATGCAGAATAAAATGTGAAAATATATTGAGCTTCACAAACCATAAAAAAAAAAAACATTTTCATTACTTGAAATAAACGAAACATTTTATCTGAAATAAAATCAAACTAAAAAAATAATTAAACTTATTTTATTTCAGCCAGTTGCCAAGGAAACATTTCTCGTGTACTAACATAACTAAAACTAAACCTGAAATAAATAAAAAAACAATAATAATAAAAATGACAACAAAATTATTAAAACTTTAACTTAATTAAAAAATAATTGAAAATATTTAAAATAATAATATATATACATACACATTTATAGTGTATGTCTACACGACACGTCTGTCTTCTCAAGTCATATCAATAATATTTTCATCATTTATTTTAGTAAGTGCTCTAGATTTGCAATATCGCTAATCAGTTCTACAGAATAAATGCTTTTCCTTTGTTTTCACAGAGCCTGAAAGTGTAACAGCATCCTCGTCGTCTTCATCAGGTCTGACCAGGGTCTATCACTGTGATAACTGTAATAAAGACCTGACTCTCACCTCAACTGAGATCCTAAAACACAAACGCCAGCACCTGTCCTGAGCTCACACATGCTCAGACTTTAACACCTTCTCTGTCCATCCAGCTCCTTTGTCTTTAGAATCAAACCATTACATTTTGAAATAAATGTGAAAACTCTCTTGATGTAATTCTTATACTTGTTTTCAATCTAGTGTAGTTGGTCCTGGAATTGCATTACACTGACTGATGCGGCCCCTTGTGGACAGTCATGGATGTGCGTACTGAAAATTGGCTCCACGTATTGGTCGCAGTGATTATTGTATAAATATCTGACAGAACTCTCAGGAACTTTCTCTTATTTCAATACATTTTTTCAAATATTTTCAATGCTGTCAAATCGATTAATTGCATCTAACATAAAAGTTTGTAAATATATACTGTATATATACAGTGGGGAGAACAAGTATTTGATACACTGCCGATTTTGCAGGTTTTCCCACTTACAAAGCATGTAGAAGTCTGTCATTTTTATCATAGGTACTCTTCAACTGTGAGTGACGGAATCCAAAACAAAAATCCAGAAAATCACATTGTATGATTTTTAAGTAATTCATTTGCATTTTATTGCATGACATAAGGATTTGATCACCTACCAACCAGTAAGAATTCCGGCTCTCACAGACCTGTTAGTTTCTCTTTAAGAAGCCCTCCTGTTCTCCACTCATTACCTGCACCTGTTTGAACCCATTACCTGTATAAAAGACACCTGTCCACACACTCAAACAAACAGACTCCAACCTCTCCACAATGGCCAAGACCAGAGAGCTGGGTAAGGACATCAGATAAAATATTAGACCTGCACAACAAGGCTGGGATGGGCTACAGGACAATAGGCAAGCAGCTTGGTGAGTAAACTGCGCCAACTGCGCAATCATTTGAAAATGGAAGAAGTTCAAGATGGCGGTCAATCTCCCTCGGTCTGGGGCTCCATGCAAGATCTCACCTCGTGGGGCATCAATGATCATGAGGAAGGTGAGGGATCAGCCCAGAACTACACGGCAGGACCTGGTCAATGACTTGAAGAGAGCTGGGACCACAGTCTCAATGAAAACCATTAGTAACACACTACGCCGTCATGGATTAAAATCCTGCAGCGCACACAAGGTCCCCCTGCTCAAGCCAGCGCATGTCCAGGCCCGTCTGAAGTTTGCCAATAACCATCTGGATGATCCAGAGGAGGAATGGGAGATGGTCGTGTGGTCTGATGAGACAAAAATAGAGCTTTTTGGTCTAAACTCCACTCGCCGTGTTTGGAGGAAGAAGGATGAGTACAACCCCAAGAACACCATCCCAACCGTGAACATGGAGGTGGAAACATCATTCTTTGGGGATGCTTTTCTGCAAAGGGGACCGGACGACTGCACCGTATTGAGGGGAGGATGGATGGGGTCATGTATCGCGAGGTCTTGGCCAACAACCTCCTTCCCTCAGTTAGATCATTGAAGATGGGTCGTGGCTGGGTCTTCCAGCATGACAACGACCCGAAACACACAGCCAGGGCAACTAAGGAGTGGCTCCGTAAGACGCATCTCAAGGTCCTGGCGTGGCCTAGCCAGTCTCCAGACCTGAACCCAATAGAAAATCTTTGGAGGGAGTTGAAAGTCCGTATTGCCCAGCGACAGCCCCGAAACCTGAAGGATCTGGAGAAGGTCTGTATGGAGGAGTGGGCCAGAATCCCTGCTGCAGTGTGTGCAAACCTGGTCAAGAACTACAGGAAACACATGATCTCTGTAATTGCAAACAAAGGTTTCTGTACCAAATATTAAGGTCTGCTTTTCTGATGTATCAAATCCTTATGTCATGCAATAAAAAGAAAATGAATTACTTAAAAATCATACAATGTGATTTTCTGGATTTTGTTTTGGAGTCCGTCACTCACAGTTGAAGAGTACCTATGATAAAAATGACAGACTTCTACATGCTTTGTAAGTGGGAAAACCTGCAAAATCGGCAGTGTATCAAATACTTGTTCTCCCCACTGTATGTGTGTTTATACACAAACACACACACACACACACACACATGTATATACAAACACACATTATATAAATTCAAACTTTTATGCTAGATGCGATTAATCACGATTAATCAATTTGACAGCACTAGTATATATCCATATATATATACACACACACACACACAATAGTTTGTTATATGTAGTATAAATATGAATTATACTGATTTTAATTTACTGTTTCGGGGGAACATTAATTGTCAGTTTTCTTAGTTTTCTTTATGCAGAATATAATTTTTTAAATTTTTCTGTTGATTTTTGGGCGAAATATTACCTGGACAGTTCTTCGTGAAATCCGTCCTAATGCAAGTGGATATTTCAATGGAGCACAATTCACTATTGCTGCCTTGTGCTCTGACACACCACACTGATATTGTGGTTATGAGGGAAGGCTGTATTATGCCATCCCAGTATTAGTGTACTAATGCACATAAACGCATGTAAACACGATTCAGAGTGCAAACTTTTCATTAAAATATAGAGTTAGGGTTTAATTAATGATACAAACCCACGATATGTAACACCTCAAAGCAGCAAATTGGCACAAAGTCAGAGAAGTAAGACAGCACAGAAAATAAAAACCCGTCTCCAAAAATAAATAAAGAATTAGAATAAATATCTCAATAAATATATAAACAGGTAATATTTTCCATTGATTACTTTTCAAACTAATAGACACATACATGTTAAAATATGCACATTGGCAGAAATAAACAACCCGAAAAAAGAAAATGAGTATTTAGGTACATCGTTACTTAGAAATTATAGGTTATTGGTTAAATAAATCAAAAGGCACATTTATTAATAGGATGTATGACTAGGGCCCTCAAGGGTGGTCTCATCTCTCGAAGTTTTCTTTTTACCAGTGCTATTTTTGGGTCTTTTTGTGTTTCTCTACTATTCTGCCCATAAAGAGTGAGTGAGTGAGTGAGTGTGTGTGCAAGAGAATGTTTCACGTCTTTGAAAATGGATTGAAATGAGTCCAAATGGACAATGGTATGCAATGCATGTTTGTAGATTGAATGGTCCAGTGGTTCATCCTGCTGTAAAACCCTTTTCTTTTAAAGTGACTCTAATGAGCAGTTAATACAACATTGATTCCTACGTAACTTGGAGAAACCTCTTGGAATTGGACATTAGTTCTTCCCCATCATTGATGTCATAATTTAGCCATTGTCCAAAATTGACTACAGGGCTGTGTCTGATTCCCTAACTCCTCATGACTAGCAGCGAGGTAAGACAAGTTTAGGGGAGTTGAAATAGCAGCTTTGAGATAAGTTAAAGCAATGTTTCTTAACACTTCGAGGTCCAAACCGTTACGCCAGTTAGCGTTTGAACTGATTGGTCTAAAATCTTTCTATTTTTCACTTTAACAATGGGCTTTAACCAGGCAACAAGTTTTCAGTGTCAAGTAATGTGTCTGTCCACGGTGAAAATGAAAAGAAACTGTAACACAATCACAGCCAATCAGAACACATTTGATGATTTTGGACCAATGGGATTTTACTGGGGGCGGGACTAACTGGAACAACCCCACAGACAAAATGTCCTGTCGCTTTGTTGCACTGGTTAGGACACGTGAGGTGCAGTGTAACCCATTATAGTTAATGATTGAGTACTTCTCTTGTTGCCATACTAACAGATAAAGTTAAAGTGTTGTGTCACACACAACAGTCCTTTCTTTTATTCTTTACTTCTGACTAATTTGCACTGTATTTTTGGTGGCGTGTACAACTACATTTCAAGGCCTCGGCTTACATTTGCTGTGCAAATGTTCGGCAGATTCAGGACTAGATTATCTCTTCACTTTTTTTGGTCTATCCTTTAAATATAGGCAACATTCTCAGTTGTTGGCAAGTTAAACACAACTATACTCTTAACAGAAGAATGAGCATGTATGTGTCCATATGTGGTGAAAGTGGTGGTTTTGGTGAAACTGCCCTCGATCAGACCGTTCCCTGTCCTTGAACAACTAAAAGTGGTACAACATCAAAATGTTCTCCTTCACAAATATGTTCTGGCCGAACGTGCGTGAAAAACCTACCGCAAAGACCATATACAAAACCTCACCACAGCACACAGTCCCCAAAATAAGTCTCTTTCTCTATTGGCCTTACTCTCCTCTGGACATTGAGGTAAAACTCATCAACTTAGAGGTACGAGGGGAGTGTATTTTGTTAAATCAATTGAAAAAAAAAAAATCTTTCAGTAGTTCAAGTAAAATAAGATACTCAAAATAGGTCTGATAACATTATCTATAAACATTTTTTCATCTCATATTTTCTCCCTGAAAAAAAAAAAAAAAACAGAACCCAAGAGAAAAGAAAACTAACAAATGTTTACACGTCACTGAACCCCATTCACTCCCCACCTCCCGGAGACGACCCCTGACCCCAACGACCAGCAAATCAGAGAGCAACCTCCCCGAACCCATGCACCCACCGCCGGTACGAGCGAGAAGGGTCCGAGCGCAGAATAGAAAGAGCGGAATGCAGCAGACGGCCTCGGTGGGGGCGAGGGGATATTATCGTGAAGGTTTATGTAGGAGATCTGCCTCTGCGGCTGTTCCTCCCTGTGCTCCCGTCCCGTCACAATAAGCCCCGCCCACACGCCCTCCCCCCGCTCAGGCCTCATCGCACGGCCTTGTGCTTCCCTCCGCAGCAGCCGCATCTCTCCCCACAGCGCAGGCATGCGTGCAGGGGCAGGTAGCAGCACATGCAGGGCACGAAAAGAGACAGCACCAGCAGCGCCGTCCAGCGGGCACAGCACAGCGGGTGCGGCCCGCCGCCCATCGAGTCCTCGCACGAGCACGGCTCCCAGAACTCGCCCTCGGAGTCCGACATGCAGTGGTAGAGCAGGCTCTCTGCGCACCACACGCATGTCCACTGGCGCAGGCAGTGTAGCGCCGGGTCCGGGGCGTCCCGGCAGCGGCCCCGTCCGTTCTCTGAGGCGCTGAAGACGGAGCGGCAGTACACGCAGCGGGACGAGCAGGAGGAGGAGCCCTGTGGGCAGGAGCTGTCGTCGTCCGGAGAGATGGCTTCCCCTCCGCCGCCCCCTCGCCTGCGAGTCCGAGAGCGTGGCGTGGCGAGAGAGGCGTGGATGCAGCAGGGAGAGGGAGAGCCTTTACCCGTCTCCTGAGGGGAGCCGCTGGCCGACGGCACCCCCGGCACGGCGTTGGGCATGCAGGTGGGCGAAGAGTTGCACTGAGAACCTTTGGTGTCCAGCATGACGGTGACCTCGCAGCCTGTGGTGCCCACGCCGGCCAGCTCTTTCTCGAAGCGCACCACGCAGAGCTCGGTCTTGTCCTGGCTGCCGCTCACCACCACGCCCCCCGTCAGCCCGCCCACCTTGGTCCGCGTGGCACCGGCACGTCGGTAGTCCTCGTAGCCGCGTGTTCCCCACAGGTCCTTGCAGGGGTCCAGGCTGCGGAGGTCCCCTTCCTCCAGCAGGGAGATCGTGGGCGAGAGCGGGGAGAGGGGAGAGGAGGCAGGGGGCGCTGTGGGGGGGGTCGGGGGGGCAGGAGGCGGCGGAGGGGGTGCCGGAGGGTTCAACACGGCTGTAACTTGGGTGAGCTGGTGCTGGGCGGGTCGGGTATGGATCTGCAGTGAGAGAAGAGTGAGGACTGAATGTAACTCTGCATTTTGTCCGGATCTATTCATTCCTTCAAAAATACAATAAGAACGCAGCTCATTCATACAGTGACTTAAATACACCAGTTCGCATCATTTCTGAATTGAATTTCATTTTGATATTAAAGTTAAAAATGTAGGGGTTGATACAACTGTCCTGGTATCATTATGAAGCAAAAAGCCTAATTAAAAATATGAAATTCTTGCAAAGAAAACCTTTGGCTGTATTTTGAAAAAAAAAAACTGCCTCACTGCTTTTGTCCAACAATCAAAGTCATGTGGTCTGTGACCAAAATATAACGTGGTGCAACCAGCATGCAAAAAAATTAAAATCCTACAAACATACTATTTATGAATTATTCATTCATGATATTTGTACAAAAAAATGCTTTTTATCTTAAAAATGTAAAATATATATTTAAATAAAAACATTTTAAAGCATTTTTGTAAATAATTATTATGCTTGCTGAGTTATTACACATATTATACATTATTATGTTCAAGTGTGTTAAAATGGTATTACTTTAAAGGCACGCCGTGTAACTTTTGGCCAAAAGAGTTGACGCATATGAGTTATTTTAAATGATTCCTCAGGCCAATATACAGCGCTTGACACTATCAATGCTCCGAGCGGGGCTGCCCTCTTGAAATACCGCCAATGTAAGTTTGGAGAAGACGCACCGTCTTTGGCCGCTTTGGCTGCTTTACGACCGTCACGTGACCACAGGCTCGGAAGAGTCAAGGAAAAGAAAACGAGAAACTGACCGCGTGAGAAAACCGGACAAGATTCTCACTCAGTCAGGCTTTCACTTAAATTAGGATAAGAATGAGCATCAAACAGAAATAACCCGGCGCGCGCAGCTCTTAAAGGGGCCACACCTTATTTCCTCTCGTTATTTACGACAGTACAAGTACTCCACAGGGACTCTAGGGGTCGCTGTTTGACAAAAACGGAATTCCTACATAGTGTACCTTTAAATTGACGGTTGCACCGTGTGAAATTTCTAGAGTCATTAAATCTACACCTTTTTTTTGTTTTTTTAAAACCATGAAATCGACATGAATAAAAAGAGTATATTTCTAAGAACTTGGCATGTGTGTTTATGTGTCTTTTCTATCGTGGAAACACCGTTGACCAATATGACTTGTTGGTATCAACTGGAATCAACTTTCAAGCAATGTGAATCCTTTACCTGGGCCGGGGTCTGTGTCGTGACGACGTGACCTGTCCCGTACGCGAACTCCTCTGTGGAGCGCACAAAACAGGTGGAGGAGGACTCGCTGGTCACAATGGTAATGGGTTTGGGCAGCATCTCTTTTCTGCTGTTGGACGACGACTCACTCCCTGTATGAGACTGAGACAGACTGCAAGTCATCAAACATGCAGAACCACCTAATGCTAAAGCCGACAGGATGTACACAAGATGGAGGAAATACGGTTTAGAGATGACTGGTGTAGTTTGGATTGCCTTGTTTTATGAATGAATCGTTCAATCATGACTATGCTTTGACTTTATGTAAAACTGGGCGGTGTAAAAAGTGACCAAGTTGATAAATAATTAGCAAGATTATAGATAGGAAATGGTAGAGTGATTTATTACATTTCGGTTAATATTGATGATTACAAAGACAATTTTCTTTGGAATAACATGCACCTTTAAATCGTGTATAATAAAACCAGGAACATATATTAACTCTTTCCCTGCCATTGACGGAAATGTATGGCTTTCCATGTTTTCACTGTTATACAGTAGAGGGCGCTATTACGAATCTTCTGAAAGAGTACTGAATCTCATGATCAAAACACAGGCAAAGAAGAAGCAGAAACAAGTATGCATATGTAAAGTAACGTGATCATCAACATTAATCTGCATATACATCAAAACTGCCAAACGTTACTGAATGAAATATCGACCCAGGACGAGCTACAGGACTGTGAAGCTTTCGGGGTGTTGAGAGATTTCCTCAGCTTTTTGCTCAAAAAGTAGCTTTTTTATGGAACTTAGAATCTCTTAGAAACTAGAATAAAAGCAGAGGCTCTACTCTTTCTTTTGATATATTGCATGTGCAGATATTCATACAACAAAATATTCTGGGGGCCATGACATTTTTGTGAAAATTATCAAAAACGCTGCCGGTGGCCTGGCAACTTTTAAACGCTGGCGGGGAAAGAGTTAAGAAAATAAATAGAACTGACTTCAATGTCTATGATGACTTTACAGGGATCTAGGCACGAAGTACTGTACATCTCAGATAGACGCGAAGATGAACCAGATACTTTGAAGCACTTTGACGTGATAAAAACACTCACTGCTTGACCGTCATCCTCGGTGTCGCCCTCTTCAGGAGTCGAGGACGATGGCGAGTCGGATCCTGCAGGAAAATGTTAAAAATGAACAAAAATAAATTTCAAGAAAGAAAATGGGATCATCTAAAACACATTAGACATTTGCAATATCCTTTCATGGCATCGTCTTCTCTGGACTGGTACATTTAGAGGTCATAACAACAGGGTTACTAGGTATCAAAACTGACTGACACATACTCAATGTAAACTACATTCATTTCTTTGGCTCCAGCTTCTTGTTCTCTATCTTTTGCTGCTCTGTACCTCTGTCCAGCTTATCAAGGACACTTTGAAGCCCCCTCTCGAAGGAGATGGCATCAGCTGGACTCTGGAAGGTCAGACCAAACTTCCTCTCCTCCACACGCCAGTGATGGAAGATGGGGTTCACCTTGTTGTAGACCAGACCCTTTTGAATAGCGCATTCCAGCACAGGCTACATAAAGAAAGAGAGGCGGGTCACTTGCGGGCCACTCGTGAGGGCGACTACTAAATTGCTACAACTACCGGGACTGTCGGGCTGAGGGATCATCAGTACACTCAAAGACAGGCATGAACACACACGCACACACTCACTGCTCGATCGCGTAGCCGTTCTCCGCGTATGACGTACTCTCTCCGCCCACGACCTTCAGAGCTCCGCCCCTTACAAATGATCACGTGACTGAGCCCGCCACCTCCAAGGGGCACCCAGCCACCACTAGAATCGTCACGTGTCATCACCACCGCTCGGACACGCACACTGTTAGGGGAGTAAAGGGAGTGAGTGCACTAGCCAGCTGAGCACAAACACCCCCACACACACACAGACTTTGCAACCATCAGTATAACATATGGAAATATCCTCAAAATAAAGGTAAATGGCAAATAATAGAGAAAAGACACTTTGTTACAAAGACACAGTGTAAAGATGTGTAAAGGAAGTAACGTTATTAGCCCGCAATATCCACTTAAATTAGCGGTCGTAAAAATTTAATTACATTTAAAAATTAAATTATTATTCATTCGTTAAAATTGTCGTTCATAAGCCATTTTTTTGTTCTGTAATCTTTCTGGACGCATTCCCAAGTGAAACTGAATAGTCAGTGAGAAAAGAAGGCAAGGTGGGACAAATTTGAAGATTATTGGATCATGAAAAGTAGATGTTGAAGTGGTTGGACGTCATCGGAAGAAAGGCTGTTTCAGACAACGAGCAAGTTATTACATTTTAAAGAAAAGATTACAAAGACAAACATAATATTATTAGGAAGCACTAATGAATTGGCGGAAATTTTCCAGGTACTTAGAAGTGAAAATGCCTTGAACACAATCCTCCTTTTTTTTTCAACGTGGAAAAATTCAAGCCAGCCAATTGCAGCCATGCAGGATAGTTTGGGGCTGGAAAACAGGGTTTTGGGAGGGATCGTTTGCCTTCAATGGACCCTTTTCACAAACTGTGGTGATGCGTTTTAACGGTCAATAGCATCCAATGTTTTATTATATTTATATTTTATTTATATATTTAAAATAAGTGTACATTTATAACACTATACTTTGTATTGTATTACCTTTGCATCAAATTACAAAACACTAGTTATCGCTGCAGTGAGGGTGTTGTCTGCGGCTGTGGTAAAATTTCAGTAACATTTACATCCTTCTCTCTTCTGACTGCCGTTATCAATCTCTCTCTATTTTCTTCCTGCTATTGAAAGTTGTGAAAAAACTATTGTGGAGTTTTTCTTTTGCTATTTGAGCAAATGGGAACACAAAAATACATTTAATGTAGTCTCTCATTCTCCGCTATAGAAGTTTACCCAACTACGACGAGTCGACTTATGCTTCTGAGAAACCCGGAAATGTGAAAAGGGTCAATATGGTTCATGTGATGGTCACAGCTGGCAGCAGACACATGACTGGAGGAGAGGATGAAACATGTTTGGCTCTTTTCTCTGCCCACGCCATGACGATGTTAGTCCAAATCATTTCAGTCATTTCAGAGGTGGTTATTACAATTTGATCAAATATTTTAAAGACGTTTGAATTAATGTGTACTTATGAGTACTTAAAATCAGTCAGAGAAATGTATCTTCATATTTACGGGTAAAGCTTCATATTTACAGGCAGACTACTTTCTCTGACCCCCTCAACATCTTATTTTGATGCCCTTCAGGGGGGATCAAGCCTTCTTTGGGGGGAACCTTAATTCGCACCCTGCTTATGAGTGCTCCACAAAAAGAGCCATAACATACATTAAACGTGTAGGGTCAATTTTTATGTTGGTTATAAAGCCGGTGCTGTAATTGATTTGACCCCTTTTGGCAACATCTGCCAGATTTAGCCACTAATTAGACACGCCCCTTCTCCCGCCCCAAAGATATGTCAGCAAACCCGAACTTTCTATGGATTGACAGGACGAGATCTCGTTTCTGATTGGCTAAAAAAGGGCAGGGCCGCTCCCCCCGACTAGTTTTGCGATGACAGAGACAGGTGTGATTTGTCAAGACACCCATTTCAGTGATATCTGTCAGGTAAAATGCATTTTGTGCGTGGTATTGAAAAATCGTCCTTTAAAATCATTTAGGCTACTGTAAGTAAGTACATTCTTAAATAGACGCGGGGATACAGGTGAATTTTGATTGATTTCTTGAGGCAAGATGGTGTGGTATGGTGGCGAGGACTGATTTATTGGAATGAATAATCTTAAATCACACCATCATGTGTGCTTTTGTGTATTCCATAAAGTATGGGTTCAGTCTAGAATATATAAACAGTGAAGCACGATTATAACAATGGGAGGAAACAGCGCGATTTTTTAATGGACGGTCACGTGGGCGAGGAAAATCTAATCACACTTTCCGCGCGCACACGGAAGAAGCGTTTACAGGCATCGCTCATTTCTGTAGAAAAGTGCTTAATATAGCCATTCTACATTCACAATGACACCAATATAAACCAACAAAGGACATAATGGCTCCATTTGTTAATATGAGAGGGAGTAGCGCAAAGAAAGAAACCGTAAATAAATGAATGGCCTGAGGGGAATGAAATGTGTGGAGATGATGAGGGAGAGGGTGGGAGATGAAGAGTTATATTCCTCCCTGAGATGTATCAATGAACGCGCCCATTCGCCATATAAAGGCCCTCATAGCGGGTTTCCAGTCCGACAAGCTCCATTACAATAAACGCTATGAAATCACATCCATTTTGATTCAGAGCCCCATTTGTATTATTTTGAACGTTTTCCGTTATTATAAGCCATTGCACCGTCATATCGTCCGATCAACACGCGTTCACGCGCACTCATTCGTTCATCCCACTGTTTTATGAATGAATAAAACTACATATATGCTACAGCACAGCGAATTCAATGGGCAGATGAGTGGGTGAAAGGAGGATGTGGACAAGAAGAAGAAGAGAAGCGCTGGGGGGAGGGGGAGACATGAAGAGGAGGAGGGGGGTGAGAGAAAAATCACATTTCATTCATAAAGTTTGGCTTTAAAAATCATAATGAAACTCGAGACGCGTTGATAAAAGCATCCCTCCGCGCCTCCATCCCGCCAATGTGTTCCCGACGCCAGAAAACTCGCCATAATTCGTCGATTTTTTAACGAAACGTTTTATAATTCATGGATGTATTTGGTGGTTATACGTGGAGCCTCCTCACACATCATCCTCGAGACAAAAAGCCGTCTCTTACTGCACCCTATTCGCGGCATTGAAGGCGTTTTATATAGTGCACTTCAGATAAGGCCCATTCATTGGCGTTATTCATCAAATGTTGGATGTCTATGGAGAATATGGTGTACAGTGTTGATAGCCATAGCTGCGTAATAGTGTTTATGAGCATCTAACATCAGATGGTCTCGCGTGAGCAGTCCATTAGAGGTGCTGCAAATCAATCACTCTGTTCTGGTCAAATAAAAATGCATGGACTTACTCGCCCTCCATGGCTCGGTGTTGCCCGCCGCTTCGAGCTGGCTGCCCCCCGGTCTCTCGTCTTTTTTATTCCCCTTCTTACCGAACACACACACTCGCGCGCGCGCGTTCTCACACTCATACACACACACGCGCGCGCGCGCGCGCGTTCTCACACTCTCGCTCACATACGCACGCACACACAGTCTCTCTTTCACTCACTCCTTGTGCTCGCTGCTGCTCTCATTTTCTTGTCTTTCTCTGTCCACCTTCATATGGTTTCGGATGGGCTCGAGGATGCAGCAGCCATTTTCCACCGGCAGCATCATCATCGTCCTCCCTCTCTCGCTCCGTCCCTCCTTCGCTCTCTCTCTCTCTTAATCACTCCCTCCCTGTTTCACTCTCTCTCTCTCTCTCTCTCTCTCTCTCTCTACCTGTCTACAGCAGTTCTCACACACTCATATTAAACACACTCGTGGATGGACACAGTGTCCCCGAATGGGAGCTGCATCGGTCCAGTGTTGTAGCTGTCACATTTGGAGCGATATGGCTTAAAAAATGTCCAGGTGCACAAGCAATCACCATTGTTAAATCTGAAAAGAGAGTGACTATTAATGTTAGAAAGGGAAATGGTTTTTAAAAATAAAATAAATAAAAATAGTAACATTGTGAATAGTGCACAAACTCAGTTAATATAGTGCAGAGCCTCAGTACCTTGGACAGCTCTCATACAGCTCTATACGCCATGACAGAATCACAGCAGCCAGTCTCCATTCATCTCCAACTCCCCATTCATGTTCACTGATAGCCCACCATTGATAAACAGCCACGCCAGCGTCGAGCCTTTATTACTCAAAAACGCTCCCTTTCAACAATTTGGGGAAAGTACATTAAGCAACAGCACGATAGAGCTTAAATAATACATATATTAAAAGTCATCAATTGAACAATGAATGTTTGCGCGCGAATTTAATTGCGCGGTTTAATTCAAATATGTGACCGTTAAAAAAAAAACAGTCAAAAGAACAAGGGAAAACGCAATATGGAATCTTTAATAGCCTAGTGAATATTTAGAATTTCTAAATTGGATGTTTTTGTTTCATCATTCGTTCAAACGGGGCAAACGTCATACTGTCATATTACTGACAAATATTTCTCTTTCTTTTACTTGTTAATTTAGTCTTATATTATTCTTCTGTAACAGCTGTTCCTTTTTAATTTATTAGAACAACAAAGTTACACATTTACACAAACATGCTAGCATAACATCCATTCATTAATCAAAAAGTCTAACAAAATTACAAGTTCTCGTTGCTTTTAATTGACAATGTTCTCCAAAAAGAGGCTGTAGTCCTTGGTCTCCTGGAAAAAAAAAAATCTATGAAATTTGGCTTGGACCCTGAACATTTCTTCTTGAGTTTATATATAAAGTTGTTCAAGAAAAATAAATTTTATTTTATTTTCATTGCAATAATACATTTGTCAAAATTAATCATCTTGAATAATATCTGTTTTCCATCTAATAGAATTGTACATATCCTAAATCTGAGTTTACACAATTACAAAAACGGTGGACAATAGATTATTTTTCTGTTGGACAAAATCATAGAAAAATAATCAATAATCAACAATTAACTCTTTCACCTGGATATACCTTTAGATTAGGTTTAGAATTTATGGAATTCATAAAATAATGTGATAATATTCCAGCCCCGAAGACAAATGCTTTACCTTATAAAACTCCAACATTGGTTTTGTATGTTGTAATTGTTCAGCCAAAACGGAATATGGTTTGATATTTACGAAAGCGGAGATGTTTGAACTTTTTATACAAAACTATTGCTAGAAAAATTACTTCTGATTCAAAACCTTATAGTTTCTGGGACATACATAGCCCATGTGACAACTGACCTCATTCTCTAAAATACTTAAATCTGTACAGTATCATGAACAGTATGACATAGAGTTGCCCAGACCAACATGTCGGCTGCTGCATTCACAATAACATGTTGTTAAATTAAAACCTTCCAGAGAGGAAGGACCCTCAACAGGATCCGAGAGAGGAAAGGTTAAAGTCTGTGCTAACAGGGGCAGATCTTTTATTAGACAGCACACATTGTACCTGAAACGCTGAGGGAAATTGCGTCTACAACCAAAAAAGACACCAGCTTGGGTACCAGTCCAGCTCCACGTAAAGCCAATGAACCTGCTGAAGTGCAAGAAAACATGCGACAGACCGCAGCAAACTCGAGAGGGTGAAAATAAAGGCACACAAGGAAGTAATAAAGGAAATCAAAAATATAACTGACTTTCCTCAAATTACCTATGCTCTGTCTTTTGTTCTTGTGTCTTGAAATGCAATGCAAAATGAACAATTTCATTTATTTTTAAATACAAGTGTATTTTCAGTTTGATCAACTATCATGACAATGCCACGAGAAAAAAAAAAAAAAAAAAAAAAAAAAGAATCCTAACAATATTAAGGTTTCAAAAGGGGGTTTCTGCAGGGAAGCCAAGAAAAAACATTTTGGGTTCTCCAAAGAAACGTTCAGTTCTTAAAATAACCATTTTTCTTGGAGTGAAGAACGTTTTAAAAAATCTAAGAATTATTTTCCACTATAAAGAACCTTTTATGGAATGGAAAGTGTCCATGCATGTTAAAGGTCATTCAACCATCAATGCCAATAAAGAACCTTTATTTTTAAGAGTCTGGTTAAATATTACCCAGATATTAGTTTTTGCATTAAATATCTCCTGGTTTTCTTTTATAGAATTGAATAAAACAAGAGGCTTATTCTTATTGTCAAAAGAAGCATCCCAACAATCACCCCTGCACGACAGTAGAGGAAGATTGTGAAAGCCCAGGCCCCGGGGATCTGACACCAAAAACACTCAGAAAACCCTCTGCCCTCAACTGTAGGATCTAAACGGGTGTATGTTCCTCCCTCACAAGAAATGGAAAATCAGCATGAAGGACGATAGGCAAGACCACAGAGAACACAACCACTGCAGACACTTACAATACTGACCCACACATCTAGAATCCACCACTGTGGTTGTCCACACTGGAAGAAGCACCTTTAATTAAAAAGAAAAGCAGTAATACTCTAGATAAATAAACCTGATAGACTCACATGCAGCACAACTCCACCTGGCCTTCACAGGCACCTGATGATTTCTATTGGAAAAGTCAAAAACCTCGGTTTGATACACTATCCATGGAGCATTCATCTTGAGAACCACCTAATGACTGCGCCAATCTCGATAATCAACTATGCTCCACCATAGCCCTTCAATCTTAATGTAGGTTGTCTAGCCTGAACATGAACCAAACTCATACAGCATCCATTGCAAAGTGACGTCCTTCTGTGATTGTCCAGACAATATATTTTTGATTTAGAAGACCTACTCACCTCTGATATATTTTTTTACATTTGAGACAAATACACTAACATATTTCACAGTAGTTCCTGGATCTAACTAGCACAATATAAATGATAAGTGCTTCAGAAGACATTTTATAAAAGAGTCACAAAAAAAAAAACATTTTATTTATCAGAATTGTCAAAGCCTCGTGACAATTTAGGGGAGGAATCATCCCATTACAGGACAACAAAACCCAATTACAAAACATCTGCAAACTTTTAACTGCAATCATCACACTGTTGCTAGGATACAAGGCAAGGGCAAAAGAGTATAATAATTCAATGAACACTCCTAGGGCAACAATGAATAAGCACTGAAGTTTAGCTGCTGCTGACAACATCCATCTCAAGCATGCCAGCCAGACCCACTTCTCTTCACAAACTCACTCTTGATAAAAACCATCAAACCTTGCTGAGAAAAACAACATGTGAATATTCAAAATAGGACAGCTTAAATGTTTATCCCCCTCCCCCCCAAAAAACCCCTTTTGAGATCCAGTCATTAGATAAGAAATGCAAGAGGGTTCCTGAATACAGATGACACACCCACCAGACAATCATACAGAGAGATCCTGACACCGGTAGATATTGATATTGAAGTGTAGGTCAAAGCGTTCTGGTCTCATCCTCTGAGAGCCATTATTAGCGGCTGTGTCATCCGGTGTCTGAACTGAGTACAGATATAGGGCTACTGTACATTGGTTTTATTTGGATAAACAAATGTGAACCTTTATGTATACATGTGGCTAAATGCTCCACACTACACAATCATTTCCAGCTGCCTTGCATACTCGATGACTTGTTGGGCCAGTTCTGAGGAGGGGATGTTCACTTCCTCTGTCTTTTGGTGCTGGGTACTGAATGAGTAGTATCCATCAGGACTCTGAGTCCATCCTCTCTGCAGAGCACAAAAAAGTATATTAATATCTATTCATCAAATAACATTAAGATTAAACAAGTATGATGAGTATGTGCGATTTTTGATTAATCTGATCACGGTTATTTGATCTAATATGCAATTCGCCTTTGGCTAAGCCCCGCCCCCCTTAGTTACTGTTGCTACGTCCGACAAACAAACTTCATCTGGGCTCTGGTATCAACATGGCTTATGCTGTGACAGCTCTTCCTGCTGAAATTTGACCAAACTTTTATAAAGCAGCAAATAAAGTGTCCAATAGAAGTAGGCAAAAGGGGTTGTAATATCCGTTCGAAGGCTATATTCACGACATACAGGTGAAACGCAAGTAACAACAAGGCATCCAAATACAGGCAAAAGCATACCGGTCACAGTCAAAAAATGAACCACCGCATATCCTACTAATCGAGACGGAGGCTGGGACTAACAATATCAAGGAGCAACACTGTTCATGCAAAGCTGGGTAGGTCTCTATTCACTTCTATAATCGTTATTACGAAGCAAACGGACTACGCGAGTATAACATTGTATTTATTAGCAGCGTGTGCTAGACGACACTTGTCAGGATTTGACTTCGGTTTTGGGAAGGGAAAAAACTGACACCCCCCTCTAGGCATGTGCCGGTATCAAATTTTCATGCTGCGATTAATTGATTGAGCTTTTATCACGGTATACGGTATAATCACGATATTTTAATTGCACAAGAGAAACAGACGGATTGGGGGTATCTAAAAAAAACTTGCATCACAATGTGTAATTGTGATTGTCAAAACATAAATTTTAATTTTTAGTGACAACATGTTATAATGTTTACATGGTTACTGAGGCTACTGTTTGTATTATTGCTTAACACAATTTTCATGATTTCAATTAAATTCTTGGATTTAATTTCAATCTTGATTCAATATTGACTTATTTGGATAAATATTAGGTAGGCTACAGTAGATAGCCTGCATTTAAATGTTTCTCAAAAAATATATCTCACATAATGCTGTAAACATACAGAGAGAAATTAAATATAATGCATACAATATAAATATAATAATAATATAAATATAAAAATGTAATATATGCCGTAATTTTCATTATAATAACAATTATATAATGACAAGTACATATATTAAAATATGTAATATAGTGCACATATTTAGCAAAATACTCCTCTCTATAGCTATTTTCTTATAGTCAACTAACATTAAATGGCTTTCCTGAGGTAAATGTAACGTTCTGTGACATAATTGTTCTCCTGCAGTGTTATTGACCTCGGTTGAAAAACACTGATCGAAAGTACGTACCTTTCGGTGGGTTGTACTGTATCTTTAATAAAAAGTAACAGATGATCGGTTTACTTGATCTGAGGCGCGCGATCTGTCACGTCACATTTACAAGCACCCAGAACAGTATTTATTGTCTGAATTTCGTTATAAAACCTGAGAGCTGATATTTTTTCATATCAAAAGTAACCTGCTCTGTCTAGTCTGTCGGTGTCAGTGTCCTCTTTGCTCCGCGATTTTTCTCTGGGTGAGAAAATGGATGTGTGGCGCGAGACCGTGTGAAAGTTTCAATTGCGTGAGTCTCAAGTTGAATGCGTGAGAGTTGGCAGCCATGCGGGGGATAAATAGTCGGCAGCGTTCCTCCTTCCGCCGTGCTTCTTCTCCATGTGAGGATTGTTTACATTAGACTAGAGTGCGCACTGCATGCACACAGTGCTTATACATGTGATGTGGGGATTGTTTACATCAAAGTGCGCACGTGTTTTGCGCAGCATACGCATTGTTTTTTAAGCGGTTGATGGAAAATAAGCTGATTTTTAGAAAAATCTAAATTCGGATCTATTATTTTTCACGGTATTTCGAAGTCCCCGCGATAACAATATCGTGCATATTCATTACCGCGATTTATCGCATTACCGAATACCGGCACATGTCTACCCCCCTCCAACCTCTCTGGGAAACGCATATCTGTGTTACAAATGCCCCAGGCACAACGTTTAACCATGGGTAATAGCCGGCCGAGACCAAAAATATGAGACGCCTGTGTTAAAGTCAATGGAGCGCTGTGAAAAAGTGTCGGACCTCTGTGGGAGCTTGTTCTTGGCTGCGCTGTGATTGGTCAATCTACATTCTAGGGTGTGGCTTAGCCAAAGGCGAATTACTGCAATAACTGTGCAGTTAAGTTTCACATTTTGCAGGAAAAAAAAGAGAAATGAAAGTGCTCAACATTTTTTCTATTATACACGTGATGGTGGAGTCAAGCCCCATTCGCACCGCTAGCGACAAAGCAATATGATCCAATTTATTTTCAATGAAGCGCTGGCGACAGAATGTAGGCGTGTCAAGCGACGGGAGTCAGTTTGACAGTTTACTGACAGTTTTGGGAGACCCTATTACGAGGGAGGACCCGATTTGTCACGACGCAGGAAAGACATGACAGTTCCGGAGCGATTTTACTGTTTTATATGATTTGACTGTAACCACAAACATTGATATAATAAAATGATGCTTGGGAAAGAATCACTATATAAATGAACAGTTTATCACTGCTGCAGTTCATTTGACAGATTCTCTTGCATTCTGTTGATTATTAGGGACAAGAAAATCTATTACTTTCATGATTAGTCAATTTGAACAGTATGAGTGATTTTAATTCATTGATTGATCGATCGTTAATATACTTAATGACTTATTAACTACTTAAAGCACTGAGCAACGCTGGAACACTCTCCAACAGCAGAATGCTACTTTTAATTATTTTAAGTCTAATTCCTAGTCAAATAATGATATCTTAGTTTTATATAAAAAAAAAAAAAAAAAAAAAAAAAAAAAAAAAGCCGTTGTCAGTGTGAACGGGGAACATAATCCAGGGAGTAAAGAATAAAGAATATAATAACCTGATTGGTCAGCTTTTATTACTTATATTTTGTGACGTATATAACTCCCAAACATCCAAAACAATGCTGTGTTCAGGGCTAAATGCACTTGTTGCATGTGCATAGCCTATGTATGTTGGTATTTTGACCAGTTGAGAACTCGTGAAGAGCTTATAAAATGTGTAACAAAGTCAAAACAGCAGCAGGTCACACACACAAACAAAGATCTGCTGCGAGGAGACGCGGTTCTGACGCCTGTACCGAACTTGTGATGGGCAACATCACGACTATGAAGAAAAAAAACCCAGGTATGCTAGAACATTCTGTCCATTTTTTTTATTAGTTTACTTGTCTTTGGTCCGTGATTCATTTATATTTCATTCGAACCACACCAGAGTTCGTTTGGAAGCAGACCGAGACCCATCTTTTCAGGGTCTCAGTCCGCTTGTTAGGTGCGCACCAGGGTTCAGATGGCAGTGTTCACACGTTCAAATGGACCGCAATAACAGAGCGATCACACCATAGTTTGTTTTAATCGAACCAAACATGCCAAGTGTCAACACACCCTTAATGTAAGTGACAAACCAAACAGAATTAAATCGTTAATTGCAAATATTTGTATGACAATTAATTCTCAGCACAAAATTCATGATCGTGACATGCCAATGTTTGACAAACACATTGAACACTTACTTTCTTCGCATATTCAGTCATCTTTTTAGGAGAGGAAAAGAAAAGCACCCGCGTGGCCTCATTGAACTGAATCTGTTCATATGCTTTCTCTATACAACCTGCAATCTCATCTCTACAAACAAAACACAACATATTTAAATGACCAAACAATCCACAACATGGTTCATCACCTACATTTAGCTATTAAGACTAAGAATAACCCTACCGAATGGTATCAAGAAGAATGTCAATGAAGAAGTTGTAGCTCTCAGCAGGGATGTTTCCTTTGGCAAGGAAGACCTTGTTGTAACTGCCTTCCATCAGATACTGAAATGAAGAAGCAAAAAGGTAGGAAACAAACAAAACAGACATTGTCAAATGCATTCAATATAAGTGACGAGTAAAAAGTGTCCCACACCTGCTCTAATGAAACTGGGTGTCTGATGTAGACATTGGTCTGGATGTCTTTTGCACTCAATCTCTCCAGCTCTGTGTGGAACTCAGACACTCTGTTCTGAGAGAGCAGGAAGAGCAAGTTGAGACCCAGTAACTGGTGCCTGTAGGCCGACTCGGGCAACTCCTCCCTGTGACATTTAAGAAGAGAGGAAAGTGTAACAGGAGTAAACAAAAAGCCAGCAAAACAATTCAGGGTAAAACGTGCTGAAACTGTGTTCCCGAATGTCAATTTATTTTTGAAAGAAATACAGAATGCAGTACATGTTCATTTGTTTGTGTAATGTATATATAAATATTTACAATATACACATGTGATGAGTTGCCCACAATATGTCTTTAATCTACCTTTTAAATGTGGTTAAACGTGACTGCTGTCAGCACACGTTAAAGGAACAGTTCACCCAAAATTTTAAATGATCCTATAATTTGCTTACCCTCAAGCAACCCTAGGTGTATATGACTTTCTTCTTTCAGCTGAACAGTGGCAGTTATATTAAATAATATTCTGGCTCTTCCCAACTTTGTAATGGCATTGAACAGTGCCCAAACTTTTGAAGATCCAAAAAGCACATTCACGTCCATCATTAAAGTAATCCATATGACTCCAGTGAGTTAATAAATGCCGTCTGAAGCAAAGCGACGAGTTTTTGTAAGAAAAATACCCATATCTAAAACTTTATAAACTATAATCACCATCTCACCTAAGCTTACGCTATGCCTACGTCATACATGAGGTCAGACGGATGACCACCGGAAGTCAACTCATAAGCACACGGCCGTTGCCGGAAGCCAGTGATTACAGTTTATAAAGTTTTAGATGGATATTTTTCTTACTAAAACCCATCGCTTCACTTCAGAAGGCATTTATTAAAAGAAAAAAGTAATATACATCAAGGATGGCAGTAAATTGTGGGATTATTTTCATTTTTGGGTGATTATTCCTTTAAGTAAGTAATAAGTGAAAGTGAGCAAATAGAAGTAGTAAGACCAAAAAATGTCGTTACTTGTAATCAAAGTAATAACACTTAAGCTGAGCCATGTAGCGTTCAAAGGAGGGGATGTCTTTCTTCAGGATGCTCCATAGTGCTCCGATCTCCAAAACATCTCCTATGAAGAAAAAAAGAAAAGAATAAATATTAATAAATGACTGAAGCAATTAAAATAGATATATAATTTCAGCTAAAAACAATCGTAAAACCTTCATAAATACTCACTGGCAAGGATAAGTTGCTGTTTGGTTAGTTTGGTCCCAGTAGTTGGTAGAAAGTTCAATTCCAACAGGGATATCTACCAAAATAATAATAAGAAGAAATAATACACCACAACATAATGAGAAGAATTAAAATTATACATGACAGGCATATATTATGAGATTATATTAATATAGAATTAATAACAATATAGTTGGAATCATGAGAACTATCAATTGAGGGTCTTTATTTTTCTTAATTATTCAAAACGTTAAAAAATAAGGTTTCCGAGGAAATGTAATCTGTAAAAGAAATAAAAAACATTATATAAATGAATTATCAGTTCACACACGCTGTCATTTTGTTTCACTACTGTATGAATTCGCTGTCTGCTAGCTAACTAGCTACTTTGGCGTGGAACAAACCCAAAGCCACACTACAGCTCACAAAAATGTCAACTGTACTTTATCACATAAATAAACTAAAACACAAGCATAACGTGTTTGTCGGTAAGTTGAATGGGAATCGACTAGACCGTTCTAGATAGCAGCACTAGCGCTAACTGCTCATCACACTAACGTTACAGCCACAGCTCATTTCCGCAGTTTAAGAGTAATGTTACCCTTTCATATCATCGGACGTACCTTTAGCTTGCTCAGAATCTCTCCACATTTATTAAGATTTGGATTCTTTTTATTCCACTCGGCTTTCAACGTTTCATACAACCCCGCAGTCTCTTTCAACACAGACGCCATGGTGATTCTGCAAAAACGAACGACACCGGTCTGTCAGAATACGGCAGTACGCTGTCGTAAAGAATGTTGGTGCTACCATGGAAACCAAGAAACGCGGATTTCAGAGGGTGTGAAATTGGGTGATACCATTGCAGTTTGTTTGAAGAATATAGTATTTATAGAAATATATAGTTTTCCAGTTTAAAATCTGATAACCTTAACTATTAAGTAAATACCATTATACTGAGGTCTACACCAACTGGCTGCATCACATTACAGAACTGACTGTAACTGTTGTGTAGGTTACTTTGTAAAGAAAATGTTACATTTTATTTTAGGGAATCTTTGTTACATTGTAATTAATTATACACTTAAGTACAGAGTGATATTAATTAACAAAATGTACTTACTCCTGGGACCCGGAATAGAATTGTGTCCTCTGCAGTGGACATTATATTTGAGTGAATTTCTCTGACACCATGTCACAGACCCAGGGAAAAAAAGTGTTTTCATGCCATTACATTGTAGAGCATAAGAAACAAATGGGGGGGAAACATATTTGAAAAAAATATATTTTATTAATATAGGGTGACCATATTTTGATTACCAAAAACCAGGACACTCGGCCGGCAAACAGATACTCAAATGATACTCGAAGTTTACTCAAAGATGCCTTATTAATTTCAATACATTTAAAGTAGGCTATGCCTCCTCTGTATGGATAGAAAATTGTTATATTACAAGACACAAATTCAGATAGGCTTCTCAGGTTGCTCAACATGTTTTATTATGACAGGTTTCAAAAATAATGAATTAAATAATGATAGAAATAATGTCTCTTCTGTATTAGAAAAATAAATATATCAATAATAAATAACTAAAAAAAGTACCTCCAAATTGAACAAAAATAGCTCTCACAAACTTACAAAAACGAACTAACAAAATATTTGTATATCTTTAGTTTTCTTCCTCTTTATCCTATTTTTCTTCCTCATCCTCCTTGTTTGCCCATCTATATTTAGCTGTAGAGCTGATCTTTCCCAGTAGTTTTTTGAAAACCAGGACATTTTCATCACTTTATAAAAAACAGCCAGGACGGCCAGGACAGGACGTGAAAACAGGACTGTTGGTCACCCTAATTAATATGTTATGCTGAGGACTCGATTGTTTTAAAAAAAAATGACATGAAATGACATGTATTACAATGGGAGGTTCTTTTATTCACCAATCAAATTTTGATTTGGTCAAATTTTAACCAAACTTTGTTTTAAGATGATTCTTAACTATGTTATGAAAGATATAACTGAATGAATTGATATACCATTTTACTTTATGCAATATGTGGGTAAAATGGCCATAAATGGGCAGTGCCATTCAATACAATGTTGGTCAAATGTATGTAATATGCATATTAATGTGTTCTGGAGGCAGCATGTAATGAAAAAAGAAGTGTAATAATGGTAGTAATCATTGGCAACATTTTCATAATAATATCTAATTTTTCATAGGAATATTGATATATAATTTCTTTCCCTATTCACTTATTGTGTCTCCCAAAATGCCTGATAAACATGCTTTAAGTCCTGGTGTCTCTACAGTGGACATGTGTGAAATCAATGCCCTGTTTCGTAACAGAAAGTAATATATTGATTAGAAACCCCATAACATTTTCCTGAGATGTTGATTTATGACAAACAAATTGGAAAATTAGTCAGATTTTAATGATAATTTCAAAATATGGTCATATTTCCACAAGAGTGCTATTTTGATCACTAAATTAATGTCAGTCATTTTAAAAGACCACAGAGAAGTTGTTATGGTGAAACCTCCAACATTTGGTATCTCTGAAAAGCCACGAATGTGCTCTTTACAGGACAAAACTATGACATATACAGTGTCAGAGAAAATCACTAAAATATAATGTCCACTACAGAGGACAAAAGTCTATTCCTGGGTCCCAGTTAAAGGGATAAGTCACCAAAAATGAAAACACCGTCATCATTTACTCACCCTTAAGTTGTTCCAAAACTGTATAAGTTTCTTTCCTCCGTTGAACATAAAATCAGATATTTTAAAGAATGTTGGTAACCAGACAGTTGACTGCACCCTAGACTTTCATAGTATTTTTTTTTTACATTTACATTTACATTTAGTCATTTAGCAGACGCTTTTATCCAAAGCGACTTACAATTGAGGACTAAACCAAGCGAGTCATCGTGAAGAGGCAAAAACAACGCAAGAAGTGTTCAAAATACAAAGTTCAGACATTGCTCGGAGTAGCATAAGCCAAGCAAGCCAGGATATAAAGGAATGGATTTTATTTATTTTTTTTATTTTTTTTTTATGTTAAGTGCTCCCGGAAGAGATGAGTTTTCAGTTGCCTTTTGAATGTTGTCAGGGATTCTGCATTCCGGATGACGGTGGGGAGATCATTCCACCAGCATGGAACCGTGAATGAGAATGTCCTGGAGAGTGATTTTGTGCCCCGCTGTGATGGTACCACGAGCCGTCGCTCATTGACCCGATCGTAGGCTTCTGGTAGGGATGTACACTTGTAGTAGTGAGTGGAAGTAGGAGGGGGCTGAACCTGTGGTCAATCTGTAAGCAAGCGTCAAAGCCTTGAACTTGATGCGAGCAGAGAGTGGTAGCCAGTGCAGAGAGATGAACAGAGGAGTGACGTGGGCCCTTTTGGGCTCGTTGAAGACGAGACGAGCTGCAGCATTCTGGATCATTTGTAGAGGTTTAGTTGCACATGATGGAAGTCCAGCCAGAAGAGCATTGCAGTAATCAAGCCTAGAAATGACCAGGGCCTGGACGAGAAGTTGTGTTGCATGCTCAGTTAGGAAAGGTCTGATCTTCCTGATGTTGTGCATAGCAAACCTGCATGATCGAGTTGTCTTTGTAATGTGGTCAGTGAAGGTCAGCTGATCATCAAAGATTACTCCAAGATTTCTGACCGACCTTGATGGGGTGATTGAGGATGAATCTAGCTGGATAGTGAGGTTGTGCTGTAGAGACTGATTGGCAGGGAGGACGAGAAGCTCAGTCTTTGCCAGGTTGAGCTGCAGGTGATGTTCCTTCATCCACGCCGAGATGTCCGCCAGACAGCTTGAGATCCGTACAGCTACTGTGGGATCATCTGGTTGAAATGAGAGGTAGAGTTGGGTGTCATCAGCATAGCAATGGTAAGAGAAACCATGTGCCTGTATGATGGGTCCCAGTGATGTGGTGTAGATGGAGAAGAGGAGCGGTCCAAGAACTGAACCCTGGGGAACCCCTGTGGTCAGCTGATGTGCTTTGGATACCTCACCTCTCCATGCGACCTTGAAGGACCTACCTGTGAGATAGGACTCAAACCAGTTGAGGGAGGTTCCAGTGATGCCCAGTGATGAGAGGGCGGACAAGAGGATCTGATGATTCACTGTGTCGAAAGCAGCAGACAGGTCCAGTAGAATGAGAACTGATGATTTGGAAGCAGCTTTTGCGATCCGCAGGGCTTCCGTGACTGACAGCAATGCAGTCTCAGTTGAATGTCCTTTCTTGAAGCCAGATTGGTTGACATCCAGCTGGTTGTTCAGAGACAGGAAAGATGATACTTGGTTAAAAGCAACACGTTCAAGTTCCAAAAACTTCCATTTTTCCTACAATGGAAGTCAATGGGTGCCGTCTGGTTACCAACATATCTTCTCTTGTATTCAACAGAAGAAAGAAACTCATACAGGTTTGGAACAACTTGAGGGTAAGTAAATTATGACAAAACTTCATTTTGGGGTGAACTATCCCTTTAAAGTGGAGTTGGAGGGGGTCATAAAGTGATGCACGTGCGCCCTCTGCTGGACACTGCAGGCAGCGGCGTTAGTGCTGTAGTTTATCACCAGAACCTGAAATAATGAAGGGGCGCAGACAGGTTCGTCTCAACTGAATATTAGTAATAACCTATCCATACAATGTCATGAGAATTATCGCGTTACATACTACTGCCCCGATCGGTTATGTCATTGCTGATAAAGACGTCTCTATTGACTGTGGGACATCCGCAGTTGACAGGAGACAAAGAGGAAGGAGTGGGTGGCGGATGAAATTTATTCATTGCGATATTTCTGTCACAGCAGTCAAGCACTGGGACACCCGTAAAGGTCCAAGCCACACCCTGTAATGTAAGAAATATTCAAGCACAACTTCAAATGCGACCAATCAATGGGGGTAAACAACATCGAAGACCACGCCCCTTATAAATTCTTCATAAAATTGCCTATTTTGTGAAGGGGCAAATGGTTAATTTTAGCCTTTATTACAAAGAAGCCAACCCTCCACTGTAATGCTCGAGGTCGCACCACCCCTTATTTGTGATGTTTAACAAACAGGGCCAATCACAGCCGCCAGTGTTTCATCAAAACAGACTCCTTTGTCATAAAAACATCCGGACCCAAGGTGAAGCTGTACAGACAACTGCCTGTTTGTTATTGTGGAGGGAGCCATCTTCCAACAGTCCCATCTAACTGTTGTGGGAAATGTGTTTCTTTGGGAGGAAGATTAACAGTTGTAGTCATGTAAAAAAAAAGTAATAAACTAATATATATATATATATATATATATATATATATATATATATATATATATATATATATATATATATATATATATTTATAAACTGGATATATGAAATTAAAATGGTAACCTAAATGTTGTTCAAGTTAAGGTTAAATTTCATTCTCATTGAACGTTACATCAACCTTGAAACAAGATAATGTATTTACGTTTAATGCAATCAATATATTTCAGTGTTGCAGTGAAATTGATAAAAAAATAAAGTATTATATTGTGCCGATGTAAAAGGACAACATGCGTAATTATACGCAATATTAACAGCAACAATAACAGTCTGGTGTTGTTTATTAATCAGGCGATCGTGTCAGGCCTCCGTTTCCTGCTTGTGAGAGCTGTGCTTGGGTCCTGACGCGGAGCCCGTGCAGGGCCGTACTGGAGACCCCGCGCCGCCTGCACCTCTATCGTCTCGGGTGAGTTTGATACAATGTAGCAATTTCTCTTTAATTCTCAATAACTATTGCAACGCTGCAACATTCGCATGCAGACCTCACCTCTTCCCGCTTCATTTAGCCGGCCCGTTGCATAGGTCGGTTAATAGTTTGAGTTTACAGCGAATTCCCAAGCATACCCCCTTGATCCAGGAGTATTCCAACATAAACTCATATTTAGCAGGGATAAAGATAGGCTACGCAATTGCTTCTATTGGAGTTCGAACACAAAATATTCAACAATCATGTGCACTGGCAACAGTGAATGCACTCGTACGGCAGAAATACTACGTGTTTACAGTCAGTTGTTGTCAGATTTGTTCGTATTGCGTCTGTAAACGCACATATAACAGCTAGGAAGCTAGCTAGCCACAGCTAACTGAATCTGCTGCAGAACGAGCGTTAAAAAGCTAATTAAATGCGCTCTGTGTTTGTAAACCTATACAATTGTCGCAAATAAAAGTATCTGCACCAGTGGGAATGTCGAGGGAGTTATTACATCTTTGCAAATGAGCAAAATAACTGCCGTGTCCTGGAGGTCCAGAGTGTCCATTCACGTCTCAGGTGGTGTTCTGATGCGAGACCCTCTCAAAATGACCTAAAACAAATCTCTGACAGAAGAAGCTTTCGCAGATATTTGTTAATGATGGTCTGTGTGCTATTCGCACAGTCTGTTTGCCCCCAACAAACATTAGTGGCGTCCCCGCCTACCTCATCCTCATTTTGTGGTTTTGATTTGTTTAGCTCGAGACTGTGAACATGAACAGGCCAGCGACTCACCAAAGTCTGACACTTGCGTGAAAATAGGTGTTTGTTACTCTGTAAATCGTGATATTTGACACTCGGTGGTGTTTTTCTGTCTGTAAAACAGTGTGAGATGATGCGCGCGCTTTTTCCCATCAGCTCTCGCGCCACAGACTGCACGAAAGTTCAGCTGTTGCCTTCAAAATATGTGAAAGCGTTCACGCGTTTGTTTTTTAGTGTAATAATTTGGTATTATCGACAATGAATGAATGTTTTAATGATGGAAGTCAATTCACCAGAAACGTATACGGTATACGATGGTGGTTAATATATTAACATGCTTATATTAAATATCTGAATGCGTAATACCAAGGCTTGCTCACTTTTTTCTGTTATGTTTCTTTATTTGTGTTTTTGTTTTTTGGGTTGGGGTTTGGAAACGTACGCGCACTGATGAAAGATTTACCTGGCAACATTTAGTCTGCTTTTAATATTATTTGCATTTGTCAACAGTGTGATTTATTCTCTTAAGATTGAAATTGATAGCGTCTGAAATGGTGTAGTTCATACACGCTTTAATAATGCTGACTGATGTTCTACTTTATTTTCACTAATGTACATGGTTTGATTCAAATAACAAATTGACTCACCCACATTTCTCTAGAAATGAAGTACTTGCTTGAAGATTTGCTTTTGAGGTTTGTGTAAGGTTTAGCAGATTTGTATACATTTTAATGTTTGTGCACTTTTTTTTTGTACAGTTGACATGGATGATGAAGATGGCAGGTGCTTGCTAGATGTAATTTGGTAAGTTGTTACACCAAAAATGACATGACTGTGTTGAAGTTTGAATGTTGGCTATAGTGTAGACCCAGCTGAATAACATTTTTCTTGTTGTACAGTGACCCAGAAGCACTCAATGATTTTCTTCATGGATCAGAAACACAAGTGAGTACTTTGCGTAAAAAAAAAAAAAAAAAAAATCATGTTCAGTTTTTCACAAGCTCCACTGTGTTGAATGACACATTTGAAAGTGTAACCTAGATGCATCACACACACAAAAAAGCACACTCACCCAATAAGATTTCCCACAAACTTTTCCGGGTTATCTTTACATTTCTTCCCCCTAAATCGGTTGTCCAGCTTATTGATCTTTTCTTTAATTTCAATCCTGATTTTTTTTTCCCTCTTTGGTTAATTCGTGAATATGAAATACTAATCTAATTTTCCTCTCTTTTGACTCCTGTTTTCTTTCTTGTTTGCTTGGCCTTTTAACTTGGTTATGCCTGCATTTTGTTCTGGTTGATTGGTGCACTGTCCTCACTTTGCTCTTCCCTTGCCTTTCCTTCTTTGTCTGCCTATTTGCCCTTTGTTCATCTGCTCCCTGTCGCTTTCACACACCTGTCTGTGTGCTGTGGTTATTTCTGCCTGTCCTATACCTGGGTATATCTGTCTGTAGCTGGACACTGATGACCTTTTGGATGGCTCAAGTGACCCGTCCAGCTCGTTCTTCTCCAGCACTGGGGTGAGTAATATCCCCCATTTGCGCCAACCTCCTGTCTCCATCCTTTTTTGTAGCACGTGCTCCTCAGCCCCACCATCCAAAACAGATGCATCGTGCACCAGATCTGCATCTACAGCAGTCAGTCCCAAAGGCCTACCACCATCCCAGATCCATCCATGCCATCTAATTCTTGCATCATTCTGAATGTGTGGCTAGGTTGAAGGGCTAACATTGGTCTTTTTGTCTTTTCCAGGGCCACATTCCTGAGGTCCAACCACAGGTTCAGCTGTCAACAAATGAGCCAGGCCTTCCAAGAGTCAGCGTTGATTTGGACTTCCTGGAGGATGATGACATCTTGGGGGGATCGCCGGGAGGAGACAATGGCAGCAATGGTGTTGGGGCAAATCATGAGCCCTGTGACATTTTGCAGCAGAGTCTGGCAGAGGCTAACATCACAGAGCAGAGCCTTCAAGAGGCAGAGGCTGAGCTTGACCTTAGTTCCTTTGGGTTAACTGGCCTTACACAGGTGGTCCAACCGCTGCCTGATGCTGGGCTGTCTGGAGTGGGCATTGGAGGTGCTACTCAGATTTTTCCAAACCAAGGCACCCCTACCGCACCCTCAAATGCCACCCAAGACATGCTCGGCTCAGTCCTGGCACATCCAGGCCTGCAGCTTCAACCCCAGGTCATGAACAAGGCTATCAGCGTCCAGCCATTCGTACAGCAAGTCGGGCTTGGAAATGTAACCCTTCAGTCTATTTCAAGCCTTCAGGCCTTACCGAATGGCAGTCAGTCCGGACCGTTGGGCATTGGACAAATTCAAGTTGTGGGCCAACCCACTGTAATGACTATAAATTCATCTGGGCAGCAGATTTTGACGAAAACCATGGGTGGCTACCAACTGCATCAACCTGGGCCTGAGGCAGCAAGCGCTGGAACGCAGGCTGGGCTTGGAGGCTCTGTTTTGAGTTCAGGAGGTGGACTTTTAATTCAAGGGGGCAAGGCCACTCTTGGGTCCCCTGCCTTAAATGGGCCAGCTGTCAGCTTAAGCAACACAAATACCAACAACAGTGCAACTACAATGGCCACTGCTGGTGGCATTGTGGGTTTCGGTAATGCCTCTCTGGGTGCAGGAATTGGATCTCAAACCCAGTCTCAAGGCCAAATCATGCAGAATGTCATCATCCAGCGAACGCCAACTCCAATTCAGCCCAAACCTCCTCAAGGGGGTTCCATCCAACCCAAAATCTTCAAGCAACACCAACAGCTTCCTGCCCCACACAACTTGCCAAATGATGCTAATAAGGCTCTGGGGGTGCAGCAAATCCCAGTGTCAGCTGGTCAGAATGTAACGTTCCTCCCTGGGAAGCCTGTCTCAAATGTAGTCTTGAGCACACAGGCTGCATCACAGGGAACGCAGTTTTCTCAAGCGCTCTTAAGGCAACAAGGCCCCCAAACGTCAGGCAAACCGCTCAGTGTTCACTTGTTAAACCAACAGGGGAGCATTGTCATTCCCTCACAGACTGTCCTGCAGAGTCAAAACCACCAGTTCCTCTTACCAGGGCTTCAGGCAGGAGGTCAGATCCTGACTCAGCATCCCGGGGGTCACATCATTACCAGTCAGGGGCCTGGGGGACAGCTAATTGCTAATCAGATATTGACAGCCAATCAGAACATCAACCTGAGTCAGGTGTTGGCCTCACAGGGTCACCCTGGTGCTGCCCATATTCTCTCTGGACACATCCAGCTCCAGCCCGGTCAGATGTTCCAAATGCCAGTGTCATTGGCGCAAACGCAGACACAAGCCCATCCGGTAACGGGCCACGTACAAACGGTCATCCAGGGCATGCCTATACAGAATTCCCTGTCCATGGAGAGCCTTAGCCCAGCAGTCAGTTTGCAGACGTTGGAGCAGTCTGGTGGCATCCCCAATAACGGTAGCAGTGGATCGACAGCCATGGCACCATGCCAGCCAGGAGAGGGAATCACAGTATTGGGCGGCTCTACGGACCCTGCTGCTCACCCAGCACAGACCCAACCCCAGGCCTCAATTCTCACGGTTCAGTCGACTGCACCGGTTTCAGTAGCAGCTTCGGTTCCTTCCTCTTCATCTCCATCCCCCACTATGGCAACATCGACACCCTCAATGGTGGGTTTGGGTTCCCAGGCCCAGCACAGCCCAGGAAAGGTGTTCACGTCACCTGGTTCCAGCATGATCCTTAGTCAGGAGTCTCTTCAAATGTTCCTGCAGCAGGTCAGTGTGCTTTCTTTAAACCATATCTGCTGTTTGTAAACTGTGTCCCTTAGCCAATAAGCTAACATAACATTTGATCCCCAAGCTGACCTCTGACCAGATTGGATGATTGTGTTACCTCCCATTCCTGAACTGATAAATGTACCCATGTTAGGACCAACAGCAGCACGCAGGAAAAGACCCACCTGCTGCTGTGGGTGTACCTGCATCTGTTATCGTCAGCGGCAGCAGTTCTGGTGCCGCCCCTTCAGGCCATGACAACTTGTTAGCTGAGACTCGGCAGAGGCAGAGTCCCAGCCCCTCCCTTGGCCCCGCCCACATGGCAACAGTGGTTAACAAGGTAGATGAGCTCATGCTCTGCACTAAGCCCCACCCACTTGTTGCTGCCACTGCTGCGTATTGAACCACTGTCTCCCAGCAGATCTCCCTCTCTTTCTGTCCCATTGTCTTTCTACTGTCATTGCTCAGACTTGGATGCTTTTATTTGTTCCTTCACTCATTTTCACTCTTGTTTTTGCCTGTTTTCATCATTCTTTCTGCATTCTGCACCTTTCACGAATGTTATCCTTTTCTGTTATTGTTACTGTGTTATTGTTACTACGTTAGTATCATTTTTTTTGTACATTAGTTTAGTACTATTATTGCATGCTATACCCCCCCTCCATAATATATTTGTTTTTCGCTGTTTTTTTTACATAATAATTTTTTAACAGGAAGCTTGCCGAACTACATTGGCACTAATTGGGATATGGGTTGATGCAAAAAAAAAACAGTGCAGTTGTTGCTTTTCAAATGGTGTCACATGCAATAATAAAACTCTAGAGACCTTATTTTTCGGTTGTGTGTTTGCATCATCTTCATGCATCTTCCCATGAGCATGTCATGATGGAGCAATAGCTCTTCCTATTAGTTTCCCTGTTGTAAATCTTTGCCACTCACTCTACCGTTCATTTTAACATTCAGACTACTCACTAGTTCTGCTCCTCACTTTCGGTAACTGCTGTTTTTAACCTCAATCAGCCCTCCCCGCCACCACCACCCAGCACCCCCAAGAGAAATTAAACTAATTCCCTTCAAGATCACTTTTAAAGATTTGATCTTGATCACTTGCTCGCTGCCCTGAATTACCTTTGCCCTCTACCAGCAAATCTGTTTTGGTTTATTTAGACTTGTACTTTTTTTTTTCTTGTCTGTTATCTGTGAACCAATTTTTGTTCTTTGCAAAAATGATGTCCTCATGTCAGTTGTCTTCCCTTCCTGTTTGAAACCCCAATAGTGTCTATCAAGAGAGCACTAATCTTTTACACGTGCCTGATGTACAGTTTAGATATTTTGTCAGCAGTCTTTGTAAAAACTTTGAAAAGATTTTTCCTTTCTATTTTTTCATGCTATTATATTACCCTACTTGTATTTGTTTGTTGCTTGTTGCTATTTGGTGTTTTTTCACCTCATTTTTTTTTTTGCACTTTAGGTATGTTTGCAAGTTAGTCATTGTTTTAGTGATGCACTGGAATAAATTTCTTGGTCGAAACTGAAAACCAGATACAGTTTTGTTTTTCTTTCTGCTCTGTACCATTTGCATATATTGAAAATGATTGTGAAACTGAAGTATAAAACGGTTATGCAAGAAACTTGTTATTGATAAAGTCTCATCATTAGGAGATTAGTCGATAAACTGGCTAAATTAAATGGCAAACAGAATGAATTATAAAGCCGTCTAGAGCTAACTGATGTTGTCATTTAGTAATGTGACTTGTATAATATATATATATATATATATATGTTTATGTGTTGTTGCTGTGGTTTCATTTTCTTATTGCTATTGAAATGATTTTATTGAAATCATGTTTGTAAACAAGCTGGTAATTTCTGTAAAAAAAATGAAAATTTCAGTGCATCCCTAAAAATTTAATTTCCTATAAAAATAGTTCAGGTATATGAACTGGCTTATTATTGATAATTTTCTCTCCTCCTCCTCTTTCATTCACAGACTATAAAGATCCAAAGCGCATCCCCATCTCAACATGTGGTCACCCCTACACCAACACCCTCTCTGTCTGACAGCCCTCAACCTGCTCAAGTTTCTCCCCTCACCCTTGGGCAACAGATCCAGTCTCCTCACCAGCACCAGCAGTCTCGGCCTCCGTCGCAGCCCCAGCCTCAGTCTCAAGCGCAGACTCCCTCACGCTCCTGCACACCTTCCTCTTTACCGCCTCTCTTCATCATACACAATCAGATCGGAGGTTCTCCACAACAACCACAGCCAGCTCCTCCACATCAGCAACAGCAGCCTCAGCAAATACAAGTGCAGCTCCAGCCTCAAGTTCTTCCTCAGACTCTGCCTCAGCCTACCACCCTGCAGCCAGACATACCTCCTTCCTCCTGCTCCCCGAAGCCTCCACAACCCCTTCCCACGCAATTCCAGTTCCAGCCTGCTGTGAGCTCGTCTCCAGCTGCAGTGGTGAAACAGCAGGTGACTGTGGTGCCGGGGCTGACTGCAGAACAGCAGCATCACCTACAGCTGATCAGTGCGCAGCTGCAGACCATGTCATCGATCACACAGCCCTCTCCTCAACAAAAGCAGCTTTTGGAAAAACTTCACCAGGTATTGCATCATCACCATATACTTTGTTATAACTGGTTATGACACGAGTTTGCACCAAAATTAAAAAAACACTGCCACTTCTGACAATTTTTTTTATGGTTATTTGAAAGTTATATAGAGCAAGGCTTTTTTTTAACATTCGGGTGTCACTGTGGGCAGGGTTACTTTGAAAAAAATGAGGGGGAAAACAGATAGCCATCAAAATCAATGGTCTAAATTACTGTTATGTAGGACTAAAACTCCAAATGTCTCTTTCAAATCTCCATAATTGTTATTTTTTTTCTCTGTCTATTTGCTTCTGATATATACAGGTCCAGCAGAACATTATTCTCCAGGCTAAGCAGCAAGCTCAGGCACAAGTTCAGGCCTCTCAGCAACAGGCTACAAACCAGTTTAGCAAAATGCCAGATCCACCTTCAGTCCAAGTTGCAACTTCAGCAGCAAGTGGCACCATCCAAGCACCAGTCCAGTCCCTTCTGCAGCAGAAGTCTGTGCTTGTCAAGTCCTCTACTACAGGTGGGCATCCCATATTTCTATCGTTTTAAATGTTTACTTTAAAATAATTCCAAGTTGACAATGCGTTATCTCAACCTCAGGTGCAAATGACACTCCATTATTTTCTGCTGTGTCTGCTGGGGCTACAGTGAACCAGGGAGCCACGACTCCAAATCTTGCACAGGCTGTTCAGGTGAGTGAAATGTAGTTGATAGTATTTTTACTGTAGTTTGCAGCTGGACAATTAACCTTTTCAGATATATTAACTTTACTCAGTGGAGACTGATCATTTTGAATGCATTCTGACTCTGGTTTGCAGGCAAAGCCAGGAGTCATTAGTTCAGTTGGTGGGCTAACTCTGGGTAAAGCTGGTTTGCAGATTCAGGTTTTAGGTGCTGGACTCTCTCAAATGCCTGCTCCTCAAACACTGGTACGGTTCAAAATCACATTACATAAGACTGTTATAATAAACTGATCTGGATGGTTTCTTATTTATGGTAACCTTTTGATATCATTTATTTATTTGAATATGACCTTTTGTCTTTTCACAGACGTCATTAAAAAGGCCCTTTAGTATGGAACCAAGCAAAGAGGCTAGGTAATATATTCATGTACTGAGTGTAAATTGCAAACATGTTATTAGTAGAAATCTAAAAATAAACCTATAAAATGAAGTGACATGCTAGTTATACACATTTTTTTAAAGATCAGTAGTTCTCCTACTCATGTGCTCATGTATCTGTTTGTAGGATGCTAGAACAGATGCGAAAACAGCAAGGTTCAGTTCTCCATCCTGACTACAGCTCTCCTTTCCACTCGTTTGAGGACACACTTCATCGACTGCTGCCGTACCACCTGTATCAAGGCATGGCTTCGTCCACGGGAGACTACCGCAAAGGTAAACACTCATACCTCTGTGTGAACATCTACAGACCTGTAGGGTAATCGTGTGGCACCCTCTTCGGGGCCAGTGTTTAACTCTTGCTTAACTCTTGGTTCTCTGTCCAGTGGATGATGAATTTGAGAATGTCTCAAGCCAACTCTTGAAGCGCACACAAGCAATGCTGGATAAATATCGTCACTTGCTTTTTGAGGAATCAAAGGTATCATTCAAATCTCACTCACTTGACCTCTCTAATGTCTGGAGCTTCTGAGCCCTGAATTCATTGGTATCTTGTGTGTTTGTTACTTTGAGCAGAGGCTGGGTCCCTCTGCAGAGATGGTTATGATTGACCGGATGTTCATTCAAGAGGAGAAGGTTGCTCTGAGCCAGGACAGGGTTCTGGCCAAGGAGAAACCAGGTAATGACCAAGTTAAATTTGCCATGAAATTGCTTTATGAGCATTGTCTTTGTTCCTGTTTATAATTTATGTGATATTGGTAGTCTAACTGTCAGTGGATATTCTGATGTTGTGGTATTTAATCACTTTCATCTCTGACTTTTTGCAGAAGAATTTGTGGCCAATTCCTGTTTGCTGGACAGCAGTGCAGTGAGGCCTGTAAAGGTGGAGCTGAGTTCTGTAAGAATCACTTCATCAGCAGCAGTTGCAGGTCCACCTGCACCAGCCACACTTGCTCTTGCTCCAGCAGCAGCAGTTGCCCCTGCTTCAACCACAACCCCTGCACCTACTCCAGCTGCTGTCCCCACTCCTGTTTCTGCCCCGGCGCCCTTCCCTCCTACCAAGCTGGTGATCAAGCAAGGTGGAGGGGGAGCATCAGTATCCTGGTCCACCAGTTCAACCCCTACACCTGCTCCTGTGGTCCGGTCGTCTGTGGAGCCAGTCACACCAAGCGCCTCCTTCAGCCGCACTCCGTCCTCACGCCCTGCTGATGACGACGATGACGTCGCGCTTCCCCAGCGGACCAGCAAACCGCCCATGAAGACCTACGAGGCGCGCCGGCGAATAGGTTTGAAGCTGAAGATTAAACAGGAGGCGGGGCTTAGTAAGGTGGTTCACAACACTGCCTTAGATCCTGTCCATTCCCAATCCCAACTCACGCCACAACTACCGACCCCTGAGCAGCCGCAGAAAGTCAAACCACATGTAACCCCACCCACCACTGTCATTAGAACTCCACCCCCAACTTCTAACCCCACCCCCTCTTCCACGGTCACTACAGTAACAACACACACAGGTTCTGCCTCCAGCAGTGCAACTTCCTGTAGTGGGGCTAAGCCCTCATTTTCCTCCTGGTCTTCATCGTCCCCTTCCACGTCTTCGGCGCAAATGAATGGCACTCTGGAACACCATGAGGTAGGCGGGGTCAAGCGGATCCCTGCGTCTACAGCAACTCCTTCACTAACCACTTGCCGGCTCCCGCTACGAAAGACGTATCGTGAAAACATCAGTCCACGTCACAGGCCGGGAGTACCAGGAGGAGGTGGAGATACGTTGCCCATTCTGCCAACAGGACCCCCTCTTACCTCTTCCCCGCAGCCACAAGGCTCTTCCCCTCAACCTGAACGGACTGTGATAGCCAGTGTGAAACTAGAAAGGCAGGGTGGACATGGGCGGTCTCACTCCCACACAGAGTCGCAGAGCCTCACAGCGGTGGAGGATGTCCTCTATCGTGGCATCAAAAACGCGTACCAACACCACCGAGAGTTCTCAGACAAAGAGGATGAGGACGAGGCAGAGGAAGGTGGTGGTCTGGGGCGGTTGAAGGCCATAGGGAGCAAATACCGAGAGGGAGGAAGGGGTACCTTCAGGATGGATCAACATGCCCCTGGCCCGCCTTCTCCCGGAGAGTCTTCCTGCACAAGAGACTCCTCGCTTCCTGCCAAACGCTGCAAGTCAGACTCTCCGGACATGGACAATGCAAGCTTCTCCAGCGGTAGCCCGCCACCCGACGACTCGTTGAATGAGCACCTGCAGTGTGCCATAGACAGTATACTGAACCTCCAACAGGGCCCTCCTGGACATGGAGGCTCAGGGAGAGGGGCTTTAGGGAGGGTTCATGGGGCAAACCTGCCTAACCAGCACCAAACCCATCCTTCCTATAGACAGTCCATGCCTCCCCTCTCCACACCTCCATCATCCACCCCCATGTCCCAGCATCCACAGGTAGGGGGCAGAGGACAGAATGGAAATCTGGTTTCACAGACGCACAGTAGATAACAGCCCCTTTAGCTGAAGTTGACTGAAAGACTGAAAAGCAGGATGTCAATGGATGGGGGAAGCAAACGGAGACACTTTTCCCATGTTCAGCTGTGTTTGCTTTGTTTGTCTGTGGTTTGTGCTGATGAAATGTGTTCTTTTGGTTTACATATGGCCCTTTAAGTGTACTTTCTAAAGTATAAAAAGTGCACTTTGATATGATTTTCAAAATTTTGTCCCTCTTTGTTTTTCCTGGGACGGTTCCTACGTGGGTTCCCCAATTTAAAGATTTCTCAACTTGTGAGAGACAAAAATATATCACCATTCATTTAATAAATAATGTTTGTAATTACTGTGACGTATGCAGATTGCAGGAACTTTTTAAGTGATATCATGAAAATTGTCATATCAAATAGTAGTTAATTTGTTTATTTTTTGAGAGACCAATGAATCACTTCTCCCTTTGTTAGAATGGTCCCCCCTACCATGTAATTATATTTTTAGGAACTGGTGATCACTGCATAGAAGCTCGTTAATGCATATTAGTATAGTGCTCTCCCCGAAGACTTGAATTCAGGTTTTGGTTATCTAACTACATGAATTCACGATGAAGCATTCACAAACCGAAAAGTCACCAGAACTGTAAGAAATCTGTTGACCTTTAAAGCATTCCAGCATCAAGAGCACATTTACAAATCAAACATACAATAACAGCACAGAAAATTTGGGTAATCCTTCTAATAAATTTTTTTGGGGGGGAGAATATTATTACAAGCTTGAAAAACCAGTAATTTTTGCATCTCTGAAGTGCAGACACAAAGCCTCCCTCATTCATGTTTTTTTTTTTTCTCTTCGTAGGCATATGTATGTTCAGACACTCGTACACATTTAAGATAGAATCACTGAAAGATCTTTGAACCGTTCAGAAGCAAACACAGCGAAAGCAGTGACATGGAAAAAAGAACAATAATAATGTAAAGAGAAAAAAGAAAATAGAAGAACTGTAAGAATTTGAAGTATAGTACTACAGATTAATTTTGTATTGTATTTATTGTGTATAATGACACTTTTTAAAAAAAACTGTACATTTAGTAAAACTGTAAATTAAACCTTGCTTCTTTTATGAAACAATCACACCTTTTGTTTGCCATTTGACTTGGTTGTTTTTTAAGACGGAGTGTATTTGACATCATTTTGCACTTGTAATGATCTTACTGGCCAATAGGTGGCATTGGTTAATCGGGTCTGAGTCAGAAAGGAGCAACAGAGTGCAATATAGATGATATGCCAAGTGTCTCAAATGTGGTCTTTCATGCCATCATCAAGAGTCACGTGAACGTCTGCTCTGCAAACAGATCTCTAGATCAAACAAAAGCCAAAAAAGTCATAATAGAATATGTCGCCCCATGGTGAAGCATCCGCTGAAAGACGAGCAGTGCCACACCCTCATGTTTGCAGGCAGTACTTTATGTAAATGAATGACTCTACCTATAAAATGCTTGACTCCACCTTCGCATGTGGATGCTCCCCCTCAACACCCTGTCCCCACCCTGGTTTAAACCCATTGTCATCACTCGCCTAAAACCAATCAGCCGTTCTGGCCTCTCCCCTGCTTCTGCGTCAAGCAGTGTTTGAAGAAGAGGTGCAGAGAGAAACGTAGGCAGGGAAAGAGGCAGTACTTGTGTGCAAGCCTAAAGCTGATTTTGCAGCAAGAGACAGAAGCACAGGCAGATCAAAACCTCTCCTCTTAAGAAGAACCGTTACTTGAAACGTTTTACTTGGTGCTTCTCCTCCAGTGCCTTGGACAGATTGTTCCTTCTAAAGCACATCCTCGCGTGTAGAAACACATCCAGAACCAGAGAAAAGAGTTGGTAAGGTCCGTCATCTCTTCAAGTACTTCAACCTGAGATTTGGCATTCTCCAGGTAAGAGGACAAATCTTGGATTTTTTGGAATGTTCTATTGTTTTGTGAGTTACACTTTAAAATCCCTTTCTAAATAAAAGAAAAAGTTTAGAGCAGTTGATGCGTGCATTGTTAAACATAGGAGCAAATGCCTCTGGCCTTTCCTTCCTTTACTGGCACACATCAGTGTTCTGGTTCTGTATTACTTCTGGAAATGATCTGAAGCTCAAGGGTTCTCCCAAAGAGTCAACTTTCTGTTGCAATTGTGGTGAAGGATGCCACAAGGCATTTTCCATCTCCTGCGCAACATGTGAGTCTTATTACATAAAGTCGAATCCCAACCATTAACTTTTATGCCAAGGCAGCTGTGCTAAAGTTGAACTTTTAATCCGACATACAGTTACTAGTTTCTTTTCAGTTGTTAACTAAGGATGGCACAACTTGACTTCACTGGAATACGTTTACTTCAGCATAAACTCCATTTTGATTCAGAATAAGTTCTCTGGAAAAGCATAAATCATGCCCTCCCAAAGTAGGGAGTGTTTAGAATCCGATGTGTGCCAAATGCGCATATGGGGAATAATGCAAAATCCTGTCAGGATTCTGTCAGAAACACTGAATATGCTTGTGTTTGATGCATCACTGGTGTATTCAGCCCTTTACACACCGTAATCCTTCACACATTTAACTTTCCACTGTGAGCCGCTGCTGGAAAACATGGCTCACTTTTTTCAATATACGGAAGTTAGTTATGAATGTGTGTTTGTGGACTCAGAGTTTGGGTGTGTGTGTGTAAGTGTTTCCAAAATGAGCACCAACTTTTTCCAGGGACATGCATGGACAATGCGCTCTACTTTCCCTCAGGGCTAAAAACATTTCTTAAGATTCTTTATTTGAAGGTAAATGGAAAAGTTAGGCATTTTAATGGGAGCAAGGCCTTCTAACCAAAGAAATTATTAAGATGAAATAATATAGTAAGAAAAACACCTACAGCATATACTGTATGCATTATTGTTCTAATGTTTAATTTCCTTTTCAACGTTCTGTTTTCCTGTTTTCTGTTCTTTTCCAGGCAATTTGTTATTTTTTTACTAAAACAGAAGAAACCCGGGGGTTAAAAATTATATAACATTGTATACACTATAGCTTGCTTTATAACTCCAGCAAATCACTGTAAACCTTCAAGGCAGAACATTTGGTTGCTTTACATAAATACTGTAAGCAAAAGAAGAGTCTTCACAGTGATCCCAGCGGACACGTAAACAGTGCAAAACACAGCCATAAATTAACTGCAAAGGAAACTCTCGTAAGTTTGCAAGATGTCACGCTGGGGACGTAAAAATGTCAAAAAGGCCCCTGAGGTGATTAGGACAGTGACCGAGGGCCTTAAGTCACTCTATCGAAAGAAACTCCTGCCCCTGGAGCAGTACTACTGCTTCCATGACTTCCACTCACCGAGTCTGGAGGACGCCGACTTTGACAACAAACCCATGGTGCTAGTGGTTGGACAGTACTCCACAGGAAAGACCACGTTTATCAAGTAAGGGTTCTTTTAAGGGGTTTAAGGAGTTAAAACATATCTATGGTGGTTAAGGGCTTGGATAGTGGTATTAGTCCACTCGTGGTTTAGGATCTTGGGAGATATATACTCTGCATTACGTTGGTTTGATCTCTGTATTCAAAGGTTATTCAAATTCAAATCAGATTATTTAGTGAATAGAAATACATTTAGCTGAACTTAAACAGCAGTTCCATTGTGTTTTGTCCATCTAGTAGACATCGAAGACAAGCTTCAAGGTTATTAAAGACTATCATGTCAACACTTAACCATGTCTTTGTTCTGTCAACACAGGTATCTGCTGGAACAGGACGTCCCAGGGAGTCGCATAGGGCCGGAGCCCACCACCGACTGCTTCACCGCTATCATGCACGGAGACGTGGAGGGGCTCATTCCTGGAAACGCCCTCATAGTGGATCCCAACAAACCCTTCCGCAAGCTCAACCCCTTCGGAAACACCTTCCTCAACAGGTGAATAGATTCATACAGGCAGATGTTACACTGAGCCGCTATGTACGACATGACATGAGAGATGAAGGCGGGTTGTGTGAAAGAATGTGGCCACTGATCCGTCTGCTTACACTGGGCACGCAGGGAAGATAACAGAGAAACAGTGTGTTAGTTTTTGCTCTACGGAATTTCAAGAGTCCGTGCCAAATTTCTAAGGGAGGAGGGACTTTCCTTATTTGTGGAAAACTTGTGGAAGGGAGAGATATCACAAGAGAGGGCAAAAGCACAGCTGTAATGGGTGATGACTTAAGAGGCGTCAAAGTCCTTAAAGAGGTTAAAGAGAAGGACTAATTTCAAAGTTTGTCTTTGCAGAAGAAAATATTTATGTTTAACATTTTCTGAAGATAATGGAGTATGCCAGGACATTGCTATGATGTTGCTTAGGTGTTGTGAACATTTTTCAACTTGTTTCTATACGGTTGCAAGGCTGTGATTGCTTAGTACCTGGGCACTTAGAAAAAGAAACAGAATTATGTATCATTCATGTAGCACAAATCATGGGGGATGCGCCCCATGTTTATTTATTAATTTATTTATTAATTGTGATGTAACCATCAGCTAAAAAGAAATAACCTATTTTTGTTACACCTTGCATACATTTTAGTGTAAAGTTTTACAATTTCAAGGTAAACAGGTAATATATCATGAATTATGAATTCATAAATAATATCACATTTCGGGAATCACGCCACATGACATTTTACTACCTAAACTAATCTAGCCTTGACCTTAAAAGGTCAAATTAACTGATATTTTAAGAAACTTGACCTTGGGGAAAAAGTTTTTCAAATATTAAAAAAGTAGTGAATCAGAAATAGAAATAATATGGAAATAATAATAATATATTATGCCAAACTAAATAAAATAAAGATTTTTTTCTGAAATCACCCTGACATTGTTTTTCTTCATGCCCCTCCAAAATCTAAAAAAATGTAAAAATATGCTCATTGTAGAAGAGGTGTATTCAAGTCACTGCATGTACGATTTACATATTTATTTTTTATATTTTGAATAAATTTGTACATCTGGACAAAAAAAAAAAGAGCATTGACCCTAACATTTAGAACAAATCTCGAACCCTCTGTGTGAACGATAATGGCAGTGAAGCTTGCTTTAGCAAACTCCACTTATTTGGTGAATTAAGTAAGAGCAATGTCTGGTATTGAAATACCAGGGAGTAGTCAAAACAGAGTGAGGAAACTAAGCTGAAGTTCAGGTCCGGGTCATCTGAATACCTTAGTCCTCTCATTAAGCTTGCCAAGAGAGTTTCAACATAATTAGCTTGTAGTTGTCTGTCAACACCAAAGGGGGCGCTATATTGAGTGCCAGGGAGAGTATTTATCAGATCCAGTTTTCCCCTGTTCTCTTTGGGTGTATTTTTGCAAACATGTTTTGAGAACTTCTTTTCTCCTACTTCCTGCCCAGGGAAGCAGTCCACTCATTAAGCTCTTTTAAAGCAGGAAGAGACCATGTTTTTCTATGCCGCAGATCATTAGTGGCAAGTATTGTTTGATTTTGGCAGTGCTGGTCATTTTCCCTCAGGAAGCCCCGTGTGTTTCAAGCACCACTTCCACACAATGGACCAGCCTGGGTGGAGTGACGCTAGAAGTCTGCGTCTTAGATCACACACAACAGCTGTGATAGGAGTAATGGATCATTTTTTCAGCTTTTCTCAGGGGGAAAGTACGGAGCCCCCCTAGTCCCACTTTGCCAAAAAAATTTATTATAACTATCTCGTGGCCTCAAGATAAGTATCTCGTGGCCTCAAGATAGTAACTCGTGGCCTCAAGATACTATCTCGTGGCCTCAAGATACTATCTTGTGGCCTCAAGATACTATCTCGTGGCCTCAAGATACTATCTCGTGGCCTCAAGATACTATCTCGTGGCCTCAAGATAGTATCTCGTGGCCTCAAGATAGTATCTCGTGGCCTCAAGATAGTATCTCTATCTCGTGGCCTCAAGATAGTATCTCGTGGCCTCAAGATACTATCTCGTGGCCTCAAGATAGTATCTCGTGGCCTCAAGATAGTATCTCTATCTTGAGGCCACGAGATACTATCTTGAGGCCACGAGATACTTATCTTGAGGCCACGAGATAGTTAATAAATTTTTTTGACAAAGTGGGACTAGGGGGGCTCCGTAGGAAAGTGATTTTAACTAAAGAGCTCCTGAATGTTTGATAATTGTGCTGTATCCTTTTAAGGAATCATACACCAACTGTTTTGTGCATAAGATGTCGATGAGACCTACATTGAATATGTTGGGCAGTTTTGGACACATACACAAGTTGTAAAATCTTTGTATTAGTTATAAAAAAAAATGTGTGGATGTATGAAGTTGAAAAATGCTACACAGTTTGATATTTTGTTTAATGCTAAGACATTCATGCATTTTTAAGTGTCTAAATATTTTGGGGCAACTGGCTTAGGAAATCAGATGAAACATGTAATGCTGTATTTAACAACATACAGTATATCAGCTTAAAGTCTGTAGCCTTGATTTACCCGTTCAACCAAGAGGAAAAATGAACTCATGAAGGTTTTTTTTGTCCATCACCGAATGCAATACACAATCTGACCTCATCTCTTTCTCTGACAGATTCCAGTGTGCTCAGCTGCCCAACCAGGTCCTGGAGAGCATCAGCATCATCGACTCCCCAGGCATCCTGTCCGGAGCCAAACAGAGAGTGAGTCGAGGTAAGGCTGTCTAAAAAAGTAAGGAGAGAGGTTTTGAAGTATTTGTAGCCAAATTTTAATACATTTCCCACTTAAAATTCAACTTCATTCAAACTCGGTCTACAATATCTCTTTAATATGTGTTTATTCAATGAGAAAATTATTAGTCCTTTACTAGTCCCCTGGGAAAACTCACAATGTGCCTCAATATGTCTTTTACTTCAAAAATGTAGAACATTCTGTTAAAAGAGTAAAACTGAATTGACCCCATAAAGACCCCAGAGAAACTCTAGATGTTGTGAACTAATTGGTGTCATCGTAAATAAAAAAAAAAGGATAATACTGATCTGAGATCTTTTTCATAGTAAACAGGTGAATAATTTCTAGGCTCTCCCTCAGAGAACATCGTTGGGTAATCTTAGCTTATCAGTGTTTGGGCCTCACTGGTTGATGTCTGCTTTTTCTCACATATTTTCATGCCTCAGCATTTGAAATGACGCACAGAATGGGAAAGTGAGCCATAGAGGTGTGACAGGGAGAGGAAAGGGAAGGAATGTAAAGGAATGTTAGGGGGATGTAAGAGGCTCTGGACTATTCAAATGTTGTCAAAACACAACATTTGCACATAATCACTTAGATGATTGTTAAAGAGCTAATAAGATCTCAAAATTTGAAAATAGTCTCAATAGAACACAACAGCTGGGTTCAATAATTATAATCCATAGAAAAGGAGTAGCCAACTCTGCTCCTGGAAAGCTTCCTTCCTGCAGAGTTTAGCTCTAAACCTAATAAAAAATGCATGAAAATTACAGGCCTGTGTGTTGAAGCAGGGTTGGAACTGACGTCTGCAGGAAGATAGCCCTTCAGGAGCAGAATTGGCCACCTCTTCCGTAGAGAAACAGTAATAACCTACAAACCAGGTGTAGCCAACCCTACTCCTGGAGGGCCACCAAACCTTTAAACCTAATCAAACAAACAATAGCAAAACAAAGCAATACTTCATGGGATTAGGTCATTCCTTTATAAAAGAATCTGGTTTGATTCAAAGAGTATTTGAAAATCTGAAAAAAAGGTAAAAGACTATGTACTTAAATTCTTTTATAAAGGAATGACCTATACTCTTTGAATCAAACCAGGGCTGGTGGGTCTGATCACCGCAAACTTGCACACTACTGTTGTTATAGTCTTCTCTTTTATTCAACTTGATGATTTTCTTCCACCTCTTCTTTCTCTTTGTAGGATATGACTTCCCAGCAGTTCTCCGCTGGTTTGCTGAGCGTGTGGACCGAATCATTCTTCTCTTTGATGCCCACAAGTTGGAGATCTCGGATGAATTCTCAGAGGCAATAGGAGCCCTTAAGGGCAATGAAGACAAACTCCGTGTTGTGCTGAACAAGGCTGATATGATTGATACCCAGCAGCTCATGCGAGTGTATGGAGCTTTAATGTGGTCCCTGGGGAAAGTGTTTGGTACTCCTGAAGTTCTGAGGGTGTACATCGGGTCCTTCTGGTCTGAACCTCTTATGGTGTCCGACAACCGCAAGCTGTTTGAGTTGGAGGAGGAAGATCTGTTTACTGATATCCAGAATCTGCCACGCAACTCAGCCCTACGCAAACTTAATGACTTGGTCAAGAGGGCTCGTCTTGTGAGGGTATGTTAATGTATCACTAATGACTTTTTGTTGGAACTGTGATATCAGAAGGTAAATGATCGAATGTAATCACCTAAAAGGATAATTCACCCCCCCCCCCCCCCCCAAAATCTAAATTCTGTCCGCATTTGCTCACCCTCATATCATTCCAAACCTGTATGACTTTTTCAAAAGAAGATTTTCTGAATAATATCTCAGTTTTTTTTTCTGTCCCCTGGGCTGCTTTTCTCATAGGTACATGCCCATATCATCAGTTACTTGAAGCAAGAGATGCCATCTGTCTTCAGGAAGGACAATAAAAAAAAGAACCTGATCTACCAGCTCCCGGTCATCTTCTCCAAGATTCAGCTACAGCATCATATCTCTCCAGGAGACTTCCCTGATTGTACCAAGATGCAGGTTAGTGTAACCACCTGGCTCTTGTATTGAGGTTAAAACACTACTTTTCTTGCTTGACTTGTCCTTTCTGTGTTTATTGTATAGGAGCAACTAATGGCACATGACTTCACCAAGTTTAAAGCCCTTAAGCCCAACCTAATGGCAATGCTGGATGAGCTGTTGTCCAATGACATTGCCAAACTGATGCCCCTTCTTAGGCAAGAAGAAATAGACGCTGGGGTCCAACCTGGGGTCCAAGGCGGGGCCTTCATGGGAACCCGTGCAGGACCTTTTATGGAAGGGGACCCCTTTGGCGAAACCGAGGTTCAAAATGGCGAGGTGGGTGAGGAAGATGAGGAATGGGTAGTGACCAAGGACAAGCCCAAGTATGATGAGATCTTCTACAACCTAGCACCAAACGAAGGCAAACTAAGTGGTATCAAAGCCAAAGATTGGATGGTGAGCACACGGCTGCCCAACTCTGTGCTGGGCCGCATCTGGAAGCTCTCGGATGTGGATCGTGACGGCATGCTGGATGACGAGGAGTTTGCCCTGGCCAGCCACCTGATTGAAGTGAAACTGGATGGTCATGGGCTCCCCCCTGAGTTGCCTGCCCGTCTCGTGCCACCATCCAAGCGCCGGCAAAAAGGCTCTGATGCTTAGACAATGCAGCAATGCAGATTTACGATCAACTGATCCTTGTCCGCACTTCCCGCTTGTTGTCCAGCTCCACAGCTGCTGCAATGCATCTCCATTCACTGTATTTTGGTGTCATTTTGTACTTTGGTCGTTTTGTAACTCGCAATTAATGTCTTACTATGTATTCTTGGTTCAAATGCAACAATGCAAAGATTCCCAGCTGGAAGCCAAAGAGCATTATGATAAACCAAAGACTGGTCTCAGTCATTTGAAAGGAATGTCGCATCTGTCGCCATTTTAAAATCATATGACCTCACATCCAGAAATGCTTCACACATGACTCAATTCATAGAACTTATAATGGCTCCTGAACTGAGGGATAGCAAATTAACTTGTAGATAACAGACATTTTTATAATTTAGTGTGGAAATATATAGACTTGGCTTTGCACACTTTTCTGTGTGGCTTTTCATGTTGCAGTCAACTAAATCAGAATGTGAAGTCAAGGCAAACACTCAAAACTCTGAAACTGCTTTGAAAGCAGACCTGAGGAAGCAAGTTAAAAGACTTTGTTTTTAGAACATGTAAATCATTTTACTAGAATGTTGCTGTCTATGCCTTTAAGATTGAAAAGGAAATATGCTTTATATGTGATCAGTTTTATTGTTTTCTTCCTTTTTTTGTATTGAATGAGCTCTATGCATACTATGAAAGACTGTCACAAGATATATATATATATATATATATATATATATATATATATATATATCATACAAGCAAAAATGTGGAGATTTCTTTCTGACTACTGTAAACGGTTCCACTGACTGCTTCAGTTAACCAATGTTTTCACAGTAAATATATTGAGCTGAATAAAGACCCTTTGTATCTTGGATCTGTTTTGTTTTATAAAAGGTTTTTTTTTTTTTTTTTTTTTTTTTTTTTTAACTGCACTGAAAAAGCATAACTTTTGAATACGTAAAAAACAAGAACAAACAAATTGTCCCAACTAACAGGGCTGAAAACATGCAAAATAAAATGAATGGAAAATAAAACAACTCATATAGGCTGGTATTTAAATGTACCTCCTTAGACTGACATTTAACCTTTTCTCCTTTTCACTGACACTTTGCTATAGGGGAAAAAATAGACTTAAACGTTTCAACGCCTGTTTGGTATGGTTTCTGCATGTGGAAAGAGTCTTATATGAATCTTGAAATTTTGGGAAAGGGGGCATACTAGCAGACAGAAAGGCTGCAGTCTTGTGCACACATATGCTGTACAGTTGCTCGGTGACAGGCCAGATAAACAGTGAGTCACAGAGATCCCAGCCAAAACCCCATACCACCATTTTCCATCCTCAGTACAACCACCCGTTCCTCTCTTCGCTTATACTTTCCAGCTCTGCATCATTCCAGAGACTCTGTTATAACTTTTCACACATCTTGCTCAATGCCTGTGTTTTTCCTCTTCCCTCATACAATCCCACAATCTGTGAGAGCAAGCATTGCATGTGTGTAACCCTTCAGGTTTATAAAGAAAGAGAGGAAGGGTATCTCCCCGTTTCGAAAATTTCGCCATGGAAAGATACACAAATGAGAAACAGAGGCAATCCACCTCTGGCTCCATTGCTAGCTGGTTTACATTGTGACTCAGTGGTGAGGAATGTGGTGGGATGGGCTTGAAGGAGTTATTAATATCTCTTTTCCTCGGGTCCGTTAGATTTTCTAAAGTCCAAGTTCAGGACTTCGACGCGGTCTCTTTATGGAAGACGTTAACATACCCCTATTTGGACTTTTCTTCAGGGCTGGTTTCAGGCCTGAACCCTGCAAGTTTCTCTGTGTGTGTGGTGACAGAGTAACAGAGGCTGTGTGAACATGCAGACATTTGAGATCCACCTCATAAATTGAGCAAGTGAACACAAATCATTTTAATCATCTGCAGCTTATTCTGAAGCTCCTAACAAATTCCTTAAACAAAACCGGGTGGTTAAAGCATTTGAGGTTAAAAAAATATGCAAATATATTGTCCATTAAACAGAGAAAGTACATATTTTAGTCAGTGTGCCAGCATAACAATATTCCCTTTGGGACACAATGGCATGTCATTTTCCATAAGCCTCTTACCAAGCATTTGAAGGTGTTCACATGTGAACTATGACATTTTGTATAAGAGATAATTCACCCAAAAATGAAATTGTTGTCATCATTTACTCACCCTTATGTTGTTCCAAGCCCGTATGGGTTTCTTTCTTTGGTTGAACACAAAAGAAGATATTTTAAAGAATGTTTGTAACCAGAAAGTTGACGGCAGCCATTGACTTCCTTTTCTTTTTTATTGTGTGCCTTCAACTTGTGCCGTGGCTACCAACATTCTTTAAAATATCTTCTTTTGTGTTCAGAGTAGAGTAGACTAAATGATGACAGAAATGTTTTGGGGTCAACTATTCCTTTAAGAGGAAAAAAAAGTGTAACATAAAGTCATCAAACACGTGGCAGTCTTGACTACATAGCAACCACACAGGCAAGAAAATACTCACAATATGTGTTCATGTCGTGAACACCGCCTATACGCCGGGATTCCCTCACAGATCAGCACACAGGGGTCTGTTTATACGTCACCATGGCTACATGGGGAATTCCCGGGAATTCCTCACAAAGATGCCCTGCAAACTGCATGCTAGGTGGGCCAGTGTCATTTCACATTATCAGAGGGCGTCCTCTGGTGGACGTTTACAGTGACCACACTGTTTAAAGTATTTGATTCGTAGACTGTATAAAAAAAATAGGTTTGATTGAATTTGTTTTAACACATGTGTTATGTTTATAATTTTAAACGTATTGTAGTGATTAGTTTCTTTCATTAAGTATCTTTCATTAAGTGCCAAAGAGTGCTTTTTTTTTTTTTTTTTTTTTTTTAGAAAACCATATTACAAATATTTGTGCTTATTTTATGACATTTTAATAAAATTGTACTCAAAATGTATTGAAAATAAATATTATATTAGGGTAGTTAAAAAAATATGTATATAGCCCAACTGAACTTTTATTTTGAAATGAAACAGTAGACGGACATGTTGGAAGTTTCCGCAGGGATGTGTTGATGTGGCTGGATTCCATAGTCTGCCGCTAAAGTTGAACAGTAAACAATATTCATGGATAACTCCGGTAAAGAAAAAGAGGCCATGGCTCTCATGGCAGAAGCCGAAAAGAAAGTGAAATCCTCGCAGTCGTTCTTCGGCTCTCTGTTTGGGTATGTTTTCTAACTTTTAACACACTGCTGATAGCCAAACCGGGGTATACAGACAGTTAGCATGCTAGCAAGTTAGCTGTCAAACACTGACTTTATAAAAGTTATTATCAGAATAAAAAGAGAAATAAAAAAACCTCCCGAAATAAAATCTTGTGGCTCTATATCGCAAAGGTTGAGGTCTAGTCTTGTGATCTGGCGCTAAATGATAAAATAGTCTAGTCAGGCGACGAGAAATCAAGTCAGCTGACACCCACTTCGGCCAGTTACAACATCACTCAGCATATATGATCACATGAACTCCGAGAACCCTCAAAACCCTAATAGCTAAAAGTTTAATTAACATTAATTAAACTTAATACGTGTCCTTCATGACAACATTTACTGAACCGAAACAACTTCGGCTTACTTGACTAGCTACTACATACACATACATTCATATGTGTGTGTGTGTAAATAACGATATATATATATATATATATATATATATATATATTAGAAAAATCATGTTAAAAATGAAAAATCATGTTAAAAATGATACAGAAGGCTTATATTAACAACGTTTATTTATAGCCTACATCTCTCAATCAACATTGCAATTGCACAATTCCAATTAAAGCTACAGAGCTTTATTTCTTATTTCAATATAAGCTCCATATTCTCACTATATCATACTATATGGGCAATATAAGCCTCAAATATTTTACTTAATTTAAAAAAAAAATTTTGTTTGAAGGTTCATTCCATTTCCAAAAAATATATCCACATTCCTATCAACAAAATATATTTACTAATCAACATTCATTTTATGGTAACCAAAAAAATTGCTTATTAACGTGTCCCTCATGACAAATGTTATATTACATATATTTTTCGAGCTCTTTCGTATGTATATTGTGGCCACAAATTAACAATTCGTTTTTCACCAATACGTCAATGCGTTCTACTAATTTGTTCATTCTCTCATTTGAAGTAAATTGTGCGCACAATCTAATAATGTGTTCCCTCGTTTTACTAAATCGTGGCCACGTTGTAATAATTCATTCCCTTGTTTAAGTTCAATCAAAATGAGGAAACAAATTAGTTCAATGTGGTCACAACGATTTATGGGAACAAATTCTTTGTGGCCATAAAATATATATATATATATATATATATATATATAAATATAAAATATATACATGCATACATACATACATGCATACATACAGAGTTGTAATCGAAATTATTTAACATTGCAAATCAGGTTTATTTACAGACTTTCAAAAATCAGAATTTACAGACTTTCAGCTGTTTTTAATGAACAAATCAAACAAAAGTAATTAAAATAGCTCAACACAACAAATGTTTCAAGTGGTTTCCCTAAATTCAACTGAAAATGCAAATTTTAATGACTTCTGCAGTCTCAAAATTATTCAACCCCATCATGGCAAGCATCTTTAGTACATAGTAGAACACCCTTCTGCTGTTATGACCTGCTGCAAACGAGATATATAACTAGACACCAGCTTCTGGCAGCGTTTCTGAGGAATCTGAGCCCGTTCCTCATGAGCAATGGCCTTCAGTTCAGTAATATTCATGAGATTAAATTCTTCTGAAACGAAAGCCTTGGTGGAATTTGAGGTTTGCTTGGGATCATTGTCCTGTTGGAAGGTCCAATGATGCCCAGGCTTCAGCTTACTCACTGAGGGCATGATTTTTTTTCCTAGGATTTCCTGATATACAAAAATGACTCCATCTTGCCTTCCACACGCTGCAGGTTTCCAGTGCCAGAGGATGCAAAGCAGCCGCAGAGCATCACCGAGCCCCACCAGTTTTCTTTTCAGCATATGCTTCATTCTTCTTCCTCCAGACATACCGCTGATCCATAGGGGTGAAAAGTTTTGTTTCATCGCTCCACAGAACAGGATCCCTAAACTTCTATGGCTTATTTGTAGGGCTGTAACGATACGCGATATAAAATCGAAATCGCGATACTCAGGTCCACGATCCTGTATCGCGATGTGAGAAGGCAGAATCGCGATCACACCCCTTCCAACTCCCAGAGTTATCCTTCCTGTCCAGAACCAGGGCTCGAATTTCGGCGCGGGTATTGCGCATAATTCTAATCATTCCCGCAGGTCTCCCATTTATAATGCGGGAAATTCCCGCAATCGTAATCCACACAGATAATAAAATCAAATCATTCTTTTAACAACTATCTGCCAGACGCAATTTCACAAACAGCGTGAGTGGTCAGCGGTGCCGCGCGCGTCTTCTATCTCTTCTCTCATAATGTGTTGTGCAAGGCAGGCGCTGCATGCGGCGATAATACACACTCGCCTTTTGGAGTCGGGACCATAGACTGTAAAAGTCTTTTTAAGTCTTACCAGTTTAAACATTCAAGCAATTTTACACTAATCAGTGCTCGCGCGCTCTCTGAGAGATTATTTTCTATGCGCACATTCATAGAAAATCCGCCTCAAAAACAGCTGGCCAGTAACTATTTTTCGCGGATTATATTGCTTTAACACGCAAAATTGTCAATTTCGGTCTTTGTGAGTAGGCTATACTCTAAACATAGTCGGTTTTGTCTTTAATAGGCATAAAACGCATGCCAGTATAATGAACACAGGATCCGTGCACTAGCTCTTAAAGTGACGGAAGCCATATGTGTCTGTCATTAATTTTGTTGTCAAAAAAACAAAAGACGGCTTTAAGTTAAAGGAATCAGGATTAATAGCCTATGCATTTAATTTATTCAGGACTAAAATACTACCCAGTGTTATTTTCCATTTGATTACTTTATTCAGTTTCTGTATGTGAATACTAGTGTTAGACCTATTCAAAAACTTTTCTCTTTAATTGTCTTTATTTGTATCTTTATTCTATTGTATTTATTTGGCTACTTTTTTCAATTTAATTAAACAATTTAAATCAAGCTTCCTTGTGATGTGTAAATTCTTAACAACAATATTACCCCATTGTAAAAATGCAATGAGCGTAAACATTTAGGCAAGATAAATGTAATAATTTTGTATGGAAAAAATTTTCTTCTCTCAAAATCTCTTTTTTTCACCACAAGCCCCGCCCCCTCAAGCCCCGCCCCCGTGATAGAATCGCGATACGAATCGAATCGTGGGTCAAAAATCGTGATACGAATCGAATCGTAGGTTTGGTGTATCGTTACAGCCCTACTTATTTGTATGATTTTGAGCAAATTGGAGCCGACTTTTCTTGTGCTTATGGGTCAGTAGAGGTGAACGTCTTGAAGTCCGCCATGCGTTTAGTACGTGTCTTACTGTGCAGCTGAAACCTCAATGCCTGTTGCCACCAAGACTTGCTGCAGGTCTTTTGTCTTTCGAAGGGTTTTTCTGAACCTGCCTTCTCAGAAATGTGGTTGCCCCGTCCTGGAAATGTAATCACTTTTCCTTTAACTTTGAACTTGCGAACTATGCTTCCAACGGTGTCTCTAGAAACATATAGTGCCTTCGCTATCTTTTTGTATCCTGTTCCTTGTTTGTGAAGAGTGATGATATCTTCTCTTATCTTTTTGGACCATTCTTTTGACTATTTCTAATAGGAATGAAACGCCCTTCTGAAACCTAAAATGACAAATGTGACACCCTACGGTCTCATTGACTTAACGGGCACGGGGCAGCGATTGTAAGTCCACAAGACCGAAAGTGCATATGAAGTGTGTAATTTGTGACAGGGCCTGATCAGTTGCGTTGAAGTTGTGCATCTTCGGAAGCAGAGCCGCTTGCAAAGTTACAAAACATGCTGCGCCCATAGGTAATTCCTGATTCCTGGGGCGGCATATTTTCGGCTCATATTTTCGGCCTTTTTTCTCTTTCGAACAAAACCCGAAAATAATAATATTCTAATTTTCGGTGCATCCCTAATTTCGAACATGCAGTCAAACGTGACACTCAACAAACCTAGCAAGTTCAGATATTTCATGTGTTCTAGCTCAAGCACACCTGGTGCAACTAATGAAGCCCTTGATTTGCATCAGGTGTGCTTGAGACAACAAATGTTTTGCAGATTATATACATACAGTATGTACTCCATAAATATGTCCGCATGCCATGTGTGGAGCTCTGTAGTTTATGATTTGTTATTATTTATGACATGTAATGATTTGTTCGAAATCATCATTCTAATCATTATATTTCACCAGGGGCTCTTCAAAGATGGAGGATGCTTGTGACTTGTATGGAAGAGCTGCAAATATGTTCAAGATGGCCAAGAACTGGAGTGGTAAAGACATTACATTTAGCTTCAGTATAAATAACTTATTAACATATCTACTTTTGTCATTTTCATGTGTGAATGGGACAAAAGGGCATTTCATTTCTAAATGAGGAAGAAGTTTGTGTGTTAAAGCATAAAGTCTATTTATGTCTATTTAATGTTTGCATTTTGTTGTGTAAATGTGTTTGTTAGCTGCAGGAAATGCTTTCTCGCAGGCGGCCCTCCTACACCTGCAGATGCAGAGTAAACATGACGCAGCCACAAACTTCATTGATGCCGGAAATGCCTTTAAAAAATCCGACCCTCAAGGTATTTATTTAAATGTCACGTTTATATTTCTCAACATCCAGCTACTATTAACACGTATGCTTTGGGTCTCAGTCTCTAACCGTGCACAGACATCAATTTGTGTGTGAAATCAGTGTACGAACATGTCATGATTCATCAATAACTTTTGCAATAAAATGTATTCAGAATTTGCAGAAAGCAAAAATATAGACAGTAATATTGTGAAATATTATTGCAAACGAAAACAACTGTTTTGTATTTTAATACATTTTGAAATGTAATTGTTTAAGTTTTTGCTTCTTAATATTTTTTGTGGAATCAAAAAATATTGCACTCCCACTCCCATTCAGAAAGAAATACTTTTATTCAGCAAGGACACATTAAATTGATCAAAAGTGACATTAAACCAAAAGTGACACAAAAGACGTTTGGAATGCTACAAGATTTCTATTTCAAATAAATGCTGTTCTAGTGAACTTTCTATTCATCAATAAATCCTGAAAAAAAAAAAGATCAGTCTGCACAAATATTAAGCAGCAATAAAAGTTTTCAACATTGATAATAATAAGAACCACTATTAATAGAGCACCAATAAAGCAGCAAATCAGCATATTAGAATGATTTCTGAAGGATCGTGTGACACTAAAGACTGGAGTAATGGCTTTTGAAAACTGTAATAATATATATTTTACAGAATTACTGTTTTTACTGTTTTTGATCAAATAAATCCAGCCTTTGTAGCATGAGATTTCTTTCAAAAACCTTTTAAGCGCATCTTTAGAGAGCGTCATGTGTTTGTTATGAGTGACAAAAGGTGAATTTGCTCGGAAAGCCCTTATATGGGCGTTTTAATCAAATGACTTAACTAACGCATGCGGTCGCTCATTTAGAATACTGCAAATATATTAATGTTAAAATGAGGTAAAAAAGAATTCATATGCATTGTGAGTTAGTAGGACAAGTTCTCCTGTGTGTACAAATATGAATAATTCACACATTTATTAGTGAATGAGACCCATTGTTTTGTTTTTTGTGCACCAACAAAACCAAAAAAATGGCTTCTTATAACTTTTGAGTTAGTAGTTATCTAGTTATCTGCAGTTCATTGAAAATGATTATGGTTCAGTCAGATGTCTGTCATTCTCTCCACAGAGGCCATAAACTGCCTGAACAGAGCCATTGAGATCTATACAGACATGGTAAGAGTCTTTCTTACATCTGTGGAGGCTGTAGACAGTGTTTTAAAACCAAATAGAGCTGCTTTTGCGCCACAGAATCATTTTGACTCTTTTCATCTGTTTATCTTTTTGCAGTGAAAACTTGTTTTGGAAATTGTTCAACATTTCCAAAGTATTTGCTTATAAAACATATCGCAAGTTACTTAATACACCACTGAAGGGCACTGTAACATAATGCATGTGTTTTAGTGTGCAGAAACCTACATTTTGAATTCCCGGTTTCACAGGCAAGATTTAAAGGGTTAGTTCACCCAAAAATGAAAATTAAGTCATTAATTACTCACCCCCATGCTGTACCAACCCCGTAAGACCTTCGTTCGTCTTCGGAACACAAATGAAGATATTTATGATTAAATCTGAGAGGTGCATCACTCCTCCATAGGCTCCCTAAGGGAATGACACCGGACGGCCCAGAAAGTCATTAAAGAAATTGTTTGAATATTCCATGTCACAACAGTGGCTCAACTATAAGTTTATCAAGCGATGAGAATACTTTTTGTGCGAAAAAACAAACAAAAATAACGACTTTATTCGACTATTCCTTTTCTTCCTTGTAGGCCTGAAACGAGACTTCAAGAGATTTCCACGACGCGCATGCGCGAGAACTGAACTGAAGTAGTTGAAGGAGATCGCAATTCTCGCGCATGCGTCGCGGAAATCTCTTGAAGTCTCGTTTCAGGCCTACAAGGAAGAAAAGGAATAGTCGAATAAAGTCGTTATTTTTGTTTGTTTTTTCGCACAAAAAGTATTCTCGTCGCTTGATAAACTTATAGTTGAGCCACTGTTGTGACATGGAATATTCAAACAATTTCTTTAATGACTTTCTGGGCCGTCCGGTGTCATTCCCTTAGGGAGCCTATGTAGCAGTCATGAACCTCTCAGATTTAATCATAAATATCTTCATTTGTGTTCCGAAGACGAACGAAGGCCTTACGGGGTTGGTACAGCATGCGGGTGAGTAATTAATGACTTAATTTTCATTTTTGGGTGAACTAACCCTTTAAGCCTACTCTCAGACTAAAATGCATGTTTAAGCTGTTTTAACTGAAATCAATTTTGCTCTGGCAAATCTTCAAATATGTCAGTGGCATTGTTTTATCTCAAGATGCACACCAGTAATGTTTTGTTCTAAGGCACGTTTATAAAAGCCACTTAAATATCCTAATTAAACCAAGGCTTAATCCAAGCCGTGTCTGTGAAAACAGGCCTAAATGTCAAGTTATTAATCACAATTAAAAAATGACAATATGACCTGTAATTCCTGATGAAACCACGGTCTCAAACTTTTAACTTTTTAATATCCTGAGAAGTTTAATATCCTGATCACTTACTGTTTTTTTTTTTATGTATGGGAATCTTAAAGTTGTCAAATGCCATGAGGTGCGACTCCCCAAAAACTTGATGATATTTATGAATTAGTTTTTGAAGATATTTGTAAAACTGCTTATTAAGTTTTGATATTTTGAAATTAGATTAGATTTTAAATGAGATATTTTGCTTGCAGAAAATGTTTAATAAATATAATCTGATATTTGCGAATGGCTTTCAATGGAGCAAATTGTTTTCCCCCCAATGTCATGGTGTAGTTTTTCGTCCGAAACTGACCAGCTGAACTCGTTTAAGCTGTTTTTCACCTGTGAAGTCACTTTCTCTGCTGGGTGAAATACCAGTGGTTTTGTCTGACCTGTATGTTTGCTTTTGCCTAGGAGGAACGAACACGCAGCACTAGTGATTGTTTTGTGTTTCTCATCTTGTAGGGTCGATTTACAATCGCAGCGAAACACCACATCACAATCGCTGAAATTTATGAGACTGAACTGGTTGATATTGACAAGGTCAGACTTTTTTTTGTCACAATAATAGATCATTTTTTATTGTAAACCATATATAATCCAACAAGTTTATCCAAAATCTGAAAGGAAAATATATTCACCTTGTTTAGTGGTTATTGTTACTTTATAACCTTTTCTCAGGCCATAGCTCACTACGAACAGGCAGCAGACTATTATAAAGGCGAGGAGTCCACAAGGTACGGCAGTTTTGAAGCAATTTTTTCCCCCTGCTGTTGCTAAATACTGATGAGTGAAGATGTTGAGAAGACCAGTAGATAAGGGTTACCTATAACTTCAGGAAATTGTTTAGATTACTTATTAAAAGATGTAATAAATAGCAAGCCTGTTTGCTGAAGCAGACCTTTGCTCCCATCTCACAGTTACAGTACTACTATTGAGATATAGGGCCTTGTAGGCAATATGACACATGCCACTATTATTCATTATTTCATGGCCTTTTTGGGGGGATTTTTCCCGTGATTGTAACAGAGTCATACTCTAGGACTGTGAAATAGTTTCTAATCTGTTCACTCTGTCTCTGATGCCAAAGTTCAGCCAACAAGTGCCTACTCAAAGTTGCCACCTACGCCGCTCAACTGGAGCAGTACCCTAAAGCCATTGAGATCTATGAACAGGTAAACAAATACATACATGGCTTGGTTTCAGTGCACTTGATCTCATTGAAGGTCCCATATAAGGGTCATCAAAGTTTAACCGTGAATATTTCCTCGTACAAATTTGTGTAGCTATGCTAACATTGAATCTGAGATACGTAAATAAAGGTAGCTGTTAAAGGGTTAATTCGTTCCTAAAAGGAAAAGCAAGTCATCATTTGCCCACCCTGGTGTTGTTCTAATGCCCTTCTTTCTTTCTTTTTTAACTACAAAAGGAGAATGTTTATAAAAATGTCCCGCTCATGCTCGTGTGTATAATGGCAGTGAATAGCGATTATGCTTTATCAAGCTTTAAAGGGATAGTTCACTTCAAAATGAAAATTCTGTCATCATTTACTCACCCTCAAGTTGTTTGAAACCTGTATGAATTTCTTTCTTCTGCTGAACACAAAGGAAGATATTTTGAAGAATGCCAGTAACCAAATTGTAGATTTGAAAATCCTGCTTCCCCCTATTATTGTTGAATCACGGAAGCTACACCAGTTACTTTTGCCAAGAGATTTATTAATTATACATGTGTCATGTGTCAGACAGAGAGAAACACAGGGATATAAAAATAAGGCTATATGAGAGGAGGTCTTCATTCCATATTTCTCTGTTCCCCATTTCTCTATCTTCTCATCCCATCATGCTAGCTGTAAATGTTTTCTTGGTGTTTCTCCTCCCTCAGCCCATCATGCCTTTGTTTCTCTGAGGTGGTACAGTAAGATTGAGCTTATATACATCACAGAGAGACTTTCAACTGCCTTGTAAGATAACAAAACACGTTGCTTATGTTAAAAAATGAAACTTATATGTCATACATACACATGGTACAGTCATGGTACAACTATTCTCGATGTATACATTTGCGTCAGTTGAAACATTCCTTTTCTTGTTAAGAACATCCAAAGGATGTATCTCTGCTCAGTGAACATGTTACATTGCACACATAGCTCATCATACCAGATCAGCACACATGTACAACATACTCTGACTTCACAAAATACATTATGAAATTATTATAAAAACGAATAAAGAAAAACAATACTAAAAAATAATCATTTCAAAATGAGGTGATTGAAAAATAAACTCAAAATGAAGTTTCATTTTCAAACTTAATTTTCTACTATTAAGCAGCTCTCTGGTGTGTTCATGTTTTCACTCGCGGGTCACATCTAATCTCAACTGACTCGTGAGGAGAAATGAACTGGAAAATATTTCCACATGAAATATTACGTAATCGCCACGGACCAATGGTAGTACAAAGTTGTTTACCAGCCGAACCGAACTTTTCCGAAGTTCGTTTTGGCCTGATTTTGTTCGAAATGACGTCACATCAGTTTGTTCTTCAATTTCGCTTGAAGTATACCAATTGGAGCATGTACTCCATCGATTCTGGCACCCAACAACACAGCAAGATAACATTTTATGGTCCTTATGTAGCCGACTACAAATATTAATAGCTGACAAACTAGCTGATTTGTATTGGCCGCCTCCAGTTTTCCCTTTGTTTTGCCTCCAGCTAACGCTGTGACGTAATAGTGACGTTGGCACAAGAAGGGTCTGTTAGACGAGAGTTGAACTTTTTTTTACCTGAGCAGCGCCGTGTTTGCTTAACCCATAAACACGTCTGTCTAGAGCATGTTTACATAAAAAACAATGGAAAAACAGCTCAGTGGAATGTAAAAGTCTACCAAGAACTCATTTTGTATGTTAGATATGTTTGCATGATGGTTACTTGAAGAAATGTTTAGCATTTTTCTTATTTTATATTATTTCTGAGCATATAGGGTATGTTTTAAGATAAGTTTGTACAATATTTGCCTTCATATTTCATGCATATTTTCTGCAGAGACATTTATCAAATAACAAGTCATTTGTTTTACATTTACGGCACGTTGATCATGTCAGGTGTGATGCGTTTGGAATTTAACTTTTTTTTTTTGAAACCCGGTGGTTAATAAAGAGAGTGTTACTTGAATCATATTGTTTTTTTTATCATTTATAACATAATCCAAGTTGTGTTTTTAAGTTGACTAGTTAAAAACCAAAAAATCGAAATCGTGAATCAGTCAATCGTTTTGAAAAATATGTGCCATATCCCCCTGCCCTACTTCTTTGAGGTGAATATGTCCATTATGTTCATCATAACATGACGTTGGCGTGTTCACATCTGTAAACATCATCTGACAAATGGAATTCCGGTCATGAGATATTCAACTCAGTGAAGAATTTACATATATTCTTTTTGGGGATTTTTAGGAGTTGTATTACACGTAATTTCTCACAACTTGTGTGCTTTTTCTGAGCGAGTCGGAGTGAACCGAGGTGCCAATAAAGTGTCATGAACAAGTGCCATGGACAAAAGCCCAATGGCCAAGGTCAGGATTTTTGTTACATAATACATAAAATTTCGGTTTGTGTTTTACCAAACCCTATCGTACACCTCCAGAACATGGTCGCTATTCACTGCCATTATATGATTTTTTTTTTAAATGTCACCTTTTGTGGTCTGAAAAAGAAAGAACGTGATTCTGCATTAGAGCAATATCCGGGTGAGTAAATGATGACATAATTTTCCCTTTATATCCCTTGAAGAGTGATCATACACATGTTTCACCAGTCAAAAAAGCATCACATTTATACCACAGTCCTGATATCACGTTTTCTTATTTTCTCAATGAAGGCTGATCGAATCTTATGTGTGGGTTTCATTATCTAATGAACACATCTCAATAATGCAGTCAGTTTAACCCCAAACTCACTATTTGTAAATCAGCTTGAAACAAGAAGTTGCATCTTTTTGCAAATGTAGATTTGGAGGAAAAAAGTGAAGCTATTTCTTTATTTGTGCTGGTGGGTTTCCAGGTGGCAACGCATGCAATGGACAGCACTCTGCTGAAATACAGCGCAAAGGACTATTTCTTTAAGGCAGCTCTCTGCCACTTTTGTGTGGACATGCTGAATGCTAAGGTATGAAACACCCTACCATTACGCATTCCTTCAAACAAGCAATGGAAAACAGCTGTGTCGTTTGCGGCTCCCTTTCATATTCCTTGTCTCTGATGCCCCCCTTGTAGCTTGCCCTCCAGAAGTATGAGGAAATGTTTCCAGCCTTTTCAGATTCACGTGAATGCAAATTGTTGAAGGTAAGTTTGGCTCTCAGCTCAGTATTTATACAAACTAGTCTTCTTCCTGACAAAGGTTTCTAGATTAGCTTGTCATGCAATGATATTTAACAAAATCTGCTGAGAGTTCAAACTATACAAATTGTAATCGCAACTGTTTTAAACCAGTGTGTTTAAACGAAACATGCTGGTGATGTGAAAGTATTGTGAATAAATCACAATCATTCTGTCTGAAAAGTGTGTTGGGTGACATTAGCGCATTGTGGTCTTGACAAGTGGGATAATAGATGAAATATGTGCTTAAAATGTTCTTTTCTGGGTTTTTTTACAGAAACTTTTAGAGGCCTTTGAGGAACAGAATGTGGATTCATATACTGACGCTGTAAGATAAGCTATTAGTTACTCTTTCTATTTGTTTTCAACGTATCTACTGAATATTTGAATATTAAACAATCCTGTGACAACTCAGTTTCACTACAAAGTTTAACTACCCACGTGACATGCCGGTAGCCGCTATCAGTAGCCATGATTCCACCCACCCTATTTTTATGCAGTTTTTAGGGTAGTGCATTAAAAAAAAATGCTGAATGGAAACACAAAGATGAGCATAAACAACAAAAAACTTGCCTGACTTTTCCTCAAGGGAGGATGGGATTGATAACTGGACTAACCAGCGGATCGGTTTCATTGCATTGTATCTCAAGTTTTGGTTTGCATTCTGAAATGCCTGAGCCAAAGTCTGTCACCAAAATGATTCGGTATAATGACCTCTTAAAAGTGTTACAAACACAAGGCATCCGAATGCAACAAAACATGATAACGTTTATTGCGTCTCATCATAAAAAAGTCATTTATAATCTAGGATAAAAGAGCCGCAATGGCTTCCCCGTTTGCAGCAACTTCTGTTTTTATTACAGATATTTTGCGCCAGTTTCCCAGGAAGTGACGATTTTGTTCTCTTGAACACATAAGATGGAAACGGTGCTTTATTCGTAAATGTTCAATAGAAACATAGCTAAACCAGTTAAACCGAACAATGCCAACTTTATCTTCATCAGTTTCACTGTCATTTCTCTCCATCCTTCAGGTGAAGGAGTACGACACCATCTCACGGCTGGATCAGTGGCTCACCACCATGCTGCTTCGAATCAAGAAAACCATACAAGAAGACGAAAGCGACCTTCGCTAAGATCCTCCTCCTGACCTCTGCCCCTTTCCGCTCGCTCTGCCTCGTGCCTATATAGAGAGTTTAACACCACGACTTCAGTACGATGGTCGACTATCTCTCTTTTATCACCAGCTCAACTCTCAGTGCCTTAATTTCCTTGCTTTACCTCAGACCTCTCTCTCTATGACACGGCGTGCCGCCAGACCTGAAAGAACACTAAATAAAGAAGGGCTGGTTGTTTGAATGTGATTTTGAGCGAGTGTTGCATGAGAACTGAAACCAGCCACGTTTATATTATGGAGTGCTGTGCACACCAAGCTTCAGAAATGCTTTGTCATCTGGTAAAATTGAGCAGCTGTATCACTGAGCTCAAAAAAAGCATTGGTTCATTCTGTTAACCTATTTAGTTGTGGCATATATATATTTTTATTCTTAGCGGAAGTACCTTATCTTGCATATCTGCATATTTTTTGCTTGCTGATTCCTGCATAGACTAACCTTTTTAATCAAAATTTTCTGTTTTTATTTTTTATTTTTAGTATTATTATTATTTTGACATCAGGAGAAGAAAAAGAGAGTAAAAGAAGGACTGATTCCAACATGTACAGGGTGATTTTATTTATTCTCTATATAAAGTGAAAGACAAGTGCTGGCCTGTCCTGTAACGTTTAAAATATCTGTGATTAAATTGTCTCTCAGTTTAAAATCTAAATACCTTACTTCTGTAACTAATAGAGCTGCATGTTTTAAATGCTCTGGTGTGTGAGAAAGTTTAGAGAACACACAGAATTTCCGTTTTTCATTTCCCCCAGAATAACCACTTCCTCACCACCACACTGGAAAACGTATGCGATACCCCCGTTTGGGTCCTAATTATAAATATAGTTTTAATTTTAATTGAAAGATAACACCATAAGAAATTATATAAACCATTCCTCTGCTTTGTTTATAGCCTAATGTTAATATTCAACAGTCACTTTTACTGACATAAGTGATCGGCGGTCTTGTACAAAGTTTCTCGAGAGTGATTTACTCTTGAATTTGCATGTTGATAAAAGAACGGGGAAACATGTTAAAATAGACCAAAAAATCATGAAAATGCAGAATAATAGATTAGTAGAAATATAAATAAGTCAGGAACACGTTCATGCCCTCAAAATAATTTTGAAATGCTTTTGCAATTATTTGTAAATAAATAAATAATAATAAAAATAGTGACTTGTGAATAGTGCAATATTCTCTTGTACATTGCTATTCTTGTTATGGCGGGGCTTAGGAGACGTTCCTTACACATTACATAAGCATCTCAGTGATTGTAAGACTTCTGTTTTATATCATATATAGCACTCTGCATAATTAACCTCCCCAGAAAAGGTGTTAACAGTCACGTGGTTCAGCCCAGGTGTGTTGAATGATAAGCACCAATCACAGACAGGTGCTGATGGGGAAAGAGGTTGAAGCCGTCGTACCGTTTTACAGTGAGACGCAAACTCACACTCATCGTGGGTAACAACGCGGTTCCTGTTGTGAAGGAGATCTGTTTTGACTAAGAACGTTCATCGAAGCTCACACAGTAAGTCCTGTTATGTTTTTTCTTGCTGTTCTTGAAAAACGTTTAACGTCAATTTAATTTAGATTGAATTTGCCAGTCGGTTTAATACCTTCCATTGTTAGCCTATACCTTTCATCCACCGTCAGTAGGCCTATTACCATCATAGATTGTAGCCTATACATTCATCTGTTTAAATTTTATGCACATTTTTACAGCTGTAACACCACGACGAATTATTATAATATATTATTATAGGATCTCCACTAAACCAAACAGCTTATTTCTTTAACTACTACTTTTTTTATCTATTGCTTTCTTTGTAACGCAACTTGTATTTTCCAGAAAGCTATGCTTAACACATTGTAGCTATTGAGTGAGTTTTCCTTCCAAATACAAAGTCAGTTCATTTTCTAAACGAGTTGTATAGAACCGTATGGGCTGAAATATGTAATATGTAAATATGTAAACTATAATAATTGCATTGGAAAACTGAATTTGAATTGTATCATTTGAAATTGAATTTATTCAAAAACTGAATCTGAATTATATCATTTGAAATTGAATTTATTCAAAAACTGAATCTGAATTGTATCATTTGAAATTGAATTTATTCAAAAACTGAATCTGAATTATATCATTTGAAATTGAATTTATTCAAAAACTGAATCTGAATTGTATCATTTGAAATTGAATTTATTTGTTTGGAACTGAAGTTCAATAAAATTTGATCCTCACTGAAAATTAAACTCTCTATATATCTTCACATTCACTTCTCACAATTCAGATTCAGTTCTCAAATTCAATTTCAAGTTACTGAGACAGACTTCCGGGTAGTTGGAGGATGAAGGAAGAGCAATCGAGCGCAGATCGTTAGATAGCGTTCCATTGGCTCACAGGACTCCTCTTGGGCCAATCAGCACCTACGTTTTGGAGCATACTACGTACCCGCCATGAAACAAGGAAGAAGTGCTTGCCTTGCGCTAGGGAGGGGCTACCCAAGAAAGACCAAAGCACCCCGATAGCACCCCCAAAAATAATGTCTGGAATTAATTATATTCAGGGTGTATTCTATGGAAGCCCTAAACCGCATGGTGAAGAAAAAAGAAAACTTATTTTGTTATGTCGATATTAAGTCGTTATTTCAGTAGAACATCTCGTTATTTCGACATAACAGGGGTTTCCCTGCATTTTTTTTTTTTGGCGGCCCTCAAAGCAAATTTTTAGCCTTTTTTTTTTTTTGGATCGGTGAGTAATGTAGAATAGAAAGACTGCTGCGCTTGACTGGGCGCATAACGAGCAGAGAGAGCGCCCCGGCCGCGCGCGCGCACTCTCACATCTTCAAACAACACGAGCGCTGTATTGCTCTCTCTCCCTTGCGCATATTAATCAAAATCAATTGAAACGATAGTAAAAGGTCGGAAGACCGCAGTTTCACATGGAGCATTTGGAGATTTTTTTTTTTTTCTCCTGAATTACCGCGGGGTGAATTGTGCTAAAAAAGAAACGTTGCCTTATCTTCTCTAAAAAGCGTTCCGCCCATTCAGCTGACATAAACCACATTTTAACATGAAAAAAACCTATCCAGTGATGAAATGTTTTCTGTATTGACAAATCATGTGTGAAGGTAAATTGGAGCGGCCACACTGAGCTGTGCGTAATGCCCACAGACGTGAAGTGAACGAGACAGAGGCTGTCCGGTAGGCTACTGTCTGTAATGGTTAACTCGGTGGTGATACATGTGCAAAACAGATTTAACTAATCATAAAGTCAATCAGGATACAACACAGCCTACTATAGGCCTACACTAAAAAGGCCTGCCCCCCCCCTTTTTTTAAATATATATATATATATATATATATATAAAATTGCGCAGCTCCCCATCAATGATCTAGCACCCCCGACAGCAAGGCAAGCACTTCTTCCTTGTTTCATGGCGGGTACGTAGTATGCTCCAAAACGTAGGTGCTGATTGGCCCAAGAGGAGTCCTGTGAGCCAATGAAACGCTATCTAACGATCTGCGCTCGATTGCTCTTCCTTCATCTTCCAACTACCCGGATGTCTGTCTCAGTAACTTGAAATTGAATTTGAGAACTGAATCTGAATTGTGAGAAGTGAATGTGAAGGTATATAGAGTTTAATTTTCAGTGAGGATCAAATTTTATTGGACTTCAGTTCCAAACGAATAAATTCAATTTCAAATGATACAATTCAGATTCAGTTTTTGAATAAATTCAATTTCAAATTATGTTATTCAAATTCAGTTTTTCAATGCTATTCAAGTTTAGCATTTCAAATTCAAATATAAATGATTGAAATTCAGTTTCTGGTGGCACATATTTCAGCCTATAGAACCGCTTTTTCACGAATGAGATGTTTCTCGAAATCAAAAAAAAAAAAAAATCAAAGTTTTATTTGCCCTTTGTAAGGCACAAAAGAATTTGCACATGCATAGGAATTGTACTGCATCACCCTTAGTCAAGAAAGAAAGTGCACCAGTGCTTACTAGCCATTTATACTAAATATCCTCTATTTATGTGAATTTGCCATTAGTCTCACTGCTGCTGGATAAAAGCTGTTATAAAAACGTGTTCTGTGTGTGATGATACTGTCCGCTCTTGTATGTCTCAGGCTATAGGATTTGTATCTGGGCCTCAATAGTGAATGCGCTGGATGATGAATGTCACTGAGTATGGACAGAGCTTTCTTCTTACAGCGCTCTATATACAGTGTTGTTATGGGTGGGAGGAGGTTAGTCCCAATGACTAACCACGGTTAGTTCTCAAACCAGTACACTGCCTTTAGGCAGATATGAGCAAAAATGTAGTCTCGTAGCAGGCAGCAAGTGTTCAGACTGGAGTTTCTAGTAAATGCTGAGATATATATGCCTACCCTATTTAACAAAAACATTAAGTGAAGCAGTAAGCATTTTACCTTGTGGTGTTAATTCTTTGCAAACATGCTTAACATTTCAATTACATAATGATTCAAGACTGATATGGTTAAAATAATAGTTGATTGCTTGTAGTTTATCCACAATACTGGAAAGGCAAGCACATTCCTGAAAATATAGCCATGGCTTTGAGATTAAGCCTAATTTTAAATGCTTTTATCAATTAATCGGGGCAAGGTTTGGTGTATATACTACAAATACTGAATAAATAGATTAGGGTTAAGGGCTGGAGCATAAGTCACATGTTAGATCAATCAGAATCCAAATGCTGCTCCTGAAGAATAATAATCCATCGAGAAAGGAAAAAAAAAAAGTTTCCGCATGTTCTAAGACCAAGTGCACACATTCGCTAAGGTTGCCTGCATTATCTGTCCCTGAGCTCAATACAGTGTCCTTACGGGAGTGAAATGTACTTCATCTAGAGCCTGTGCGGTTTAATTGGTCACCTGAGACCATATTTCCAATACATTTAAAAGCTTGTTTATTTTTAGATCCAAATACAAATATTGTTTGCCAATGTAGCTGTAATATTGGCATCTACAAAGCTCTAGCCCTCTTCCAGTAAGTTTTAAGAGTTTGTTCACCCAAAAAATGAACGTTCTGTCATTTACTCGCCCTCATGTTGATCCAAACCCATACAACCTTCTCCAACTCCTGCGAGGAGTTCAAATGATGCAAACTCTGAATCAACAGGCATCAATGCTAAATTTCTATATATTGTAATCATTGTTGACAACTTGTAATTAATAACTTCAATGAGCTCATTGTTTCTGCCTTAAATTTAATACATTGTTTGCTAACTGTGATTTGCTGAAATACTTTGACTGTCACCTCTGATTTTTAGATCACTCTAAATTGTAGTGTAGACGCATGCATTTTCTGTAAAGCTGCTTTGAAACTATGTTTTGTGAAAAGCGCTATACAAATAAATGTGAATTGAATTTAAATGATCTGAAACACAAAAGATATTTTGAAGAAAGCCTTGGTTTCTTTTGTCCATCCAATGTAAGTCATTGGGCCCCTTCGAAGTATCTTGTGTTCTGCAGAAGAAAGAAATCCAGGTTTTGAACAACACAAGGGTGAGTAAATGATGACAGAAATTTTCATTTTTGGGCGAACTGTCACTTTAACTTTCAGAAAGTTAGTATTTAGGCAAGGCTTAGAGCCCAGTGGTATTTGAAGTGGTGTGTTCATAGTACATAACCAAACTTACTGCTGTCACAAGAGGCGTCAGACTTCCAGTTATGTCATGTTCCTGTGATCTCACTTGCATTACTGTTTCCTTGTGTCTGCTAGGCTCACAGCTGAACTTGACATCAAATGGGAATATAATTGAAGAAACTGAATTCGGAGGAAGATGCGCATAACAGATGTTTGTCATGCCTATAAAAAGCAAGTGTAGGATCAACTAACATTGATCCCCCAAGAAAGAACAAGGAAACAGAGCAGCACTTCAACGCAAGAACATTCTGTTGTGTGAACCCCCGCCATTTCCTGTTGAGACCAACATCCTTTCTTCTCAAAGTTAGCTTCTCTCAATAGTTGTTGTAAAATGAGAAGGTATACTAAATTCTTCATCATAGCAGTAGCTAGCTGCCTTTGCTTTGTCATTTTCTATTCCTCACTAACGGATGTGGAACGCACACAAAGAGACTTGGCCACAATCCTTGCTGTTGCAACTGCCACTTCTAGAAAATCCACAGCTGTACTGACAAAAACTATTAAAAAAAAAAAAAAAAGTTTTACGCCAAATGAACTTCCTCCCCTTACTATTTCTGAGAAGTTCAGAAATGACATTCCCAAAAACGGTGCCTTCTGGAACCGAAAGCTTCATTCTCTCCTCAGGCAGTTTGACTCCGCCAACAATGAAACGCATAGGGAGCCGCATAAAGAGTTTCACTGTCATCCTGAGAGTTTAGAGTTGCTACAAACGAACATTCAGGATATTCATACGTATCCCCCTCTTTACGGAGACTTCCTTAAAGGTATGGAGTGTCGAGACCCACCGGTTCTTCACGATCAGCCTGGCAAGTGTGCGTCTGATCAAATTTTCCTTCTCTTTGCAATCAAATCCATCCCAAAACACTTCGAAAGGCGCCAAGCTGTCCGGGAGACCTGGGGAAGAGAAGGGTTGTATGAAAACGGACTTCAGGTACGAACTGTCTTTCTGCTGGGTCGATCATCTGCGGATGATCCCAGTCTCGACAAAATGGTTTCGTTTGAAGCTCAACAGTTTAAAGACCTGCTCGTTTGGGATTTTCACGACACCTTTTACAACCTGACTCTCAAGGAGCACGTGTTCTTCAAGTGGATGCTAGATCAATGTCCTCAGGTGTCTTTCATTTTTAAGGGCGACGATGATGTTTTTGCCAACACTCGAGCAATCCTGAATCACCTGAAGTCTCTTGATCCCGCACAGGCCTCGACGTTGTACACTGGGCAGATAATTTCTGATGCCACACCATTACGGGACCCTAAAATCAAATATTATGTTCCTCAGTCTTTCTACGAAGGTCCATACCCTCCTTATGCTGGTGGCGGTGGATTCCTCTTTTCTGGAAACCTTCTCCCATCTCTTTACCACGTTTCCTTTTACATACCCTTCTACCCTATCGATGACGTCTACAATGGGATGTGCTTTAAAGCAATTGGAATCACTCCGACCAAACACGATGGTTTCAAGACATTTGACATTCGGGAGCAAGATCGAGAGAACCCCTGTGTGCACAAAGACTTGCTCCTGGTGCACCAACGCAACCCTCAGCAGACCATGAGATTGTGGAGAAATATGCACAGCTCTATGCTGACCTGCTGATATGTTTGGTCAATTGTAAATGGACTATTATTAGACCAATTAGATAAGTTAAAGAATACGCTGGCAATTTTCTGGGAACAATAATGTGCATTAAACATGTAACTTTCAAGACATTTCTGATACTCTGAATGAAGGCTTTTTTTTTTTTGTTTCTAGTTTTCACTTGGGGTTGAAATGACTTGATTGTTTCGTTATTGTACTTGAAAGACAACACGGGTGATTGGTGATGAACACCATTTATGTTTTTGTGCAATTGACACTGTTATCTTTAAGGCAGTGTTTCCCAACCCTGTGGCAAGGGGCACACTGACACTACACATTTTTGAAACTTCCAAATCAAACATGCTTAATTCAACTCATCTGCTCCTTTTTATAGTGACTTTAAGACCAGAAATAGATGGGTCAGATAACAGACGCATCAAAAATGTGCACTGTAGGTGTGCCTCCTGGAACAGGGTTGGAAAACACTGCTTTAAGGGTTAGATTGCCCAAAATTACTTTGTCCTGCAGAACACTAATATTTTTAAGATTGTTTCAGCTGTTTTTAGTCCTTATTGTGAAATTGGGTCTAAATTTTTCAAATTTCTAAAAAGACCAAGATTGTGTGAAATTAACATGTTTTCTAGAGCGTCATGATTACGCTATTTGAAGAACGGATCAATTTATATGGTGGAAGTCAATGGTTGCCATTCTTTTAAATATAAATGAGGTTTTTTTTGCTGGGGGTGAACCTTATCAAGTGTCAGACCTTGTTTTTCATATTTCATGACCTTTGGTCACATTTTGATCTGTTCTTCATACAGAGCTATCATGCCGTTTCACGTGAGGGTGATGATTTCCCCTTTGCAGATTTTGCAACACTTTCCAGCTGATCACCCTAATTCACCACATTGAGAGACAGAAAACTGCTTGGTTTTAAAAAAGTAACTTCTGTGTGAGCGGTTCTTCATTATTTGCTGCATTATTGAAAATAGACAATTAGATTAGACAATAGATTATTGACAATAATACAACGAATCCCCCCCCCCCCCCCCCCCCCTTTTTTTTTTCTCTCCCCTGCAAAATGTCACTAATGTGACTACACGTTTAGATGCATTAGTGAAGCTGATGGATTAATTCACTCTACCTTTTATGTCCCAATTTGAACGTTTTGGATTTTTGTTGACTTCAGCAGTTATTTATATTGATTGATTATACACAATATATTCTGTGTTCAATGGGAGAAAGAAAGCTACTATTTTTTTCAAATTTGCATGTGAGTAAATGGCGAGGGTGGCAGTATTCCTTGGAAAGCACTTGTTCCTGGAACATGGGCCTTGTGGGAGATGAATGTATTATCAGGGATTTTATATCTGGGCTACATTTCTCAAAAGCATCTTAAGCTTAAGTAGATTATAGAACAATTACCACCAATGGTCTCTACGATCAACTTGGCTCACTATGCTTCTGAGAAACTCAGCCCAGAACGTTGAGCTTTGATAAGTTTTGCGACTGGCATAGTTATCTGTGAATTCTCTATACGCGTGTAAAAATGCAAAAAAGTATGATGTATGTACACTAAAAAATGCTAGGTTGTTTTAACCAATGTGAAGATAAAAAATATAGAGAATTTAATTAAAAAATGTAAACCAACTGGTGGGGTTGTCTATATTTGACCAAAACATGAGTTGAAACAATCCAATCCATTTTTTTTTTAAATTTGTGGTATGTGCTGAAATGGGATTTAAATGTATAGGGTTAGTCTGTTATATCCTTGTCGCAGTATCCATGTGTGAATTATAATGAATTGCACTGCTAAAACATAATGTAAAGTTCACAAAGTTATTTTGAGTTATATCTAGAATAAGACGAACCTAATGCAACTCGAGGGTCTGATTCTGTTTAACAACTATTGTAGGTGATGGACCGTTTTAATTTAATTTTGAATATCGTCACCTTCCTAAAATATTTGCCAAAGTCATTTTCATTTTCAAATGAAGGCATGCATTCACACAGAGCTCTCAGAAATGAGGAAGCTGTGGTGGGTAAACGGTTCATTATTGTGACATGAACGAACAAGTACATGCTGTGTGTTTACGTTCTTTGACGCTTGCTTATGAGATTAAATATTAGAATCAAACTCTGCATCAGCAAAACATCTTAAAGGAACAGGGTGTTTGGGGGCAATGATGTAATAAAAACAGATTTTTCTTTTGCGTTTTTCACGCAGAGATGAGAATGTTTTCAAAATGATCCCCATATACGAATCCGCAAAAATTAATAAAAGCTCTATTATGCTTGCCAGGCCAGTAGCTGGCGATGTGACTTTATAAAGAAACACTACGTGCCTATAGACTGAACCTTCTTATACTGTCTATGGACTGAACACGTAGACACATGCGCACAATGTCACAGTTTTCACAAATTTGTGTTTAAGTAGTTTTGTATTTTTTTTTGTAGTAACATAATAGTATATTTTTTTAAAACGTGCACTTTGAAATCCGAAAAAAAAAAAAAATATTATTTTTAAGTTTGCATTGTCAGGTCCCCAAAATGCTTGTGTTGGTGTCGTGTAAATGGCCCCTATTTCTTTTTTTCACATGCTTGTTAAAAAAAACATTGAAAATTAAGCAATAAGTCCTGACTGTTACAATAAAGCCAGCATGTTACTTGGTTAATAATAAATAAATAAAAAGTTAATTTATAAATAGACACTAAAAACCAACCATTAAACCCATTAATTCAGTCACCAACCCCTACTGACTGAGATGGCCAATACAAGTTTGCATGGAAACTTAAATTATTTTCCTTTTTTCTAACATTAATCAGTGCCATTTGAATGGTAACATTGTTTTGTTGGCATACAGCGGACGTTTAGGTAAAGTGATCTATTTATTGCTCTTTTCTCGTCGGTATTAGCATGTGGAGCCCTAATGGAGATGGAAAAAATTTGAGATGGGACAATTTCTATTTTGATTGATTTTTGTGTTCACTAGCAAAACCTTTTGCATTCTCTTGAGAAACTTTGCTTTCACTCAAATATATTTAAACATTTTAAATGAACCTGGTGTTTTTATTTACACCTCCACATGTCGTTCCTACGGGGTCTCTACAAGGACTTAGTGATGTAAAAATAGAGATTATATTTTAATGCTTTTGTGTTTGCTAACAGAACCTTTGCATTGCCCTGAGAAACATTGCATTGACTCATTTGAACACTTCTGCGAGCAAATTCAAAGTTTATCAGGGGAATGCGACACTTTTTCAAGAAAATGCAAAAGGTTTGTGAGGGAATGCAAAAGTTTGCAATTACCTGAGAAACTGCATTCCGTCGCCAAACTTTTGCATTGAAATATGTCCTCTTAAGGCAGGGGTGTGTAAAATGTAACATTGCTGTCCCTACAATAACAGTGTAAAACTCTTTGACGTATTTTAAAGAATCTATGCTGTGAACTTTACGTACTTCACATACTTTTGAAAATCAAGCATTTTTTTTTATCCTGATAAGTACTTATTGTCAACAATATTTATTTATAAAGCACATTTTTACACCATACAAATTGATCCAAAGTGCTGTACAAAGTGCATTGCAGGACTACACTATAAAAAAAACTATTATTACAAGTTTCAAAAGGCTAAAGAATAAAAATGTGTTTTAAGAGTAGATTTAAAAAATGTCCAACGAAGGAGCCGACATCACATGATAAGGAAGAGCAGGACAGTATGGCACTATACGATCACAAATATACCTTCGTGCACAGCCAGACAACGCCTTATAAACAAACATAAGGGTCTTAAGATCAACTCCAAACGTAATTGGAAGCCAGTGAAGGGATGCCAAAACAGGAGAAATATGATCCTTCTTTCTAGACCCAGTTAAAAGTCTTGCAGCTGCATTTTGAACAATTTGTAATCGAGATATTGAAGATTGAGGAAGACCACAATAAAGTGAGTTGCAATAGTTACAAATGCATGAATTGCAACTTCTAAATCTTTGCTTGAAAGAAGGTTCTTCAACTTTGCAATTGATCTTAAATGGAAAAAGCTTCCTCTAATAACAGCACTAATTTGTTTATCAAAAAATAGTGAAGTCAAAGTTCACTCCAAGGTTTTTGATTTGTTTGCATACATTTGTTGAGAGAGGACCTAACTGGGCTTTCAGAGCAGGAGAGGAATCTGCTGGACAAACCAGAATTAAAACCTCTGTTTTATCCTCATTTAGCTGCAGAAAATTATTTGTCATCCACCTCTTGATATCATCTACATATTCCAATAACACATCAAACGAACCAGTGGTGTCAAGCCTTACTGGAAGGTAAAGCTGAGAATCATCTGCATAACAGTGATATGAAATGTTGTACTTCTGAAAAATTAGGGCCAAGGGGAGCATATAAAGGGAAAACGATAAAGGTCCCAAAATGGATCCCTGGGGCACACCAAACAAAACAGGCGCAGATGACGAGGAACAATTTCCTAAATTTACAGGAAAAGTCCTCTTTTCGAGGTAGGAAGCAAACCATTGTAATACAGTGCCCTTGACACCTACCATATATTCTAGCCGTTCAAGAAGAATGTTGTGGTCTGTGGTATCAAATGCAGCGCTCAGGTCTAACAAAACCAGCACAACACAAGAGCCTGAATCTAGAGCAAGCAAGATATCATTTGTAACCCTAAACAGAGCTGACTCAGTGCTATGTAATGATCTAAAGCCAGATTGGAACATGTCCAAAATAATTCAAATAAAACTACTTTCTCAAAAAGATCAGAGATAAAATCAGAAAATTGTTGAATAAAATCCTTATTGCATTTAGGGGATCTGTAAATCAGAGCACATAGGACCATTTAAATCAACCTTCAATAACTGGACTTCAAAACTGGAAAAGGTGACCGTAGGCACAGACTGTAACAGTTGTAAACACGAAGGTGTTCTTCCATGAGGGGGTTTGGCATCACAGCATCTTTGTTTCCGGCGGACCGTTAAAGAACGTGACGCACGTCTCTCGGACCTCCTATAGAATTTAACCAATCAGATGATGATACGGTACATCAGACGTTTAGCAAGCAGTCCGTGGCCGTGACGTCTGAGGCTGAGACTAGGGCAAGGGTGCCCAATCCTGTTCCTGGAGGTCTACCTACCCATGGAGTTCAGATCTAACCCTGATCAAGTGCTCTTGAAGATCTTAACTAGCTGGTTCAGTTGAGTTTGAGCAGGGGTGGAGCTGAACTTTGCAGGTAGGTAGATCTCCAGGAACAGGATTGGGCACCCTTGGCCTAGTCTCAGCCTCAGACGTCACGGCCACATACAAACCCCTGCTTTAGGGGATCCGTACATTCCAAACCCTAACACACTATGTCAATGAGACGTGGTCTGACGTCAGCCAGGCTACCCCGCCCCCCCACCCCCCCCCCCCCCGTCCCCAACCTACAATTTTTCCTACAATGATTAGCACACAATTGACAAACTATTTACTATTTTATATAAAATACAACAATATTTATACAGAGTCCAGAGTTACAATAGAACCAGCATTTTACTAAGTTAATAATAAAAAAAAGTTAATTTATAAATGGACTATTAAATCTATTAATTCAGTCACCAACCCCTACTGACTTAGATGGCCAATACAAGTTTGCATGGAAACTTTAATTATTTTCCTTTTTTCTAACATTAACCAGTGTCATTTCACTGGTAACATTGTTTTGTTGGCATACAGAGGACGTTTAGGTAAAGTGATCTATTTGCTCTTTTCTCGTCAGTGTTTGTCTTGAGTTAATCCAAATTCCGTTTTGATTTCAGTACTTCCATTTTTGTGGTATTTGGATTAGGTTAATAATGATTACTTCAAGTATGGATTTATGAGGTCAAATGGTACTGTACATTTTGATAGCTTGATTGTTTCTCGTTGACTGAGGCACTAATAACTGTGAACAAAATGTTTTTAAACATTCGCTTATTAATTTCCCCATGGGCTAATTTTTTTATTTATTATTATACGTTTTTAGCACTTTCCACACAGATCCTGCTGATGTCTTTATCTTCATGTAGAACATTTGTAAGACTTTCAAGTAACTTCATTGTAGACTTGTTAGCTTGTGCCCAGCTTGTCAAAATGTGTATGTAAAATGCGGGATAATCATGGAATTCATAATATCATAGCAGTTTCAACGCTGAATGATTCCCCAACAAATCTAAAATTACTTAAATTAAATCTAACTCGTTTGCACATACTTTTTACATGAGTTCTAAAACAGAGATTCGAATCAATCCAAACGCCCATGATTGTGATGATTGTGCTTTCTTGAGCACAATATTTTAGAGCTTATTTTCAGTAGCCTAATTATATTCAGTAATTTTATGTACTATCTCTTATTGTAATTACATAATTGTTATTGGTGAGTTTCACTGTAAAATAGTGCAAAATGCTGCTTCAATTTTTTTGAGAAAATTCTTGAGAAATTCCACTGATTGTTGACATCACGTTTTTGGTCTGCTGACATTTTAAGATAATTTAACATTTAGTCTGTCGATATTAGTCATGCAAAATTGTAACTTTTTTTCAACTGGTTGTGGAGTTTAGAGATATGATTCTTTTACTTGTAGTGCCTCCTGGTGCTGAACTACAATATTCACTGTCCTTCCTCAGAAAGTTCATGTCTAGACTGCATTAGCGTTCCCGACCGGAAGTGACCATATTAATTTAATTAATAATAAATGAATATATCAATTCAAAAACGATTATTTCTATTTATTTCTATACCTATAATATGACCTTAAAGTCCTACAATATGCGCGTTGTCTGTTTAATGCTGTAAGTGTTGGGTGTTTATTTTCTTCAGAGGTTTTTAAAAAGCACAACATGAAGAAATAAACTCATCCTATTACAATACTACAGCAAAAACAGTTCAAAATAGGCTATCCGTATTCTTGTTACGGTTGGTGTATGCAGGATGTGATGTGGGACGACTTGTGATTTTGTTTACATTATCCTTCTATACTATTCTTTACCTCAGCCCTGCCTGTTGTCTTCTCATCCAGAGAGGTTTTCTGACCCAGGGGACGCAGGTATTATCCTGTGTCACTGACCTTACTGAAACCATAGAAACCAAGGCATAGACAGTAAAACCAAAGAGTATGGTAAAAACCAAGTAAAACACACTCCTTCCATGTCCATCACAAGGACTTCTACAGAGATTGAGCTCTCTATCGCCCCCTAGAGTACTGAGGTGTGGTGACACCACCACTTTATTGTTTTATTCTATGCATTGGCCAACCATTTGGTTCTTTGTTTCGTATGTTTGCATATATTGTTTATGGCCTAACATTCACCGCCATTTGTTCTGCATATCTGCCTGAACGGCTCTTAAATCCAGGATGTTCTTGGGGCATTTGTACATTGCTTGTGTAAATAAGTGCAAATAATCACATAAGGTCTAAATGATCCTTACTACTTGGTGTATGAAAGAATGAAAAAATTACCCATTTGGCATGAAATGGTAATTGCGTTAGTCTTTTTCTAACATATATCTGAGTGAAACGGCTTCTCAAACAAGAAAAAAAATGTAGAGCGGGACTTGATTTTGTCCATGGGGAATTGATTGGATGGTTGTGTTTTGCTATTGGTTGATCTCATGTGAGTGACAGTTTGTGTTAATATTATTTAAAAATATTTGTGAAGAAGGACTACAAGCCTGTGCACATATATATTCAAACGCGCATACCTATAGAATGAACACGTAATGCGCATGAGCGCGCCGTCTGCGTTTTTGCGGGTTTGCGTTTTTTAAGGTTTGCGCAGAGATAACAGATAATCGTTTGCACCTTCGAACCTATTTCAGGGAGTGCGTTCTCGAGACACCAGGCACTTTTTTTGCGGATGGGCGGTTAAGAGTTTTTCTGTTAGAACGGTGTCGTGTTAGCGGCCCCTATAAATTAATAGGCTAACTAATGATCTTCGCAACAGAAGTGAATCAATCAAAACTAACTTTAGCTGGACAATAACTTTATCCTAATGCTGTTGTAAAGCCTAAACCAGGGGTGCCCAATCCTGCTCCTGCCGATCGACTGTCCTGCACAGTTCATCTCCAACCCTAATCAAACACACCTGAAGCAACCAATTAAGGTCTTTAGGATGCGTGATTTTTTTTCCCCCAAACCACTTCAGTGGAAATCCCGCCCTGCAGTTGATTCTAAAGTTTTCATTGGTCATGTCAATCACTGTACTAATTGCCTACACCAAACACTGATCCCTAAACCTACCCGTCACTGTAACCTAAACCAATCAAATCGGCTGCAGGGCGGGATTTCTGCTGAAGTGGTTTGGGGAAAAAAATCACGCCTTTAGGATCACTTGAAAATTAAAGGCAGGTGTGTTTGCTTAGGGTTGGAGATGAACTGTGCAGGACAGTCGATCGGCAGGAGCAGGATTGGGCACCCCTGGCCTAAACAATCTGTTACGGTAATTTCTATTATAACTGTTAAAGGGATAGTTTACCCAAAAATGAAAATTCTGTCAATAATGTCTCACCCTCATGTTGTTCCAAGAATTTCGTTCATCTTCGGAACACAAATTAAGATATTTTTTATTAAATCTGAGAGCTGGATCACTCCTCCATAGGCTTCTTAAAGGTCCTCTAAGCGATGTCACGCGTTTTTTAGGCCAAAACATTTTTTGTCACATACAGCAAACATCTCCTCACTATCCACTAGCTGCCTGTCTCCTGAACACACTGTAAAAAAAAATGCGGTCTCTGTAGACAGCCCAGGCTCCACAAACGGCAACAAAAACAAACTGCGGCGACCCGCTCCACAAAACAAAACAAACAGTGTTCAGCCTGGGGGTGCGGTTAGTGAGCGTACATGGGGGGTGTGGAGGAGAGAAGCATGAAGAGGGAAGTTAGAATTTTAACTCTTTAAGTTTGATATGGCCGACACACGAACAAAGAGACGACGTTCTGATGAACAGATTGCAAAAATACAAAGAAGAGGGAAAAGGAGAAGGAACGCATGCCCTAATTTACATTGGAAAACCCTTTGAAAGGTGGTGAGAACTCCGCCGGCAGAAGGGCTTCCAATCCGACATTCAGGGAACGTTAGCTCTGTTTTTGCTGGACAGGGTAAATCCAGTTTGGTTTTTCTAAATGGACTTTCATGTTCGCCTAACAAACACAAGGATATAATTAGCTAGAACAATGCAGTCAGCGCTAACTTTGGTGAATACAACATATAGGTTTCTAGCAGCTAGCTATCGATCTCTAATGTAAATAGCATCAAGCAAACTCACAGTAGGGCGACAGTTTGTGTGAATGATTGTTTTCACCAACTATTTATTATGAAATTGAATGTTCATTCATAGACTATTGACAACTTTGATTAAATTTGAAGCTAACGTTATCTTGCTATTATTGCGTCCTGGTATGGGAGCTAAAGTTATAACCTCAGGTGGCGAACAGTTTTATCGTGTTTTTCTGGTAATGTTTCTATTTTTTTTTTTTTGCATTATATGAAAGCATTTATCTCACCTGGCGACATTACACCTTAAAAGAAGTATCAGTAAAACTACAGGGGGAGAGGAGGGGATGAGGAGGAGGGAGGGTCTAGCTAGCCTCCGTTTTGTTTGACAATACTTTGAACGTCAACAAGAAGTGACGTCACCCAGCATCGCTTTGACCACCTTAAAGAGATCGAAACTGGCCGGCCCAAAAGTTGAAAGACATTGTTAAAATAGTCAGAGTGACTGGTTCAACCTTTAGTTTATCAAGCGACGAGAATACTTTTTGTGTGCAAAAAACAAACAAAAATAACGACTTTATTCAACTGTTCATTTCCATCTCTGTGGGCCTCGAGTGAGTTCACGTAGTGATATTGTGCAAAGCTTCTAGGTTGTACTATTTTGTATTGTATTTTTGGGTGAACTATCACTTTATGCTGCTTTGAAACAATCCATTCAGTTAAAAGTGCTTTATAAATTAAGGTGACTTGACTTGACTTGTGTGAGCGACGGTAATTTACCTTCGTTGCAATAAACACTCATCAGAGAAGAGATTTGGCAAGACATTTTCATTAAAGATTATGAGGGCACATCAATTTGTTTTTAAATAATGATGTTAATAATGAAAATATAATATATATATAAATAATAATAATAATGGTGCACAGGTAAATCATTTATAATAAATAATGCTATATTCAATTTTAAAAAAATTGATTGCATGGAGACTTTAAATTCTTTAATGGAGCAAAGTGAATGTATCACACAAATTAAAATAGAAACAGTTAAGTATTGAGAGTTGAATTATAGTAATTGGAGGGTTTTCATTCTTTAAAAGGAGAAAGGAAGTAGCAACGATATAGTTCTGAACATAATGGGAAGTTGAATATCCTGATGCTTAGCCTATTAAAATGATCATTACTGGCATGCAGAAAATAGACTAATTGTTCAGTGGTGATCCATGAAAGGGTGTTTAAAATATTCCACTTCTCACTTCAACAGTTTGCATAGATGTCTTCGTTGGAGAGATTCTTTTCGAATGTGCATTCAGGGTCAACGGTGCAGGTCTCCTCCTTATTTCCATATGTATTTGACCGATGGCCTTTTGTTGCACTTGAAGACACATTTGCATAAATGTCCTGATCTTGGTTTGTTTCCTGAAATGCATTTAATGAGCTGTGAACTTGTACTTACTCTGTTAATTCACTCACAACAGAACATTGAAAACAATGAAGCACTCATCATGTGTAACACTTAAGTGACAGTGCAGTATTAGCCCAGTATCAGTAAAAAATTGCGCTGTAAAATAATGGTAATCTACTGTGGTTGCCAGTAATGTACTGTTAATTTACAGCTCTCTACAGTTAATTTACAGCTCTCCTTTTTTTACAGTATGTTACCGTAAAAATACCATGGAAGGTCACTCGTATAATTTCGGAAACCGATTGCTTCAAACAGTTCGAGTTTAAAAACTAGTATTTATACTGATAGATAGTACTGTGAACTTAGTTCATTTGAGTCCACTGAAAAGGAATATCTCTTAATATAAAACTGCAAACACCTAATGTGTAATAGTGAATTAATTAAAAACATGACTTTAACTCAAATCTTTGCAGTTCGTATTTAGCGAACAATAGCACACATGTATGTGCTAAAACACTTAGCAAGGAGATCACTGCATTAGCAACTACAAAGTTACTGCCTTTAAATAAAGCAACAGGTAGCATAACATCAGTATTTCTCTGCTCATCTTTGACTGAGGCACAGGATCTACTCCCCAGCACAACGGTGACCCACAAAACAAATTAATTAATTAACAGATCTATCCTATATCATCTTGTGCTAAAACACATCATTTAACATTTACTCTCCTTTTCAGTTATTGACTTTTCATAACTTTTTTCTATGAACTTTCACTAATATTTCAGTGAAATTAACTTCTTTCGTTTAGTAACTCTGACTGTTACGTTTTACAGTATATTACTGTTTTTTCTTGATTTTACGGTGTGGGTGCCTGTAAATTGCTGTTATTTTTTACAGTTTGATGCCGTAAATAAATTTACAGGTGATTACCGTTAAATTACACTTCACTCTGTTTTTTTATTTTATTTGAAACATTTAACCCTTTTAACCCCACAGCAAAATCTTCAGTTTCAAATGAACACGTGTGTGTCCACACTACAGAGTGTTGGAGTAATACTGAAGCAGTGTTGAAGTTAATGATATTATTCAGTGATTAATTAACTGATGATTGAGCATTAGTGATGAACACCTGGTGTTAACAATCAGAACCACTGAAGGACAGAGGAACAACAAGAACAGAAAAAAAGAGAAACACAAACTTCAACTGGCTTCCAGCCACAGAAGACATTACATCTCTGAAGATCTCAGCAGAGGAGGATTAAACAACTCCAAAAAACAGCATTACCAGCTTCACTTATTACTAACCGGATTGACTTTATTTATTTATTCATTAATACGTCTACAGAAATTCCTATTGAGAATTAACAGAGTTTTAGATGTTGTTTTGTTTAATTTGACGTTACAATTATGGAGATCAGTGTTTGGTTTAGTTGGGCTCTTGACCCTTGACTTTAACATTAGTTTTTTCTTTGGCTGCTGTAACTGTGTTTTTAAGACACGTTTGTAGTGGCAGAAACAAAGCCAACAAAAATGAGATCAGGTGTTGCTGGTTATGCTTTGATTATGACGTCATTACATAATGTTTGGATCACCAATCTTATCCCGTGTCCAATCCCTTATCAAAAATGTGTTGTTTTAATGCACCTAATTTTACATTACTACACTGTGAAACTACAGCAAAAGATCAAGCAGCCTGCACAATCAGTTATGAAGAATTTTAAAACTCATCGTTCACTAAAAACATTTGTACTACGGCTTCATTTAGACACACACAGACATCAAGAATCTGCCAATGAATCTCAACAATGGTGACAGTCAACAAAAACGATAACATCAACTCTGAACATCACAAAACACGCTAGTAAAAGTCAACACAAAACCAATACCAAAAATAAAAGCAAAAAGCAAAAATTAAAGTAAATAACCAGACAATTCAGCTACACAATTTATTAAATGGTAAATGGTAAATGGTGTACTGTGCTGGTACCCATAATGCATTACAGTATGAACATTTTGATTGTCACCATCATTGAGATTCATACAGCGATTCTTGATGTCTGTGTGTGTCTGGGTGATTTAGAAGTTAAAAATGTTTTGAGCATTAACTGTTTTTTAAATCCTTCATATTTCCTGGTTGTCAAAACTCTGATAGATCTCCATCTGTAAAATCATAGTAACACCACAATCAAAAATACATCACCCATATAAATACATTAAACAATAAACGAGATCAGTAAATCGGGCCACTAGATGATGATTGTGACTATTAACAAACAACCACTGTCATCTGATCCTGTTTTCTTTCCTTCAGTGATTCTGCTTGTTAACAGCAGGTGTTCATCAGTCTCCGAATTAACTCACTTGTTTTTATTCACTTCAAGTGGACTATATTAGTGAACTATTGTAGGGAATAGGGAATGAGGGTATAGGGTGTGATTTGGAACACCATCTCTGAGTGTTGACTTTGAGCGCTGTTAATTCACAGTATATTCCTGTTGGCTACTTTCTCAAAAACGACAAATATCACCCAGAATGCATTTTCTCCTACAGTATATTGCTGTTTTAATGGAAAACAGCATGTTACTGTCAAAATTTTGCAGTTGTTTTACAGCAGTTTTTTACAGTGTACATTTTGTTTGCCTTGCCCTTAAAGACCTCAAACTGAAGTGTTCTATCTATCTATCTATCTATCTATCTATCTATCTATCTATCTATCTATCTATCTATCTATCTATCTATCTATCTATCTATCTATCTATCTATCTATCTATCTATCTATCTATCTATCTATCATCTCATGAGAAACATATCAAGATACTTACACTTCTGTGTGGTTTTTTGGACCTGCATATACCAAAAAAAAAGGAAAACATTCTCATTTATCTCAAATAATGTATAAAATATTTGATATCATTTACATTTCTAACTGGATCCTACCTTCTGTAAATCAGAACAATAGGAATTGCACATAAAAGCAATGAGAACAGTGCCAAAACTGCGAGGAAAGGAGTGAATGATATGCCTGTAAAAACAAAGAGAACTGACAAACATGGCTTTTGTGCCTGTTCATTTCATCTGTTTACATAACTAATATAGTTTTTCTCAGTCGCTTCGGCTCATTTTTTTGAAACAGTCATAACATTCTTTAAACTGTAACTGTTTTATGGTAAATAATGAGTACTGCATGTCTGTAAAATGTAGTAACTCACCCAAACCATTTAATTCATGTTTCAGTTATTCTGTCCTTAAATTGGTCAGTGCCACCGCAATGAAAACATTTTTGTCATCATGTTAGCTGTACTGTCAAAATGTTTAGATGTTTCACCATGGTAGTCAACCCTGGAACTGTTTATATACAAATTTCATTTTTCCTAATTTTTGGTGACACTGACTGTCACATTTGTCTAGCTGAATGCTATTGTGTATTACACTAAGCTTTTTAGATACAGATTTCAACCATATTTCAACAGTAGGTAAAAGTTAACTGGAAAAAAACTGAATAGTACACAGAAAAATAATACGCACATTTGTGTGTATTGTATACAGTACATTCATTTTTGTAGCAATCCGTTACAAGAAAGCAGAAAACCTGAAAAAGCAGAAAACAACATGAATGGATAATTTTTGCATGTTTAGAATTGTATAAAACTACACTAACTCTTTTGCACATGTGCCAAAACATGTGTAATTTGCTAAAACTAAGCAAACAAGAAACTAATTATTCAGAGATAAAAAAATCTCATTTGAGAATTGAGCCAAAGTGACTGAGCAAAACAGTAATGTACAAATATATGGCGAATCCGTACAGCAGGGTTCCTCAAATCCGGTCCTAGAGAGCCACTGCTCTGCAGAGTTTAGCTCCAACCCTAACAAACACACCTGAACAAGCTAATCAAGACCTGTGTCCCAATGCAGAGGCTGCATCCTTCAAAGGCCACGAAGATCAGAACGAGCGTTGTCAAATGGGACGGTCTAGCCTACGGAAGATTGTTCTTGATGCCTAGCAATTGCGACAGCTGCTGTTGATGACTGGCAGTAACATTTGTACTGGACTTTTTTGAAAGTTATATTAAAGGGGATGTCTAATACTATTTCATGCATTCTGACATATTTACACTGTTAAAGAGTTGGATTCTCATGCTAAACATGGCCAAAGTTTCAAAAAACGTGTTGGACGTATGACGGAGTATTTCTGTGCCAAATACACTCCTGGCCCTGTATGATGTCATCAAGGGTGGAATTCCTTGTATGTACTTCTCCTGCAAGAGCGTGTGCACACATCAACCAGGGCTGCGTTTCCCAAAAGCAACGTAAGCCTAAATTGATTGTAGAACAATTGCCACCAATGGTCTCTACGATAAACTTAGGCTCACAATGCTTTTGGGAAATGCAACCCAGAGCAAGAGCAACGCCCATCAATGTGCTTCGTTCGTCGCTCGAGAAAGATTTGACATTTTGTTTTTATACCACGAAATCAACAATATCACCAAAAGAAGAGTGTTTTTGGTTGTGAGGGAAAGACAAACCTTGTTCAGCTTCCCAAAGAACCCAGCGTTAGGGAAACAGTTTATGCAGTTTGTTTTTCCGGGGCAGCAACGGAGTTGTGCCAAGTGTGTTTGTTTGTTCCCGGCATTTCGGTGACGAATGCTCTATAAACAAGACCCAGTTCGACGCTGAATTTGCAGATCGTTTGAAAATGAAAGATGGAGCGGTCTCAGCGATAAAATATCCGATCATGAGTCATAACTGCAGGCTGTAAAACTGCATCATATGTCTGTGTTTTGCTGGCCATCGGCGAAGAAGTGCATTTAACGGAAACAACACGAACGTATAGTGAATCAAAAGTTATCCAGGGAAAATGCGACGATGTTTTGTGTGTGTTTAAATACATTTGTTTAGCTGACCACCATAAGTGTCCATTTTTTTACTTTAAAACCAATCCGTGCTTGTGACTCTTTAGCTCCGCCCACGGCATGCCTCCAGGAGCTCAACTGTTTTCAGAAAGAACCGGTACAGCTGTATCTATCTTTTATAAATCTGATCAAACTAAAGACTCTTTGGAGAAATTAAGGATTCAATACTACTCTATAGGTATTCAAGATTTACATGAGATTGGCAGAAACTGTGTGTGTTATGTACCCTTTAAACTGTCTGAAAACAAAACAGGGTTCACAAACAGTTGTAAGGCTGGTGCCGGTATGTCTGATCGACCCCTCAATGTGACAAAAGGCCCTCCTGGGAATTAACACTTGAACTATCCCTTGAATATGTAACTCCCTCTTGCATATGTAACAGGAACTTTGGAGACGCAGCACACAGTGCAGTTCACACTTCACCCACACCATCTCCCCCACATCCCCCTCCTCCTCACCTGAAATACACTAAAACCTTATGCAATGTTATGTGTGTACAAAAATGTAACTACTCATGTTTGGTGTCTTTTGATGTATCACAATGCGCCTGGTGACATGGTCTCATTCTCCCAACTATGATGAAAAGCTAAAAGAAGTTATGAAATGTGAGAAAAGTGATGTGTCCCATAATAGCCTCATTCAGACTACCTCCTGTATGTAAAATCAGGCAGACCTCACAGTGTGAGCCCCTGAATAAACAACCAAAATCTAATTATAATGACAGACATCACCATTTGGTAACAATTGAATTATCTGGGTTTATAAGGAAAAGAGCAGAAAAGTTCGGTGAGTCTGTAGGTTGACTGCCCACACAACCGCTGTGTGTAATTTTGTTGACAGGTAATAATTTCTACAAATTCTGTGATTTCTGAATTGATATGCTTAACTGATGATTTTATCCTCTGAATTGGATTTGAAATGATTACATCATTACCTGATCAATAAATTGTAAACGTTTGATTTTATTCTAACCGACTCTGAGAATTGTTTTCCCCCGAGTAGATATCGGATTCGTATATTTCCACAAGTTTGCGTCAGAGTTTAGTGACGACTAATATCTGATATCAGATTCAAGTGTACTTGAATGAGGAGACGGGTAGTTTCCGTCTAGAATCAGCTGTTTGATCTAGATTTGGGTACGTCTAAAAACCTCTGTTCTAATTTAATGTTACTTTAGATAAGTGCACGCTACTAAAGTAAGTTATTGAATTAAGTTCCTGAGGTGGCATTCGAGGGGGCTGTGTATGTCTTCGATTATGTACGTGTGAATTACGGCAAATCCCAGACATTCAGCCAATTACCTCTGTTTTGATAATCGGAAACTGACGAGATTGTGCCGGAGACCTGGTGAGGAACTCGAAGTGATATAGTTTCCTTATCTGAGCGGATAAAATATAATCAGAGTTTAAAGAATAAACAAACCTTCGCTAACGTTTAATGATGCACGGATATCATTAAAACCTTTTCATTTATGGAGTCAGATAATAACGAGATAATACATGAGAAAATATATTGCATTTAATCTTGTTGTGTTGCGTGAAAGGAAAGGCAAGTAATACGCAGAGTAACCTTCTACCGCTGATTGGATGCCGAATTTGGACCAATCGAGCCGGACTTTACACAGTCTAAATATGTTCACCATGGCCCATTTCTGTATATAACAAAGAGTATAAACTATATATAATCGCATCATAGTAAGATATAAGTCAACATTTGAACTGCTTTAGAGCTTTTTTCTTCTTCTATTTTTACATTTTGTATCATTAGATATTTGAGTAAGCTGAAATCCAATACTTATGTTTAAAAGTGTAATTCAGCAAATTCTCTCAAAACAATCCTGTCGTCACCAGCGCGCAATGAGTTGTATCCTTCATTTCATGGGAAACGAAGGACGAATTTGGAGGCCACATCTGAAGGAGCCTTCGAATTGGGACAGCTTTCGTCGTGGTGACGCAATGGCCTTCGAATGCGACCTTTGAAGGATGCAGCCTCTGAATTGGGACACAGCTGAGGTCTTCAGAGTTACTAGAAAAATTGCAGGGTGAGATTGATTAGGATCTGAACTAAACTCTGCAGGACAGTAGCCCTCCTGGGCAGGATTTGGGGAACCCTGCTACAGTCTCAAGCACAGACTGACCTGGGACATTGATCTGTAGGATTGTGGAGTTCCCTGCACCATGTTGGTTCTGTGCCTCACAAATGTATTCCCCACTATTATTATGGGTCACAGTAAAGGAAAGCACACGCGAGGCACCCACTTCTTTCACTATACCTTCCTTCTTACTGAACCACCTGTGGACCGCTGGAGGGTTGGCCTTACCTTGGCAGGTAAGGGTTACATTATTACCAAGCCAGCCTGTAAGAGAGATCTGTGTTTCCTTAGGAGGATCTGTGGGCCAGAAAGAGAAGAAACTGAGTATTTTCAGAATGACCACAAAAAGAGAAAAGCTGCAAACTGTTGGGTTAAAACCTCACACTCCACATTGAGGATGACGGTCTTGTGGCTGAGCAGGGGTTTGTCCTGTCTGTCTAGCAGATGCATGGAAACACAGTTCACTTTCAGCTCATGATGGTGGAACAATGGGATGAAGTTCAAAATGGCAGAAACATTCTGTGTCCCATCAGCATTCAGCTGTGTCCATTGTGTTATCCCACCTAATGCAGGATCCCATGTTACATTTGGAGGGTTACTGGGGCAAGGCGCTGGAACTGTGCAAGTCAGATTCCCCACCTCACCCTCCCTGAGGCTCGGCACAATCACATACGGCTCAGCCAACGAATCTATCAGGATATGGAGAGGAGAAAGAGTGATGGTAATGGTATTCATTTGTATAGAAACTCGAAGCATTTACAAAAAATTACAGTTTATTTCAAGAAAAAGTTACCGTGTAATTAGGTAATATTGCAGTTTTTTACAGTCGCTATCGGACACATTTCTCAATTAATTGATAAGATAACAGTACAGTTGGTAAAGACTTTTGGAAAACCAGAACTCAGACGTGTCTGTTCTAGTTCGCAGCTAAGAACAGCTAACATAGGAAGTGTCTGTGTGAATGACGTAAAGAAAACTTTTTGTTTTGCCATGTCGTGAAGTAACATACGCCAGCATAAGATGACAAGGGAAAGTATTTAAAGACGCTGATTCGTTCAGTAACAAACCAAGGGTAAGGAATGGGCATATATCAGATACATGTATTTAAAATACCTAGGCCTATTTGAAATACAAACTGCTATTTAATGTAATTTGTATTTAAATACATTTAAGTTTAGTCTTTTTGTAAAGTTAAGCTCTTTATTAGGCTACTGATTTCCTGTATCAACTAGTTCATTCACGTGAGCTGCAACCTAGCATAGGCCTATATACAGTATACTACACAAAGAGATAGATATACGACTGGAGATTTAATTGTTATTTGTGTAATTGTGTACATTTTCATATGCATATTGTTCCCTACTTGAGTTTGAAAAGAAGAGTAAGAGCATTTTATGCATTAATAAGGAATAAGATAAGGTTAATGTCATGAGAAGACATAAAACATTACAACTTATATAATTTAATTTAGATAAGGTTTAATGCATTTAATGCACTTTTTTATATTTCATTTTTTATTTTATTTACCTCTAAACTATTAGATTTTAACAATAATTTGAATACAAATAAGCACATTCTTTCACTTAAATACGAAATAACTCATCATTAATGCATAACCCTGGTAAATCAGGTCAAAATATTGACCTGAATATTGAAATATTGACCTTATAGCTCTTTATGGAGGAAATTAACTGTTCCCCTCCCAAAGTCCCATTTGAAGTCCATTTGGCAGACTATATATTTAGAAATTACAAAATATTTATTTTTGTTTTGGATATATGTGGGCATTTTTAGTTTTAATTTTCAGCATGTTTTTTGGTTTGTATTTATACTGAAGTGGTTTATTTGCAATAATTAAAGTCAGTAAGGTGGACAGTATGGATTTACAATGCAGAACAACCCAACCCCACACAAATACGAAATGAATGGTGAAATTATAACAGCATTTTTGGAGCTGTAAAAAGTTTTTTATATTATGAATGAAAATCAGCATATTCAAATAAATATTCTTCAAGGTTTTACTGCCCCCTCCCTCCCTCCCTGTTTTCAAATCTAACCACTTCATATTTGTGCAGTCTGCATAGTGACTGATTGATTTTTATTTGAAAAAACAGAAACACACACATATATTGCCCCTATTATATGATCCTCCATTCATTTTAATGGAAATTCTTAGGTGTGTGTGTGTATGCATGTGTGATTGGTGTGCTATGGGCAGAGGTGGGCACAAATACATCAAAAACTATTTTGTTACAAAATGCAAATACTGGCTCATGAAATGTAACAAAATAAAATACAAAATACTGATGTGATAAATGTATTTAAATAAAATACAAGTAATTAGTATTTTGAAAATACAAAAATACTCCCACAATAATCTTTTTTTTTATTACTGAAAGGTCAATAACACAAATAGTAGCAATAACACAAATATGATAAATGTGTCAATTCAAAATGGCAAAGTAGCAAAATAAAAAAGTATGGGCATTTCACTAAATCTCTACAGGGCCTGAAATAGCTCCCTCTGACGTAAATGGCATGTATAGCTAAGTTCACATCAATGGTGTGGTAGTTTTATATAAAATCAATATTTCTCATATGTAATACGTTTATATCGTGAACGCTTGCTTAGCATGGAGATTTCAGTGGAGTGACGACAGACGCGCTGTTTCATAATAGGTAGGGCATGTCCTTTTATGAATGACAACACATGCATTGATCTCAAAAGGCACCATTATTTTCTCTATAATGCCATTCAGTGTGCAATATGTGTGTGTGTGTAGACTGTATATTTTTCACAAAACACTTTACCTTAAAGGTGCTATCAAGCCCCATCAAGCCCATTTCAGGCCCAAAAAAGGCCGAAACATAAATTATCACATTCATCTAATTTTTCCTAGGGGGAAATCACCGACAGAGGGTGGGTGTTGTAAGGTTTTGCTCTGACTTCGCGTGCAGCCGTGCACCAGTGCAAAACCTCACAACACTGTCGGTGATTGGTTGGAACACTGTTTATTAGGTTTTGGTGGTTGGTGAAACCCATTGTTTTTGTGTGCAGATCTCAGAGCATAGGCTGCCTACAGAGACGCGTTTTTTGGCCGGCATGCTTATGGGGCGGGCAGCTAGCGGATCGTTAGGAAAAATTAGATGAATGTGATCATTTATGTTTCTGAAATCGCTGATAGCACCTTTAATGCAGTTTTTAAGAGGAGCAGCGTCACTTCTTCTCCTGTGTTTAAAACTTATTCACTTCTTGGAGAGAGCCCGGTCTACAGGGTGTCACGTGATTTTCGTGCATCTAACCTGGACATTGCCATTGCCAACATCAGACCGAAAATATGGCAAAATCTTTTACTATGGTGATTTTTCTTAAGTACTCTGCTCGCTTGTCTCCGTCTGCTCTGGCATCCTCTGTGAATGGCGCTTTTTCTTGCGCGGCTCGAGGGAGATAGAGAGAGAGCGGGAGCCGAATCGTCGTCGAAAATGGCCAGACGACCCCGCAGGCCGGGTTAAATCCATCCCGTCGCACTCAGGGCAGCCGCAGTCATGGCCAATCAGGAAGCGCATATCTGTGCCGGTCTCCGCGACGAGCGGGCCTCCACGAGGTACGGGTGATGCGAGGCATTTGGAACAACGCCTCGGAGATTTGCTCTTAAAATTATTTTCTGTTGAAAACCAGATTTTTTCCACAAAAATCGATTTTTCAACAAAAATAAGTCTGGAAAATGGGGGGTTGTCTTATATTCAGGGTCGTCTTATATTCGGTATTTAGGTATTTTAAATACTCTAAATACACTCCCTCAAAATATTTTGTTACAAACTACATTTTATTTTTTCCACACCTGCAAAATACAAATGACAAAATACACTAAAGTAATTAAATACGTATTTAAAACACATTTAATTGAAATACTGCCCATGTCTGGCTTTGGGGATGTTCTATAGTCTCATGTCTTCATTTGTGTGTGTGTTTGTTCTGGATTGTGCCATTTTCTCATTCATTCCTATTGGGCAGTAGCAGTAATAACATTAAGTGACATGGGCATCTGACGCGCAGATGCCAATGGCACATGTCACTATGCGTATTGGCACATCCGGTGGCACATCCGGTCTCCATTGGCATATGCCAGTGGATAGTGACATGTGTCACTGACATTATTGGCATGTGCCAGTGGATAGTGACATTATCGCGGAACACTGACACTGTCGAGGAACAGGTTGCCGTCTTGTGCACGACACCTCAGTAGTGACTGACAGATGAGCTGAGCAGCTATAGGCTACTGACGTAATTGTGAAACAAACGCCTACATAAAATAGCCTATTTTTTAGTGATGTTTTTCAAATAAATGTCAATTAAACGTTTTAAAGTCAGTATTTTTTTCCTCAAACATGTCAGTTTGTGGCATATTGCGACGGTTTAAATTTGTTTGAGTAGCAAGTAGGCTACAGTAAGACGGTAGCATAAATTAAATAAAAAAAACGAGTAATCAGAGTCTGATGTCGATATAAAAATTAGTGGATAATTTATATAATATTTAATAACAATATTACTGAGCTATAATTTATTTAAGTACATTTATTTACTAAATTTATAAAATATAAATAAATGATTTACTAATTAATTTGTATATATTAAAAAGTATTTACTAATTTATAAAATATAAATAAATTATTTACTAATTATTTATATTGATATCAGACAGACTCTGATTACTTTGTTTTTGCCTATACTCATCTGGCTTTTATATTTTACAAATACAAATACAATAAATCTGAACATGCATTCCTTCTGTAGATGTCATAATGTTACATCTACATAATGCTCCAGTAGACAGGCTGCGCAACTTGAGTGTCATAACATACAGGGACATGTACTGCGACAGTGTCATTTGCACATGCCACTATCCACTGACACATGTCACAAGTTTTATTGTGAATAGGTGATTTTTGTCTCCAAATATGGTTGGAGGAAACTCGCCAGACAGTTCTATCAAGGCAACGCTATTTAAATGGCGTTCAAACGGTCAGTCTAAACCATAGACTGTAAAAAAATAGGTCTAAAAAGAAAAAAATGTTCTTTGGCATGAGGCATGTTCAGATTTATAAAAAATGTGTTTATTTCTTATTACATAATTCCTTAAATGTATTTGTAAAATATAAAAGCCAGATGAGTATAAGCAAAAACAAAGTAATCTGTCTGATATCAATATAAATAATTGGTAAATAATTTATTTTTATTTTATAAATTAGTGAATAGGCTTACTTTTTTATATTTTATAAATTAATTAGTAAATAATTTACTTACATAAATTATAGCTCATTTATAGACTCATTAATCGACATGATTACTCGTTTTTTAATTTAATTTTTGTTACCGTCTTACTGTAGCCTACTTGCTACTCAAACAAATTTAAACCGTCGCGATATGTCACAAACTGACATGTTTGAGGAAAAAAATACTGACTTTAAAACGTTTAATTGACATTTATTTAAAAAACATCACTAAAAAAAGGCTATTTTATGTAGGCGTTTATTTCACAATTACGTCAGTAGCCTATAGCTGCTCAGCTCATCTGTCAGTCACTACTGAGGTGTCGTGCACAAGACGGCAACCTGTTCCGCGACAGTGTCAGTGTTCCGCGATAATGTCAGTGCCACATGTCACTATCCACTGGCACATGCCAATAATGTCAGTGACACATGTCACTATCCACTGGCACATGCCAATAATGTCAGTGACACATGTCACTATCCACTGGCACATGCCAATGGAGACCGGATGTGCCACCGGATGTGCCAATGCATAGTGACATGTGCCATTGGCATCTGCGCGTCAGATGCCCATGTCACTTAAGGTGCGTTCCATTCGACAGGGTCCCTACGCAGTGTTCACTGCTCCCTACTCCCTGAACACGGTACATCAGTTGAAGTGGACTTCGCTGACAATAATCACTCATTTGGAATGCCCTGCAACGTCATCAAAGAAAGGCAACAACAGGGTCGCGCAGATTATGATATAACTTTTTATTAACTTTTCTTTCTAATTTAAAATCATATAATAGGCCTATAGATACATTCATCACCCCAACCGTTCATAAATACTCTAGTTTGTATAATAACAACAATATTTATGAATACTCAATGCATACGTAAACTCAGAGCCGTTAGAATTTTAAATTTAAAATCTCTTCCAACGGCTCTGCTCTATGGTTAGTTCCGACTGGTGACGCGGTGCACAATGACAGTTGGTTGATTTTCACTCTCCACTTCCTGTGAAGTGGTGTATCGATGTTCCCTTATTCCCTACGCCGTTTGCAGTGCCCTTCGAACTGGACATGTTCGTTCCCTTCGGATTGGAATCTCACTTAAGATGGCTAAACACCCTGTGAAGTCCACTTCGCAGTCCACTTACGGTCGAATGGAACGCACCTTTAATGTTAATACCGCCTCTCCTATTGGGGTCAAATTGACCCGAGAGGGAAGGATTTGGTAGCCTACTATTTTTATTACAACCAATTTTGATTTTATTACAATTTTTGTGTGTATTCAAAGTTTAAGTGTGACAAAAGTCCTAAGGTCTTGGACCACTCCAATGAACACTCAATTTATAAAAATGTTAATGTTTCGGGTCAAAACGACCCGAGGAGAAAATGCTGTTGCCGCAATTAAAAAATGTTTTGTCGCGGGTTGATTTCCATCCCCGTATGTATAAATTTTGGTGCTCCAACACAAACAAAACACAACTATGTGTTTTGGGAGCAAAAATACACAAAATTAGTGGCAATGTTTGACCTAAAATGTAAGTTGCTTATATAGCTACTATGTGCCCCATAAAACTCTGAAAATTTTTTAAAGATTTGAGGTCACAAACCTCTTAAACTGAAAAGTAATGTCAGATCCTTAATGAAACATTTGCACTGCCTTACCTGACACACCTATAGGCACACCTTTACTTGTAGACAAACTAAAGCCCTCCCCTGCAAACCTGAAGTAGTAGCGATCTGAATGCAGGCTGGTGAGATTCATCATGACAGAAGTGCAGTTTTTCTTTCGTAAGTCCCCCACCACATTTATCAGAGGTTCCGTCTGCCTGTGAGCGTCTGTAAAATACTCTTTATCATAGAATTTCCACAGAGATCCTCGTCTCCAGGTTCCCACTGGTAAAAGGTCAAGATATTTTTCGCTCTCCTTTGAAATTTCAAATTGGCAGGGAATCAAAAGGCAGGAGCCGCTGGTGGTGTTTAGGGTTTTGGGGACCGATATTTCCATGCTATTAGCAGCTGGAACACAAATGTGCTATAATCAGTGGTGGAAAGAGTACTGAAAAAGCATACTCAAGTAAAAGTAGTTACTTGTCAAAAAATGTAGTGAGAGTAGAGTAAAAGTACTGGTCCTAAAAACTACTCAAAGTAGGAGTAAAAAGTAGCCCTTTTAAAAGTACTCAAGAGTAGTGAGTAGTGAGTATTATGCTATGAATGTTAGTCCACCTTATAGGCCTACCCTGCAAATTGAAAATGTAGCTTACTCTTTTATCACAGATTCA